>CM032486.1:14970086-15367586 GCA_019059595.1 Marasmia exigua
AAAAGAATATAATAATGAGCTGACACTAAGAAAAGAAGTTAAAGTGTTAGAATATTTTTCTTTAAACTTCAGAGATCCCACGTCCTCGCATAAGCACTTAAACTACAATAAAAAATAACGCCTTTGCTTGCTTACGCCGAGAAATTTATTACACGAGGGTCATGTACTCAGATGGGTTAATGAATACACCATGACCTCTTTTGATATGAAAATAAAAATTTGATTCTTACATGAAGTTCTAAGAGGAATCCTCGAGGTAAATCTATCCCGTTTTTCTTCGCAAGATTTCTGAAGACCTTCTCAGCTTCAGCGATGCGTCCTCTGCTAACTAACCATCTAGGAGATTCTGGTATCAGCCAATAATAACTGCGAAAAGAGGAAATGTTTTAGAAATACAGATCCGTTTCCAATAACTACAATAACCTGTATATTATTGTATTGTTTGCATAATGAAGAAACGGCTAGTGGTCAATGAAATGATTTGAAAAAGAGGTGGATGATTCGATGACAGGGACGTATGGAAGAAGAAGACATACCTTGCTGACCTGAGATAACCTGAGAATAGGGCACGATGATGTTGATGAAAAGAGTCTATATCTCTTGGAATAAAAAGTCATGGCATTCTGCTGATGGCCTACCTTAGGATTAGTGAAAGAAGAAGGAATGCTTAGGATAGAGGTAATTGCGCACCATGAATGCCTACGTTAAATAGAGAAACGACATGGTTCATTGACTTACCCATATAATGAAATGAAGGGCAGACTAGTTGCAAGGGACAAGTAAAACCAATCCTGCACAGCGTATGCCAGTAATGCTAGCAGGCACATACCACTGGCGAACAGCATGCCCACTACGATACCTGAAAACAATGTGAATGCTTGTATGAATCACCACCACACTCACACATACACATACACACACGCACACACACTATAATTCACTAACGCGCTTACAGCCATAACTTAAATTTTAGTATTTTTGATTAATTTCGTTTTTTTTTTGAAGATTAGTACATTCAGTTTGTCACTTTAGTCTTAATTTAGACAATAAGCCATAGCGGAAATTCATATGATTTGACACCCACGAGACAGGCTCTGCCTAGTGTGGGAGTTAAAAAACTTTTCTTTCTGTTAATGTGTGTTTTTGGTTAATAAATGTTTTATTATTTTTATTATTATATTCTACGAAGGAAAAAGAGAACGTAGTTTTTTTCTCAACCTTAAATACCTATTTAACATTTCATCAAAAGGAAGAAGGATAGCATCATAACTTAGCACGTGTGCCACCAGGTTGTAGGTGTATGATGTTTGAACCTACATCTCCGGGTTTTGAAAACCAAACCCTCAAGAATTGTACGCAGGATATATTATACTATGTATATGTGCTCAAGTGTGTGCACCTATACAAGTGCACACTCTATTCCCTTGCTCTCATATTCCGATGGGACACAAGTGTGACACGACCGGGATCGGGCGCAGGACCAACGGCATAACGGGGTGTCTGCGACCACTTGTGCGCTACAATTAATGTTCTGCGTCATTGGCTGATCACTGAGATTAGAGATCATAGCCGAAATATTTTGGAAGGACAATTTTATTTAACTAACCTGTATAAGTTCTGCTTCTCGGAGGCATCAGCTCCAACGCCAGGATAAACGGCTGTTGGTACAGAGCAGGGAAGAACAGCCCTCCAGCTATCCTTAGCGCGATGTAAGTCCAGTAGTTGTTGGGGAACGACGCAGCGATGGCCAGGGGCACCTCTAGTAGAATCATGAGGAGGATCGTGGGTCGGCGGCCATATCTGAAGTAACATACGATGAAAAGGTTCATCAATTATACAACCTGTTTTATTATCATCTAATACTTGACTTATTCATTGAATAAAAGAACAAAAACACAAGAATATTAAGACAATAACTGAGAAATAAAAGTAAGCTACAAGTTAATAAACAGGGAAGTTAAAACAAAGAAGGTCCCCGAGGCAGTGTCCCCAAAATGCTGCTGGCAGCATTACCCTGCTGGATCGTGATGGAAATTCGCTGGGCGAGGAAGCTGCCAGTCTTTGGATCTCCCGTGACTTCGACTAGACGCTTAGCTAAGTCACTGAAGAAAGAGAGGCTTGATGGCATATTTGGTACTTAGTGACTCATACGCCAAAGGTCATGGGTTCAATTCCACCCTAGATAAACGTTCGTGTGATGAACTCTTGTGTCTTCATCTGTTGTCTGATATCCGTAACACAAGTGCATGTATGAGATCTTGTATTCATTTATGTAATAATAACGACGGCAGGTTCCCCTTTCTAAAGCAGTCGTATTCATAAAAATATAACCGAAAAAACCACCAACCACCACAGTCTAAAGGAATTGGTGACGGGAAAATTGTGGAATAAAATAAATAGACACTTGAAGGTTCACTCCAGATAACATTGATATCAGTGTGGTGCCCGGCAGAGTAGAATAGGCCACCCTCACTCTTACCGAGGTGTCGTAAAAGGCGACTAAGGTAAAGTTGCTGGCATGATCATCAGCACCCAGAGAAGGAAAACTTTGCATTTATATCAAAACCCTCGCCAACCCGTCTGCCAAGCGTGGTGAGTATGGCATTTACCCCTCATGTGATTGAGGGAGGCCCGTGCCCCAGCAGTGGGGACTTAAATGGGCTGACGATGATGATGATGACGATGAACATTGATATCAGAGAGTAAATTGGCAGCCAGCGAACTGTATCTATATCTTTTTTTTTATGTGATATGTAGCAGTTAAAGTAGGAAAGCGGACCCTGGGCCCCGAAGTGACAGCTTGGGACGCATACGGGAAAAAACGCTAAGATTATGATGAGTTGGCAGACGAGCAGATGGATCACATACACCAGTGAAGTCACAAATGCGTTGCCCGTCTTTTAACCCCCTTTTCCGCCTTCTGTCACCTTCAATCACGTATTAAAACACAGCACTTAATATGTATGTATATGTATATGATCGTTTATCCATATAATACAATAATTATCTCTAATTCATGTCCATTTAAGAATCGAAGCCATAATCACCAGTATTTGTATCTTAAAAGCAAATGATCAACAAACCTGTCAGACATCCATCCGAATACGAGATTGCCAAATATGGACCCGACCCAAAACAGAGTGTTCGCCGTCCGTGGTAGCCAGTCATCTTCGCACACTAAGGAAAACTGAAACAGGAAACAACATCTTATAAAAAAAATTATGAGAAAAGAAAAAACATTACATAAGGCCGCCTTCGTTGTATCCTGTTACACCTAGTTTTAAAGTTTTATACTTTATTTTGAGTGCAATACTAGTATAATAATTCATTCATTCATGCATTTGGTGATATCTGATGGTAAGTGAGTGAACACTGCCGCCCATGGAATTCAGCTACATCAAAAGGAATATAACTTAGGTTATTGCCGTACAAGAGCTACGCTTTGGCCCGAATGGACCGGCTTGACCGGAGTGATACCACGGCTTCACAGAAAACGTGAAGCAGCGTCTCTGCTGTGTTTCGCTGCGTGAGTGAGGGCACCGGAGACCCGTTCCGGGGGAGAGGGAAGTTCAAAGTTTGGCAGCGCACTTGTGACTCCACTGGTTTGTGACTCCACAGGTGTTTTGGGTGTCCTTGGGCGGCGGCAATTGCTTAAAATGAGGCGATTCGTCTGCTCGTCTGACACCTATCACATTAAACTAGCAACTAGATGCTTTTACGAATAATCGGATCGGACTAATGAATCCAAACAAACCAAGCTCATGATTCCAGGGAGACTCAGCACCACATGCTTATGGAGGAGCTTTGAGTTCTTTGGTCATATTGGCATTGAAAGGTGAACGGAAGAAGGCCTAGAGGCAGAAACCCCATGGAGCTGGTCCGATCAGACTTAAACTCCACAGTCAGTGATGCGATCCACGCGGCTGAGGATAGAGTGAGCTGGCGGAAGATAGTAAGTGAAAAAAAATACTCATCAAGACCACGACCCTCACCAATGAGGACAATGAGGACAAGCGACGCAAGGAGGCTTTTACGAGTGTATCTGGAAAACGGCAGTCCGTAACGAATAGTGCCAACTTGCCAAGAATATTAGACACGGATTATCATCAGCCTGTTGTAGCCACTGCTGGACATAGGTCTCACCAAATATTCGCCACTCTGATACATTTTTTGCTACTCTCATCCAGCTCTTGCCACCTTGAGCAGATTGTCACTATTTTCTGTCTTTTTTGATGTGATAGGTGGCACAAGAGCCAACGGATCACCTGATGCAAAGCTGTTGCCGCCGCCCTTAGACACCCGTGACACCGACGTGAAGTCACAAGTGCGCTGCGAATCTTTAAAACCCCCTTTAGCCTGGATTGGGCCTCCGGTACCCTCACCCACACAGAAAAACACTGCACAGTCCTGCTGGTTTTCTGTGAGGCCGTGGTATCACTCCGGTCGAGCCGGCCCATTCATGCTGAAGAATGGGTCTCCCACGGTCCGAGGATGTCCTACACACTACGTTCACCGAGACGCAATCTCCACTCCAGAACTCGTGTACCCCAGCGGTTGTCAGTTCGGCGGCTGATATGGCCAGCTCATCACCGACCAACCAAGAAGAAGATGTGTACCGACTAAGAAGATTTATCCTCCTTACTTTTTTATGCTAGAGGCAACAAACGAGCTAGCGAGTCACCTGATGGAAAGTAATCAACGCCGCCCATGTACAAAAAATCGCGAAACCAGAGAGATCGCTAATGTGATGCCGGCCTTTTTTAAAAATCTGCGAAAAAGAACCGCCTCAAAAACCACAAAATTAAAAGTGTAAAATTACATTTTTAACACTTTATACACTTTAAATAAAGTTTAATGAAAGAAAAGATGCTACCAAAGTCGGCGCCCAATACTATCTTGTCATTTAATACAACATTCAAGTATTCAACAAAAAAGAATGCGCTCTTCTCTTGAAGTTCCCTAAGTAGCCGTCGGGAAATATTTCCGCAGCCAAGCCGTTCCACGGAACCAAAATACGTGGTAGAAAGTTCCGAGAGAAACGCACAGTATTAGACCTCTATCCATCGAGATGATGGGTATGACAATTGCTTACATGTGGTTCGATGTACTTACTTCAGTAGCTAGAGTTCTCTTGTAGTGCTCTGTGCTGAATCGCCAGCCATTGCTGCAAGGAGTTGGTTCATCTATTCTTGCTTTGTCAATCGCATCTTTTACTCTGGATATCTGTAATATGGAATTGGTATATAAAGAATCTTTATTGCACAAAAAGTTTATACAGGTATATACAATCTCGGCAATCTTATCGCTATTATAAGAGATTATTCTCTTCCAGACGATCTTGAGGGTAGAGGAAAAGTACAGCGAATTAAGAGTCTTACCTTTTTTAGCAGTACATAATAAATAAATAAAGACATCATCACATACTCGTAGGTACATTGTCCTCGTTCCAGACCCTTCCAGGTTTCCCTTGTGTTATGTAAATCAGGAGCTACGAAGGCGCCACAAACATCCAGACCCAACACAAGTAAATGTTTCTCCAACAAACATTTGTGTTGAAAGAAAGAAAGGAAGAAAATATTTATTATTATAGACATCAGAACACATAACATATAGCAATTGTAAACTGAACATAATTTGGCTCGAACAGAAAACAAAACATAAAACAATTAAAACTACATAAAAATAAAACAAAAGGGAAAAAAAAACAAATCTATATTCAATCATGTCCAGACAGTGCCAAATGAATATTATGATGTGTTATGACGTCTAGTATAAATGCAAGTAAGTAGTATAAATGTTGGTGCGGGAATAGAACTCACGACCCTTTCTCTTCAACCAGCGCTACTAACGGGTCGTATACTAAACACAATTTACCACTTTGGGAGCATCTCTTGCGCAAAGTATTGTGCTTAGAAAAAAATATGTTAAAAACCTTAACATCACTTTTAAAGATCTATCCATAGATAGCCCATGCGTATAGGTTTGATTAAAAAAATGTTTGAGGTTCAGTTTCAAGTATGGAGACCCCCTCAATTTTTTCCAATTTTCGGGACAGACATGACGAATCTATAAGGGTTCCGTTTTTTGCCACTTGGCTATGGTACCCCAAAAATATCCACTGAGATGATGATGGCCAGGTACTGTCATCCTGCCATGAGATCACTCTACTAACCTGCAGTTCCCGTTCTTCGGTCCCTGAAGCCTTTACCAGCTGAGGAACAGCTACGACCCTCAGAGCTCGGCCTTCCCTGACTAGAACTGATCTGAAATCAGGCAGTCATATTGTAAAGTTTAATAACTATAAAAAATCTGTGTAGCGTTTTTATTGTTATTAAAATGGGTAATGGTAGAGTCGACTCGAATTAGATTAAAATTAATTTATACATTCATATATACTCAAAACTTGCACAGCTACTTGTAATTAGAACATATTCTTACAAACTAAGCAAATTAATTAATTATTAATTCGGCTGGGCAGCGTTCGGGAAGCTACGCAGCATATTTTCGGCAGATCTACCACAGTGTCTCAAGACGAAAGTCTTTAATGCGTGTGTGTTGCCAGTGATGACATACGGAGCCGAAACGTGGCCGCTTACAATGTGCCGATTATGGAGGCTCAAAGTCACCCAGAGAGCAATGGAGAGGGCTATGCTTGGAGTCTCCCTGCGTGATCGTATCAGAAATGATGAGATCCGCAGGAGAACTAAGGTCACAGACGTAGCCCAAAGGATTGCATGCCTCAAGTGGCAATGGGCAGGGCACATAGCGAGGAGATTAGACGGCCGTTGAGGCGGAAAGGTACTCGAGTGGAGGCCACGTACAGGAACTCGTAGTCGCGGCAGGCCTCCTACAAGGTGGACCGACGATCTGGTGAAGATCGCGGGAATCCATTGGATGCGGGAGGCACAGGACCGATCTGTGTGGAGAATATTGGGGGAGGCCTATGTCCAGCAGTGGACGTCCATTGGCTGAAGTGATGAAGCAAATTAAAAAAAAAACATTTGGTAACCAAAAACACACATAAACAGAAAGAAAAGTTCTTCAACTCCCACACTAGGCAGAGCCTGTCTCGTGGGTGTCAAATCATATGAATTTCCGCTATGGCATATTGTCTAAATTAAGATTAAAGTGACAAACTGAATTAAATCTTCAAAAAAAAAAAGAAATCGAAATGTAATTAATAATACTAAAATTTAAGTTATGGCTGTAAGCGCGTTAGTGAAGTAGTGTGTGTGCGTGTGTGTATGTGTATGTGTGAGTGTGGTGAGGAGGAGTTGGTAAATAATAATATGTTCTATCTAATTCGGAATTTAGTTTGCTAATTCACCGAATTAGCAAACTGAAGTGGCAGTGGGCTGGTCATATTAGCCGCAGAACTGACAGCCGTTGGAGCCGTAAAGTCCTTGAGTGGAGACCGCGACTCGGTAAGCGTAGTGTAGGACACCCTGCGATAAGATGGGATGATGACATTCGAAGGCTGGCTGGTGTGGGCTGGATGAGAGTGGCCGAAAATCGGGAGCAGTGGCGTGCATTAGGGGAGACCTTTGTCCAGCAGTTGACGAGTGTGGGTTGCTGATGATGATGATGATGTTCTATCTAAATACTATGTGAAATCCAAAGCCCTCTCTCATGCCTACGTTGCAATTACAACAGGCACGATATCAAGGCATCATTTCCCTTGACACCGCCGTATTTCCCCACAAGATGCTTCTTCACGGTTCGTTTGAATGAAGGAATGAAATGAATCAATGTTTGTGTAAAATGGTTCAAAATCAAATAATTCTTTATTTGCATAGGCTTGTACACAGCACTTACAAATCGTCATACATTTAAATGATTTAAAACTATTTATAAGTACTTATGTAATAATTTACATGTTAATACATGTTGATACATAAAATATACTAAAAAAAGTAAATAAACATAATGCGATTCTACCACCGCCTCGGAAAGTTGTTTCTGGTCGAGAAGATCCGGCAAGAAACTCGCCAGTTACTCTTTTTAATCGCCAACTTTTTTACAATGGTTAATTATCCTCATACCAAGTAATACAGTTGAATGCAACACAAAATAGAATGAAGCAAATTAAAAGCTAAATTAAAAGCAAATTAAAAGGTTGATCAATAGAGCATGTGTTGGGATGTAGATAAATGTTTGTCAAATGCATCTTGTATCACTCATACAGGGTGTATCGACCCTGTATAAATGAAAGAAGATGTATACCATATAAATGACTGAATATAAGTCATGATGCGTTTCTCACCTCTCCTCAACATATTCCGCTAGCTCATGATACAGCACAATCAGGTCCAACCCATACGCCCGGCAGCTCTCATGGACCCTATCGTGCTCTGGCACCGTGAGGTTCCTCACCAGCTCGTCGGGAAGGTCCAAGGGCTCCAACTCCTGGATAGGGGCACACCAGTGCTCTGGCGCTGCATTTGTGAAGACCTGTAAAAAGAACAATAAGTACTAAGGTTTTAGGCATAGCAGTATTTTTCATTTTAACGCATTTGAAAATTCTTGCCAAAATTCGTTGACTTTACTAAGGTCTTTGATATTTCAGTAATTAGCGCAGTCGCCAGGTTAGCGAAAGGTCGTGGGTTTGGAATTTAGGATTTCACTTAAAGACCGTAGAACTATTTTTAATTGAATAATTTAACCTGATCGGTGATTTTGGGGTCGTGGTTAAATATATGTGCATATTTCTAACAATAACTTTGCGATAAGGGATAGCATGGTGCAAAAACCTGCATCCTCATCCTCATCCTGTATTTCCATCAGGTGCGATTGTGGTCAAGCCTTGGCCTATTGACCAAAAAAATACACATTTGCTTATAAGAAGAGAAATACAAAAAAAACATAAATATAGGTAAATAGTGTCCGGTAACATTCTTACTTAATAATAAAATTAGTTATTTATACTAAATCTTAGAGTAATTGAAGACACAAGAAATAAAAAGAATAAAAAGATTTTGTGGAAAAAAATACTGTCCACTCATGTGGAAAACCAGTAGAAAGCATTCAATCTTTAAGAGTGGAAATCAAGACCTTCCATGTAACAAAACTCTAGTACAATAGGATATCTACAATGAAGAATGTTAATAGGTGTACAAAATCCCTTAAAACTATGGTCCCAGTAGAGCTAATATCTATACAAATACACAAGTTTTTGTTTCATCGAAAAAGACCAAGTTAATGAATTTACAGAAAATTCAAAATTCGCAGGCGCTCGCTAGTATTGTGACGTCACCGTAGAACATTTTTTTTAAAATTTTATATCTCGCGAAATACATAACGTATCGTAATTAAATTTTCAGTCATGTTTTTTATTTTCAACCAAGTTGATGGAAATACGGGCGATGTATTACCGGGACACGCGAATGGACTGAACTAGTGTTGCGAATTACCGAGACGGCGATGACGTCACTTTACAACCCGGAAATATGATACGTCGTGTACTTTCCGAAAATATCTCGGAAAGTACACGACGTATCATAGTATTTTTTTCAATCAAATTTAAGGAGAGCTAGAAATTAAAATCAGTGAACATTCTCCTAGACGTGTGTAACCCTTAACTGAAACGACTCAGTGATCCGACTCAGCCAAATGATACACTGTTCCGAATCTCTAATGTTTGCTCCGAATGTATCATTCGACTTAGATCGATCTCGAGTCCGAGTGAAACCGAATGATCCGATGATCCGAATGAGTTGAATGATCCGAGTGAGCCGAATGATCCGAAGGAGCGTAATGCGTCACGGATCTATCTGAGAGTCGATGTTTCAAATGAAGCGTTTCACTTTTCCGCATCTCTGCACTGATCCAGATGCAAATGTTCCGATCTTTTGAAAGATATGATTTTGCCAGACCTACATTCTCCATTGTGGACAGAGTGTCCAGTTGGTTTGGTTTCCTGTAATATGCATGTCAGCAGTTGCTTCATTGTAATTACCAGATTTACAAATCCTAACTCATCAATCACAAAAAGTAGGCTCTATATTGACGCGCTTTTTAGGGTTCCGTAGCCAAAATGGCAAAAACGGAACCCTTATAGTTTCGTCATGTCCGTCTGTCCGTCTGTCCGTCTGTCACAGCCGATTTACTCGGAAACTATAAGTACTACAGTGATGAAATTTGATGGGAATATGTGTTGTATGAACCGCTACAAAAATATGACACTAAATAGTAAAAAAAAGAATTGGGGGTGGGGCCCCCCATACATGTAACTGAGGGATGAAATTTTTTTTTTTCGATGTACATACCCGTGTGGGGTATCAATGGAAAGGTCTTTTAAAATGATATAAAGTTTTCTAAAAAACATTTTTCTTAAAGTGAACGGTTTTTGAGATATCAGCTCTCAAAGTCGTAAAAAGTATGTCCCCCCCCCCTCTATTTTTATAACTACGGGGTATAAAATTCTAAAAAAAATAGAGGTGATGCATGCTAATTAACTCTTTCAACGATTTTTGGTTTGATCAAAGTATCTCTTATAGTTTTTGAGATAGGTTGATTTAACTGTAATTTTGGACTTTGCTGCTACGGAACCCTTTGTGCGCGAGCCCGACTCGCACTTGGCCGGTTTTTTTTACTTATATTTTTTGTTCGTCGTTCTTATGGCCGTAGGATGTGGTCATAAGATGCATTTAGATACAGGGATTTTCCTGATTGCCTACATTCCTGATTGACTAAATGAAGCCAGTCAGGACAATATGACACATAACATGTGTCAGATGATTTAACGGAGCTATGATAACTCGTGCAAAAGAACGCGTCTTGAATACGGGGGTCGTGTTCACAATAGCACACCCATACGTCAAGATTGCTTCACAACTTTTCTAGGTATTACTATAGACGAGCACCTTAATTGGAAAGAACACATCGATAAATTGTGTGTAAAAGTGGACAAATTCGTATTCGTATTTCCCCTAAGGCGTTTAAAGTTAGTGGCTAATCAAGATGCTTCTCTATGCGCATATCATGGCTATGTATCCTCAGTATTGCGATATGGACTTATAGTTGGTCTTTGGCGGAATTCACAAAGGCTACTTTGTTTGTTGTTTGTTCAGTGCTAAATAAATCAAGCTAAGTAAATAATCTACACTACACTATTACATTGGGGTAACCTGTAATGTTAGCAGTACAATTTTTTAATAAATAAAAAAAGTAACTGTAATAACTATTGGCCTAAATCTACAAAATAACCACGAGATGCACGTATAACAAAAATCGGATTGATTGGAAAGCGAACGTAATATGCTTTGCGAGGTAGAGTCTTATGTATTCGGAAAAACAATGCTTGCGCGATACAAATAGGCACAACGCCATCTATTGCGCACTACGTTTTCATACAATTAGTATTAATTAATATTTGCTACAAATTATATGCGATAGCTTTGGACACTGTGTGCGTATTTCTACTATATGGACGGGATGAGGGAAAACATTGTGAGGAAACCTGTTTCGGATATTTTATGAAATTTGTTACCCTGATTCTGTTGGTCTGTTTCCCCTGTGAGATGGTTGCAAAAGTCAGACGACACAACCAGACTTCCTATTTCCTAAATATAAGCGCACATAGTGAGGAGAACAGACGGCTGTTGGGGCGGAAAGGCCGCTTCAAACATCACCAATACTACCTGGAACCAATCCCTTCCAGAACGCTTCGTTTGCAGTGCTCTATGACATGTCCTTTTTAAACGAGGTTTGAAAAGAGTTCTTCTCTCACGGTAGGCAGCGGCATGACTCTGCTCCGGCATTGTTGATGTCTACGAGCGGCGGTTACCGTTTACCATCAGATGGGCCGCAAGCTCATCTGCCTAATATAAGCAATAAAAAAAAGGTCCTCGAGTGGAGGCCATGTACTAGAAGTCGCAGCCGTGGCAGGCCCCCCACAAGGTGGACCGAGGATCTGTTGAAGGTGGCGGAAATCCATTGGATGCGGACGGCACAGGACCGATCTGTGTGGAGAACATTAGGGGAAACCTAGTCTATTGGCTGAAATGATGATGATAATAAAATCTAAGCAGATTCCGTACTCCGAAGCGACAGCTTTGGAATGACCCGAGTAATACACGCTGAGATGAAGTGAAACCATAATTTATCACCATGAAATGTCACAAGGTCGCTTCACAATTAACTTGTTTACCAGAAAAATAGGACTGAGTGCCTTTCATACGCAGCTCCATTCTTCCATACTCGTGGATGAGTTATATGACCCATACATCTGTGTCTGTCATGCTAATTTCATTTGTATTCATATTTGTCGAACGAGATCGCGTCGTCAATAGTCTGTTATGTATACCACAATATAGATTGGTATACCTAATCTGTAAGTTGACATAGAAGTACCTACGTGATGACTGCCTCGTTGGCGCAGTGGGTAGTCGGACTTTAAAGCGACGGCTGCGCTTGGGGTCGATCCCCGCGTTAGGCCAATTTTTTTTTTCCTTCGATATGGAATTTGAAGCCTGTGTTTGCATTGTTTTGTTTACTTTTTTAAGTTGTTTTAAAAATAAAACATGTCTTTTATGTCTTACCTTTTTTTAACAATCTTCTTATAGATTACCAATTTTGCCTATTTAATGTTTGTACTATTTTCAGTTATCCCAATTATACTATTTAATAATACTTGAAGTTATACAATTTTAGTTTTTTCCTTTATTCCCGGGTAATGAGCCATGGTTCGAGGCCCGTATCTACTCTCGCCCCACGTCGAGAAAGACCACAGAGAGAGAGAGACATGGGGCATCACAGTTGCGGTGCCGGCTCTTAAGGGAGTAATAAGCTCTTTTCTTGAACAACCAGGTTGTATCTGTTCGGAACTACCATCCAGGGGCGCCTTTACCTATAGTGCAAGGGGTACGGTGCAACAGGGCGCCGGAAGTTAGAGGGAGAGCCCCTCGCTACACATAGAGCCTCCACTGTTACGCTCCGCAAGGAGCGGGCGTGAGAACTGATCGTTCTCCTCATCTTAGCGTGTGATTCCTAGTTGCGTCCAATGCTGTCGCTTCCACGCCCGGGGTACGCTTGGACCATGATACAGGATTCCGGATGTCTGATAATACGGTATATGACTATTTTTTTGTTATTTTTGCAATCAAAAGATCTCTTAATGATAGAAACATCGTTGAAAGAATCACTTGATTCTCAATTAAACTACCTGAGATATCACAACTTTAAAATCACATTATTTTGGGCAAACCCAAAACGCTCCATACAAATGGCTACTTAAATGTGACGTCACACCTAAGTATTTTGTATGCATTTCATTTGAATTTTGTATGGTAGCTATATCAAATGTTTCGTTTATGTCAATGGTTCTATTATAATAATTGGTGCAAATTGTATGGGTTATTCAATGGTATAATTATTTTTTAATAATTTCATAGTTTTAAAATGGACTTGCCCATGAATCTTGGAATGACCATAAAACCGGCTAGACGTTATATTTTTAATTGAGAATTTTTGCCATTGGCACATCATCGTCATCGTCAGCCCATTTAAGTCCCCACTGCAGGGGCACGGGCCTCCCTCAATCACATTAGGGGTAATTGCCATACTCACCACGCTTGGCAGACGGGTTGGCGAGGGTTTAGATATAAATGCATTGCAATGCATGCATTGGCACATATTGACCTATATTTTGATAAAATATTTATATTTTGTAAAATCTTGAGCTTAGTCATATACCCTATTACAATGAAGCGACTGCCGATCGGTAGTCGATCATGTTGTAAGTATTCCATTTTGTTCGCGCATTTTGCAACAAGAGGGCGCCAGGTTATTGATTGCACCCGAGCGTTTCTTGGGCTATAACCACCCCTGACACCATCGTTGGTCAATCATGCATTTATGGATTTTTAAAATCTTGTGCGTATTTATACCTTTGTCAGTGAGGGTATACATCAAAACAACGAAATCGCTACCAAATTAGGTATTTGATTACTTGCCTGGAATTTTGTTTTTTTGGTTCCATAGCCATAGATACTATACGTATGCATGGAAGATCAAGTACGCTGTGTCAAATTGATGATAAGGCGTCAGTAATATCTTATGGACTAAATTCAGTATCAACAATCAGTTGTTAATATACACATAAGCCTTTTTTAGTCGTTTGCATCGTGAGGAAACCTGCACACTTCGGATAATTTCAGAACCGTGTAACCATAATTCAGTTAGTCTGGTTAAAGAGTTGCGAAGGGCAGACGGCAGTCGCTTTATTTTATTTAGGTACCAGACTTTCCAAATTCTGAATCATGGTCTAAACGTATATGAATAATTCCATTAATCAGCATTCTATCATCATCATCATTCCCAATACAGAGGTAAGACTACAAACTAAGGTGGTGGATATTGGGAACCGCGTGATGTCACTCAAATAGCAGTGGGTACGGCATCTGTTTCGTCAAGGTGACGGTAGATGGAGCCAATCCATAACACATTGGTGGCCAAGGCAAGAGAAACGAAAAAGGGGACGCCCATTAACAAGATTTTTTTTTTATTCTCACAACATCTCATACGTTGACCTGATTCCGTACTAAGTAGCTTAAGCACTTGTGTTACAGATATCAGATAAGAGAGGAACACAAATATATACTTAAATACATATATTACACCCAGACACCAAACAAACACAAGTGTTCATCGCACGAATGTTTGTCCAGGGTGGGGATCGAACCCACGACCTTTGGCGTAAGAGGCTGGGTCACTACCAATTGCGCCATCCGGTCAATCGCTGACGACATACACAGAGCGGTGAGTAAGACCTGGATGAGGCTGGCACAGGACCATTGCGAGTAGCGAGCACAGGAGGATACCTATACACTGCAGTGCGATCAAAATACAACATTTTATAGTTATGCTAAAATAATATTGTGCAAAAAGATAATTCTGCCAAAGTAATGTTATACCAAAATACACTATGCCAAGTTACTCTCCATAGAACCCCCCTAGCCGATTCCATCACCAGACAACAAGGCGCGGCGAGGGGTTTCATCTATACGTTGTTGGTTTACCGCTTATCAGCACGAAGCGATTCGCTTCCACGTTCATAATGCGGGCAGCTAAGGAATGGACCTCCTTGCCAAGGTCTGTTTTTCCGGACCACTACAATCTGGATATTTTAAGGGCAAAAGTGAACAGGCATCTTCTAGGCGAACGTGTTACATCCTAGACCTCATCGTCCATCTATCAATTGAGATTGTGGTCAAGCGTTTGTCTATAGTTTATAAAAAAAAACTTATGCCTAAGTATTTATGACAAAATACTTTATTCCCATTTGCATTTGGCAAGCGTGGTGATTAAGCCTAATCCCATCATAGTAGCGATAACTTGATTTCCATGATGGCTAGGCCTTTGCCCTGCAGTGGGACAGTATATAGGCTGATAAAAAAAACATTATTCTCAATCTAAGGTTATCTTCCTGTACATCTGGGAGATTATGAGAGGTCGCTCATGCGTTGCCTGCCTTTGACAAAGTAGTAGGTACGCTCGTCTCTTGAAGGACTCTATGTGCCTTCGGGAAATACTCCCGCAGCCAAACCGTTCCACAGAACTGAGGTACGTCGTAGAAAGTTCCGCGAAAAACGCACAGTTCTAGATCACCATCCATCATGCCGTGTGGTCCCCGGCAGAGTAAAATATGCCACCCTCACTCTTACCGAGGTGTCGTAAAAGGCGACTAAGGTAAAGCTGCTGGCATGATCATCAGCACCCAGAGAAGGAAAACTCTGCATTTGTATCAAAACCCTCGCCAACCCGCCTGCCAAGCGTGGTGAGTATGGCAATTACCCCTCATGTGATTGAGGAAGGCCCGTGCCCCAGCAGTGAGGACTTAAATGGGCTGATGATGATCCATCAAGATGATTTTCTTGTCACCACCAAGCTATGGTAGAACATGCGCAAAAATGTCTGTCAAATGAATTTGATAAGATTCTTTAAGTCCCTGATAACTAAATATAGCCAGTGATTCAGAATTTTTGGAAAAATATGTTTCTAGAAATGAACCTTATCATTATTTTATTTTATTTCGACCGTGGGAGAGCCACGTGTATCGCTGCGTGAGTGAGGGTACTGGAGGCCCATTCTGGGGGCAAGGGGGTTTAAAGGTTGGTAGCGCACTTGTGACTCGACTGGTGTCGCAGGTGTCTATGGGAGGCGGCAATCACTTACCATCAGGCGATCTGTCTGCTCGTCTGCCACCTATCACATAAAAAGAAATTAGCCCATGGCGCATTTGATTGTGACTCTGCCTCATACGCATTCTTGTGACCCACGACTATTGGGTCGTGGGTTTGATCTGTACCTGGACTAACATACATGTGATTTTTTAATTTTTTTACATTATATCGGATAAACGAGCAGACGGCACACCTGATGGAAAGTGAGTACCGACGCCCATGGTCATCTGCAACACCTGAGGTATCACATATGCGTTGCCGGCTCTTAAGGAAGGAACAAACCCTTTTTTTGAAGCACGGATGACAGCTGATAAATTCAGTGTTTGTTCAGTCAAAAAGTAAAGTGAAGTATCAGCATATAACTGTCCCATTGCAAAGGCACAGGACTCCATCATAGAAATCAAGGTATCACTACTACGATGGGATTAGGCTGAATCACCACGCTTGCCAAATGCGGATTGGTGATCACAAACCCGAGCTATGTTCGAAAAATTTCGAAACACACTTTTTGCTCGACCCAGATATCAACCCAGGACCCTTAGATCACGGCCCGGTACTTACCCGGTAGACCCTGTTGGTCTAGTGGTTTGTTCGGTGTCTAAGTATAAACGTATTCAAGTGTTAGTAATTTTAATGTTGTTTGATATCCGTAACACCAGTGCCTAAGCTACTTTGTCCGAACTCTAAGGGTCTACACAGTGAAACGAAATTCACAACCAAATGTTTATCTCCATCCTTTTCACACGCGCTGTACATCTATTTAGTTTAAATGCGACAAGTATATTCTCAGTCGTTACCGGACGTCTCAGTCGTGTGGTCCCGGCAGAGTAGAATAGGCCACCCTCACTCTTACCGAGGTGTCGTAAAAGGCGGTAAAGCTGCTGGCATGATCATCAGCACCCAGAGAAGGAAAACTCTGCATTTATATCAAAACCCTCGCCAACCCGTCTACCAAGCGTGGTGAGTATGGCAATTACCCCTCATGTGATTGAAGGAGGCCCGTGCCCCAGCAGTGGGGACTTAAATGGGCTGATGATGATGATGATGATGATAGCTAAGAACACTCCCCCTTATTCATCCTTCAAATTAAAAAAACAAAATCAAAATCGGTTCATTTGTTCGGGAGCTACGATGCCATAGACATGTCTGTGTGCCACAGACACACACACACACAGACACGTCAAACTTATAACACCCCGTCGTTTTTACGTCGGGGGTTAAAAATATTAAAATTATTATATTATAGTGTAACTGACGCCCTGTTGGTCTAGTGGTTTAAGTACCGGGCCGTGATCTCGGGGTCTTGGGTTCGATTCCCGGGTCGAGCAAAAAATATGTTTCGAATTTTTCGAACATAGCTCGGGTTTGTGATCACCAATCCGCATTTGGCAAGCGTGGTGATTAAGCCTAATCCCATCATAGTAGCGATGGCTTGATTTCTGTGATGGAGGCCTTTGCCCTGCAGTGGGACAGTTTATAGGCTGATACTTTAGTGTAACTTACCTGTGAGAAGACCAAGAAGGACGTAGGTAAAGCTGCAAGAGCACACAGCAGGTAGAACAGCACGACGTGCCATTGACCACACTTGGTGGCCAGCTCTGAAGCCTCATCCAGCTCCTTTGTCCAGGATGTCATGGTCACCTGATCTTTTGTTGCACACAAAACGTTTTTAAAGTTTCCATTGCAGCGGTTTATTTAGTACCTACTTTAGTTTTTAGGCTACATTCTAGTGAAATATTAATTTATTTACTTAAACTAATTTAAACAATTGAATTGGTGCACTTTTAATTGAATCATCGTGAATAACTTTTAATAGATTTTATTCAACATTTTTCCTTTTTCAGTCTTGGATACACAAAACACTTTATCATCTTAAAATACAGTTTAATTTAATTAAAGTTTTTTAAACTTGTCAATCTAGATCTAGACTGTAAATAAAATTGATTATAATTCCATACTTAAATCGATTTGGCACACATTGACATTTAAAATTAGTGCTAGGTAGTGCTAATGTATTTCAACCAAATATTTTCACAATTTTTTTCTTTTTCACAAAAACAGTTTTCTAAATTCTATTTTCCCACTCAGAATGTTCACTCACACTATTTAATCACAAAACGCGACGTCGCACTCAATAGCACTTCACATTAGCACTTAAGTACTAACTTTTCAAATAGTTACATAAATAACGATCTTTTCCTCACAGATGGTGAGAACACGTGTGTTTGAGTCACCGAGGTTCGTTTGGGACTGCGTCCGCGCAGGCATTAGCGATAAACCAACTAAATGAAGTGGGCTGGACCGGAGCGGGTGTTAAGGCGACTCTACACGTATTCGTAGAGGCAGGTTACTACGAACTGTCTTTGATTCTCTCACTTTCGTATTCATGTTTGTTAACTAAAACAAGCTAATACATTATTCTTACATATAATGTAAATGTCTGTTAAATAAGAAAAACAAATCTTGAACCGTGTGACTGTATTTTAAGTTTGGTTTATGGGTAAGATGTAATATTAGTGAGCGTTTCTAAATTAATCATGTTTATCCAGCACTGATTCGTTCGTAGTTATATGTATACCTAGTGTCGATTAAAGAAATTGTATTGAAAATCAGTCTAGGATACAGGTCATAAAGATATGGTTCGATCACGGTTATTTGGCACGTGGCAAAAGTCGGAACTAATGCTGTTTTGACATAATAATTTTTGGATAGAAAAGACGTTTTACAACGCTCCCCCGCCAATGTCAATGTCACTGACGTGCCTTCTGATCTTGGTCAGTATGTAGTTTCTTTCTTCTTTATTTTTATAATTGACACATATTTTTGTATGGTTTTGTTTGGGTTTTGTATAATCTGCCTGTCTCCATATTGCGCATCTGTTCATATATTTATTTCTTTTTTGCTATCTCAATCTAAATTTTATGCATGAGACTGTTGCATATATATGGAACAGATGCGCAATAATGTTATGGTAGTCGCTGAAAACCAGCGTCGGGGTTGGTCTTTTGGATCAGCACCGACTGTTGCTGAGCGGCCGCCTGTTTGGCACATACAGGGATAATGTTGTCATACTTTTCGTTTGTGATTTATGTCGAGGTTATGTTTCTAATTATGTTTCCTTGTTTTTTATTGTGAGAAATAAAGTTTTCATTGTCATCCATTCATTCAAAACGGTTTTATAAAGCGGAATTATATTCTTTTTTCGAAAATTTTGTATGCAAAGTTTTTGTTTCAAACGTTAAAACTGCTTATAACACTGATAAACTAGAACGGAGTTATAGAGCAAAGGAGCAACACATGTTTATTAAACGTTTATGATTACCTATAGCTTTTACCTAAGCAAATTTTCGGAGATCGGATTTACATCGGATAAACAAAAGTCGGAGAGGAAAAGTGTGTTTTTCTAAGTGACAGAGAAGCTGGGAGACATAATAATTTACCTGAGTTGTTAAGATATTTATGGTCTTATATGAACCTACATTCTAATACTGTGTAGTACACATGTATGGGTTCGTTGTTTAAGGTGGCATTTAAACTAAAATATACTCATAGGCAAAGAGAAAATCTAGCTCAAATCGGTAACAACGGATAATTTACGTGTCTTTTTATTCACTTGAAATTAAACTGATTAAAGTCAGTCAAGACACTCTACCAGTATATAGATATCATATCGAAAAACAAATGTCTACGGGCGGCGGCCATCGCTTACCATCAGGTGATCCGTCTGCTCATCTGCCAGCTATGTCATAAAAAAAGGATATTATTTTTAAATGTAAAACCGCCTTAAGGTGCGACATTCTTAACTTTGCAACCTTACGATCTCGTGGCATCAAGGGTACCACTTTTGGGTCACCTCGCATTAATATCACTCGACTGACCGCTAAGGATGTGACATGTCACACGAAAGATCGATTATCACTCGATTAAAATAATACATGATGATTTATTTCCACAAACAGGCAAATAGAATAATATTTAAAAAATTATAAATCATAATATTTCACAACATCAAATAAATTGACCTGACTCCGAGAGAGGTAGGTAGCTCAAGCACCTGTGTTACGGATATCAGAACCATAAGCGAAATTACAAATATACGCGGATCTCACGACCCGTTTCGAGCAGTGGTAGTGAACGCTGTCTTTGATCCAAGGGTTGCGGGTTCGATTCCCGCACAGTACAAACATATGTGTGCATGAACATGTATATATTGTATTGGTCCAGACCAAACACCCAGGTGTTTTCTATGTATTATAAGTATGTGTTTACAAAAGAAAAGTGTTAGGTATATGTATATATTTGTAATCCCACTGTTGATTCTGATATCCGTAACACAGGTGCTTGAGCGATTATATTGTGAAGTATGTATTATTATTCTATACATTTAATACTTTTGTAAGATACCTACATATATTTAGGTGATAATTAATTAAAATTAAAATTTGTTTATTTTTCTCTTTCCAATACATAGGTCAAACAAAAGAGCTGAAGTTAGGTGTATCACAATTATGTACTTAGTTTTACCACAAAGTAAATTGGTTTTACGATAATCTAGTTAAGTATCTAGTACTTACACTTTAGACCCTTATCATTATGAGATACTGGTAATAAATAATACAATAAACAATTAGTTACTAGGGTACTTACTTCGCGGCAATAATTACAAATAAGTAATTTATTTTTTGCTTCTTCTAAAGTCTAGCCAAACTAATAGGCCACATTTAACGTTTTTAAATTTTAGCTTCATAGAGTGGTAACCACCTAAAAAAACTTCGATTGAAGTGAATAATCGATATGTACTTCAAATAAACTTGAAACGAATACTATAGTAATGGAAAAGAAGTTTTAGTACTTTTATTTAGATAAATGTCATCATCATCATCAGCCCATTTAAGTCCCCACTGCTGGGGCACGGGCCTCCCTCAATCACATGAGGGGTAATTGCCATACTCACCACGCTTGGCAGACGAGTTGGCGAGAGTTTTGATATAAATGCAGAGTTTTCCTTCTCTAGGTGCTGATGATCATGCCAGCAGCTTTACCTTAGTCGTATTTTACGACACCTCGGTAAGAGTGAGGGTGGCCTATTCTACTCTGCCGGGGACCACACGGCGAATAAATAAATGTGAATCAACATTATAGAAAAGAAAGTGGAAAGTAGGTACTGATCTTAATATCGATCCGCGTCTTAGTTTATTTATTTCTTTTTCTTCGAAATCAAAGCGCTTATAATGTGTAGCATAGATTTTTTTTCTTTTTATAAAGCTATTAATGTATTTATAGTTTTAAACAACAGAATAATATGTTTTATTTTAATCAGAATGTGGCTTCCCATTTATTAGTTATTAATTCTTGACGACCCGTTTTGATCTGCAAAGGTTGCGAGTTCGATCCCCGTACAGTACAAACATTAATTTGTGTGCATGAATATGTCTGTTTGTATTGGTCTGGGTGTTTTCTATGTATTATAAGTATATATTTACAAAAGAAAAGTATTAAATGTATACATTTGTAATCCCACTGTTGATTCTGATAACCGTAACACAGGTGCTTGAGCTACCTATCTCGGAGTCAGATCAATGTATGTGCTGTTAGGAAATATTTATTTATTATGATGATTATGATGATACAAAGAAAATCGATACTTTCCATAATCGATTATTATTATTACTTCTCATCCCTATTGACAGGCATCACACATCAAGCCTTTTAAGGAAAGCCAATTGATTTTAACGTTACTGTTGGTTACTGTATAATTTTTTAATCAACGTGATTAATGTTTTTGTAAGTAATTTATGGTGTGAATATACATAGTTACAATTTCATACGTGCTGCAGTTATTATAGCCTATTTGTTTACCTATGGCGCTATATTATTATCGTACTTAAATTACTATCAGTCCTACACAGTGAGGTTCTCGATGAGCTTTTGCCACGTGCCACTTAAGGTGACAGGTAGGGTACACTAGTGACGGCAATCGATTTTAATTTTTAGCTACTAAAGCGGATCTATTTTCAATGCAATCCAATGTCGGGATTACAACCTCTCGGCAAACACTTGTACTATTTATTAAATAACCATGCACAAATGTTGGGTCCAACGCTTACGCAAAAAATGGATTCACGCCAAAAGCGGTACAAAAACGAACCCAACATTTGTGCATGGTTATTTAATAAATAGTATAAGTGTTTGCCGAGAAGTTGTAACCCCGAAATTGTTTAAAATAGATCCGGTTTAGTAGCTAATAATTAAAAGCGAATGGTGTCGCTAGTTAGGCTACCCGTCGCCTTAACTATGAAACCTGCGGGACCATTTCTCAATTGAAAGTTTACCGACTAAATAAATGCGTATTCAAGGAGTTTCTTCTTTCTACCTCCTAAATATTTTTTCACTACACCTTGACCGTCCGACCGACCTGCGACACGACCGGAGTGATACCACTGCCTCACAGAAAACCGACGTGAAGCAGCACTGTGCTGTGTTACGCTGCGTGAGTGATGGTACCTGATGCCCAATCCGGGGGAAAGGGGAGCTTAAAAGGCGGCAGCGCACTTGTGACTCCACTGGTGTCGCGGTTGTCCATGGGCGGCGACTATCGCTTACCATCAGACAAAAAGCTGTCGCTTTGGAGTTCGGACCCATCACCTTAAGCAGAATTTAAACCGATTATAACTTACTCCGTTGCAATATGCAGGATTTGGACATATTTAATGATACTTACGCCAAATTCAAAGGGAACATTTTACACTTCATAAAATCAGAGGCACTTTAGTTTAACATTCATTTAAATAAAAGACATTGTAATTTCAATTAAATACTTAATGCGACGGGTAGGGCACACTAGCGACGCCAATCGAGTTTAATTTTTAGCAACTAAACCGGATCTATTTTAGACAATTTCGGGATTACAATCTCTTGGCAAACAGTTATACTATTTATTAAATAACCATGCACAAATGTTGGATCCGTTTTTGTACGTGAAAAATTTATTACGCCAAAAGTGGCCGCTTTTGGCGTGAATATTTTTTTCGCTTACGCGTTGGACCCAACATTTTTTCATGGTTATTTAATAAATAGTATAACTGTTTGCCAAGAGGTTGTAACCCCGAAATTGTTTAAAACAGATCCGTTTAGTAGATATAAATTAAAATCGACTGGCGTCGCTAGAGTGCCCTACTCGTCATCTTAAGTCGTCTTAAGATTTAACTATTAAATAAACTATTTATATATACTGAACAGATCAGGCGTGTATTGTTGTTGTGTCTTTAATAAATAAAAAAAAGTGGCCACTATAGGCAATAATATGAATTATGGTTACTTGTACGTACAGAATATTAACCAAGTACATCTTAATAAAATCCCTTCCCTTCCCTTGCCTTCCCTTATTACGAATACGATATTTCTTTCCTCTACCCAAAGGTTGTCTGGAAGAAATCGCTACAAGCGATAAGACCACCTCATTGTACTGTCTGTTGCTGTTGTTGTTTCATGCTTGTATTTTATTTTTGTGCAATAAAGAATATCTATTTATCTTTTTAAAATACAATAATATATATTCAGTTCACAATAATCTTTACAAGAAGTCGACTTCCTTTAATCTTAATAATAGTACTTTCATTTATGGATTCACCGTGGGAGAGCCACGCTTCGACATGAATGGGCCGCCTCACAGAAAACCGGCGTGAAGCAGCATTGTGCTGTGTTTCGCTGGCCCAATCCGGGGGAAATGGGGGTTTAACGATCACTGGTGTCGCGGGTGCAGCAGCAATCGCTTACCATCAGGCGATCCGTTTGCCCGTCAGCCACCTATCACATAAAAAAAAGACAAAAATAGTGACGATCTCCTCCAGGTGCGAAAATCGATCGGAGTGGCGAATCATTTGTAGAGGTCTATAGAATAGAATATAATACTTTATTTGCATAAAAAAATAAAATAAAAATAAAATAAAATTCATTTATTTCAGGCTTTGCCCATAATACTATTAGTATACAAAAATACTTAAAAATTATGTTAGTAGAACCACAACCAATTAGTTTAGGTATCTGCCGCGCGCTGCGACCCCGGGCAAGCGCACATGCACTTGGACCCAGTGCCGCAGAAAGGGGCTGTCCGGCTTCTGGCTGAGCACGTTCAGCTCATAAATAAAACATGGTAATATACAGTTCTTCTTAATAATAGTAAGTCCACATGTTTTGCAATATTTATATTGCATGCAAACATTATATAACCCATACCAAATTATAATATTAACGTCTTAAATGCTTAAAATTAATTAATAATTAATACAATTTAGATATTTCATTTATATAAATTCATTCAACAAATAGTTGTCAATTTAATAAAAATTTTGCTGAAGGAGCCATTTATGTAAAACCTTTTTAAATTTAACAATCGGTAGATTTTTTATCTCGAGTGGCAACCTATTAAATATTTTTATGCCCCTTGCGTAACAGTTGTTTTTATAAAGTGTGGTTCGAGGTGTAAAATCAAGAACTAACCTATGTACGTACAGCAGTGGACAAAGACAAGCTTTATGATAATGATGATACCTATTTAATAGTTTTTTGGAAAAACAGCACCATTCTTCGCGGACTGCCGTTTTCCAGATGCATTTGTTACGAGCAAGCAGTTTCTAAAACACCGTTGTACTTTTTTTTTAATGTCTCATAATCGCCACAATCAATACAAATTGATTGATTTCTGGCGTCCAGTGAAGTCAACGCGCCTTAAGAATCAAGTTCTTTAATCAAGATCTTTAGACCAGTTCTTACAGTAAACATAGACTTCGGCCTCGATTTTGTTGTCATATTTTTTGTATGTTGATTTATACGTATTTAAATGATCATACAGATTTCTTATACACATAGCGTCTGCCTTACAACTTTTTCTACATGTACTGACTTGGAAATTTAGATGAAGTCATCACCAGGGTCAATTTACTTAGTTAATTTTTCTTTTGTATGGATGGCGTTTTTCCAGTAGATGTCACTATGCATTTTTACATCGCGCTAGTAATGCGTGTTTCCGATACAATAAACACAAGCCGCCTGGCTACAAAAATCTACGGGAAATTAACCAGAGATCCTGAAGGTCATCATCATCAGCCTATCGCAATCCACTGCTGGACGTAGGCCTCTCCAATTGTTCGCCACCGTGATCTATCCATGGCTTCTCGCATCCAGCTCTAGCCAGCCATCCTGCGCAGATCGTCCCCCCACCTAGCCAGAGGGCGCCCTACATTACGTTTGCCAAGACGCGGTCTCCACTCTAGAACTCGTTTATCCCATCGGCTTAAAAAAAATACCCTCCTTTCCACTGGATTGGGCCTTCGATACCCTCACTCACTTGCGAAACACAGCAGAGACGCTGCTTCGCACTGGTTTGAGGCACTTTATCACTTTGGTCAAGCCGGCCTATTCATGCCGATGAGAGGCAACTGTTACAAATTCATTTCAATTCATATTTAAAATGATTATGGATCATAAATAACGTGATGTATTTATCTCAATTTCTCCGAACAATAAATATAAGTCAATTTGATATGAAATGGGGGCGTATCCAACAAATAATGTTGATTAAATATTTTATTACAGTGTAACTGCCGATACGACTAATCTTATTTCGATACTAAATCTATGGTATGGCGCATATACAGGAAGATTTTTTAGTCACCATCCAAATTTTCACCGTGGGAGAGCCGGCTCATCATCATCATCATCAGCCCATTTAAGTCCCCACTGCTGGGGCACGGGCCTCCCTCAATCACATGAGGGGTAATTGCCATACTCACCACGCTTGGCAGACGGGTTGGCGAGGGTTTTGATATAAATGCAGAGTTTTACTTCTCTGGGTGCTGACGATCATGCCAGCAGCTTTACCTTAGTCGCCTTTTACGACACCTCGGTAAGAGTGAGGGTGGCCTATTATACTCTGCCGGGACCACACGGCCGTAGAGCCGGCTCAACCGGAGTGATAACATGGCCTCACTGTGCTGTGTTTCGCTGCTGAGTGAGGCTACCAGGGGACCAATCCGGGGGGAAGGGGGATTTAATTGTAGGCAGCGCAATTGTTACTCCACTGGTATCGCGGGTGTCTATAGGCGGCGGCAATCGCTTACAATCAGGCGTTCCGTCTGCCACCTATCACATTTTTTTTGTATCGTTAATAGAACCCATGGCCCTTAGGGCTGTTTCGGCCTATCTTAATCCGATACCAAATCTATGGTATAGCGCTGTCATTCTATACAAATCTGAGGTAACATAGATCTATTGACATAGAAAGGTTGGTAAAATCAAGCCTTAGTGACATAATTTATATTTCCAACATAATTACTTTTGTTTTGCAATCAATATTGTTTATTTATAAGATAGTGTCCACTGTAAGATAAATATAGGTGTTTCATGAGTATGTAACTTAAGAGTGCCTTGTTTGGTCCACTGGCGTCGCCATTTTATTTCCATTCATGATAAGGGGCCGTCCATTAATCACGTGATTTTTTAGAATGTTTTAAGCCCCTCCTCCCCCTTGGTGATACGTAGTGAGGGTTAAGACTACTCAACCCCCCCCCTTTCACAACATCACGTATATTTTTCACATGAAATCTTACTACACCCCCCTCCCCCCTTGTGTTATTTTCGTGATTTTTATCAAACCCCCTTGGACAACCCCTAATAAAAATACTTTTAAAGAAAACACCTCTTCGCAGATTGCTTGAGAAAAACTATATACGTTATAAATTTACGGTTTATAACGTATTAAAACAAAATTACTTTGGAAGAGTCTCTAGCGCAAAGTATTGTGTTTAGAAAAAAATTATGTTAAAAATTTCAACATAGTTTTTAAAGACCTACTTATCCATGGATATCGGTTTAATGAAAAAAAAAATTGAGTTTCAAGTATTGAGATCCCCCCAATTTTTTTATTTTTTCCAATTTTTGACAGACATGACGAATCTATAAGGGTTCCGTTTTTTGCCATTTGGCTACGGAACCCTAAAAATGTGTGATGTGTGTGTGTGTGTTCTCACAAATGTAATCAGCAGTGACAAAGAGGACCTCATAAAAAAATCATGAAATGAATGTGAGTGTAACGTCACGTAGAAAGCGTATTGCCACGGATAGTGCCATCTCTCGGATGACCCGAGTAAACTTTGGCGTGACGCCATAGAACTGAGCGTGTATGACCACCTTTAGAAGGACTGGTTGAAATTTTTATTTTTTATTATTAGTATCTGGATAAGAAAAATACTCAACTTATAGAAAATGAAATCGAAGTCAAATTGAATAATCAGACCACCTACTTAGTACAGATAAGATAAGGTAGCAGTAGACAGAAATTAGATAAGTACTAAGTACAAATATATCTTAGGGGAGGCTGGGGAAAAATATATCGAGAGCATAATTTTTGTTTTTTTTTTATTGTGGTAGGCGCTCTTATCTCATCTCAAGTAAAGAATCGAATATTGAAACTCAGAGTCGCACGTTCGATGCCTTTTCTTTTTTTTTAAATCGCAGGTGAAATAAATCCCTCTCGAAGTACAATGGGAGGATCAGCATCATCATGAGCATGCTATCACAATAAATCAACCTGGTCGCAGTGATACTGGTCTGAATAGGATCTGCATAGCCACCCGCTTAAAAAAAATAAATGCCTTATGCATTGATTGATTGGGGATTATGTGGGGCTCTCTATCTGGAAAAAAACGGTGCATACTCATCACCATATTAAAAGAGATCGCGAGAATCCATCGTAGCCTTGGCTCCACAACCTCCCAGGCGGAATGGACAGTGGGCTCAACACGGGCCCCTAATGGGAGGGACATCAGTGATGGCCGAATGCACCGAACCATCCCTGTCCGACGTTAGTTCAAACCCAGCACTGGTGTCCCCACACCAGAAACCGGCAGGCTACCATCAGGGAGTGAAGGGAGACAACGTGCAACTGTCGGTCGTCTCCTCCAACTCCGACGCCTTCGGAGTGGGTTAGGGGATCAGCCTCGTGTTCCTGCAGCCCTACGCTAAGATGAGGACCAGGACACCCAACCCTAGTGATCACAAGTGCGATGCCAATTTCTAAACTCACCTAATCCCTTCCCCCGATTGGTTCTCCCATGGTCAGAAATACTATATTGATGTTAGTGCGGCGGAGCAGGAACACGGGGCTGATCCCCTAGCTAACCCACTCCGAAGGCGTCGGAGTTGGAGGAGACGACCGACAGCTTGCGCGTAGTCTCCCTTCACTCCCTGATGGTGGCCTGCCGGTTTCTGGTGTGGGGGCACCAGTGCTGGGTTTGAACGGTCCACTACCAACGTCGGATAGGGATGGTTCGGTGCATTCGGCCATCCCTGATGTCCCTCCCATTAGGGGCCCGTGTTGAGCCCACTGTGCATTCCGCCTGGGAGGTTGTGGAGCCAAGGCTACGCTGGATTCTCACGATCTCTTTTAATATGATGATGAGGATGCACCGTTTTTTCCCAGATAGAGAGCTCCACATAATCCACGCCGGCCCCAGTCAATCAATGCATAAGGCATTTTTTTTTTATTTTAAGCGGATAGCCACCCGCTTAAAATAAAAAAAAAATCCTATTCAGACCAGTATCACTGCGACCAGTTTGATCTATTGTGATAGCATGCTCATGATGATGCTGATCCTCCCATTGTACTTCGAGAGGGATTCTGGTGTGGGGGCACCAGTGCTATGCTTTTTACCTTAATCTCCTCTACCTCAAACTAGGTGTTTTGCCACTACATATTTATCACTGATAAGATTTATCAGTCATATTCAAATCTTTATACTTATTACAATTGCGACTGTTTTTAACAAATATTGATTCTGTGATGGATAAGATTAAATTGGGTTATAAATAAGTATGATAGATGTTTCTTACAATAAGTATCTTCAAGCGATTTTTCGTCATAAACATCGCTACAGGATGTGTTTATATCGTAATATCACTTTTTATCTGCTTAAGGACACACTAGCGACGCCAATCGGTTTAAATTGTTAGCTACTAAACCGGATCTATTTCAAACAATCTTGGAGGTCCCAACATCGACTCGCTGCAAGTCTGTACACCCACTTTAGCGTTGAAGTCCCCCATGACAACGTTATAGTGAGCCTTGGTGGTGGTGTGTAAGGCTCGAGAGATGTCCTCATACATCTCTTCCACGTCATCATCCGGGTATGTCGACGTTGGAGCGTACACTTGAATAACCTTTAGGCTATACCTGTTGGTTAATTTAATTACGAGGTACGCAACCCTCGCCGATACACTGGAGATTTCAATAACGTTGTCAGTGAGGACTTTGTTGACTAGTAATCCGACGCCGCCCTGTGATGGATTATCTCCTTCCCTGAAGTACATAAGATGGCCAGACTCTAGGGTCAGCGTGCCCTCGCCCTCTCTACGGACTTCGCACAGCCCGAGAACATGCCATCTTATGTGCTTCAGCTCCTCCTCGAGTTGGGCCAAATGTGAGTCGAGTCGTAGCGTGCGTCCGTTAAACGTCGCCAAGGTCAGTGTGGTATGGCGGCCTTCCGTATACCGGAGATTCTTAGCACCCCCTGCCCTGCCGTTACCGAGACCGCCACCTTGGCCCGGGGCAATACAGTATCTGTCATTAGGGGGGAATGGACCATAACCCACCACGCTGGTCCAGTGCGGGTTGGTGGGTGGTTCGCCAGGGCCTCTTTTGTTGGTTAGCAGGACGCGCCACGGGCAGGAGAGGTTGACTTGGAACCCGAAAAGATGTTGTGTGGGTCCCCTTACGTCTCACTTATACTATTTATTAAATAACCATGCAAAAACTTGTGTGTCCAACGCGTACGCGAAAAATTCCTTTATGGATTAACCGATGTACTTTTTAATAAAATGTCTCATATCGCCACAATAAATACAAATCTATAAAATAAATAATCATAAATAAATAAATATTTCACAACATCACATGCATTGATCTGACTCCGAGATAGGTAGCTCAAGCACCTGTGTTACGGATATCAGAATCAACAGTGGGATTACAAATAAATAAAAGCTGTTTGTTTCCTTTAATAATATAAAATATACATATAATACTTTTCTTTTGTAAATACATACTTATAATACATAGCAAACACCCAGACCAATACAAACAAACATGTTCATGCACATAAATGTTTGTACTGTGCAGGGATCGAACCCGCAACCCTTGGATCAAAGACAGCGTTCTATTGCCGCTAGTTTCGTGCGTCACCTTTGTTGACATAAAAAAAAATAAAGAAGTGCTTGAGCTATCTATCTCGGAGTCAGATCAATAAATATATGTGAAAAGTAAATATATGACGTGAAATATTTTTTAATGTATTTTCACAAAAACGTGTTTTATTTTTATTTGCTCATGTAAATATACTTAGCTAATGAAGTCATAATGGCTCCTAATGTGTGTAATTTGGTTAGTTATATAAATATTTGAGCGTCTATTTACATATCGTTTACATAATATCGATTACGCTTACAAAATACTTAAGGCAACATAGCGACGACACTAGCGCTGCTACTTGATTTCTATTGATAGATAGATAATACATTCTTCATCAAAGGACACACATACAATACATTTTTAACTTATAAAATAATACATTTCCAGTCATTTCTATTAATTTAGGCGATTAAGATATATTTTTCTAAAATATAGTTCAATGAATAATTAAGGGTAAATATAAACAAATATTTGCGAGCCGACCTATACATACATATATAATAATTTCTATTATATTTTAAGGTAAAGCTGCTGGCATGATCATCAGCACCCAGAGAAGGAAAACTCTGCATTTATATCAAAACCCTCGCCCCGTCTGCCATGCGTGGTGAGTATGGCAATCACCCCTCATGTGATTGAGGGAGGCTCGTGCCCCAGCAGTGGGGACTTAAATGGGCTGGCGATGCGATGATGATAATTTCTTCCTAAAAGTAACGATAATTTACATTATTGCTAAAAGGCCACTTTAGACAGTTATGAAAATTATAGAAATAGAAAGTATTATTATTATATAAGTTCGCCTCAAAAAATTGTTATACTTTACTTAAAGTATGAATTGAAGTACTTCTTAAACAAATGTCTCCTAATTCACCACATTCAATACCTATGGTATCTGGAAGAGAACGCTACTAGCGATAAGACAGTAACCATAGCATTAAGTTCTGTAAAATTTGGTGAAATAAAGAGTATCTCTATCTATCTATAAATATAAATCAGTTGGCAGCGCTAGGATCATCGCAATATCACCTCAAGGTGTTTTGTATGCTAAGTTCATTACAGATTTATGTATACTCGAACTGTCATATTAACTTACGTGCCACATACTCAGCCGAAACGTGGACACAGACAGGGAAGCGACTTCTCAAATTCAAAAATACCGTGGAACCGTGAGAGAGTCACGCTTCGGCTCGACCGGAGTGATACCACAGCAAAAACTGGCGTGAAGCCGCAGCTGTGTTTCGAGGGGGAAAGGGAGGTTCAAAGGTTGGTAGGTACCTAGCGCACATGTGACTCCACTATGGTGTCGCGGGTGTTCATGGGCGGCGGGAATCACTTTTTTTTCTTTTTTTTATTATACGACAGAGAAGCATTTGACCTCAATCTCACTTGATGTTAAGTAAAGATGTGGTCCAAGGTGGAGCCGCCGAAAAGCTTAGGTGGCAACTCACTCAAAAACTCACCCAAGAAATTTTGTCATTTTTTGCTGGTCACTGTACCAACCTAAGCTTACCAATATTTTTGTGATGATAATACATTCTAAACTCAACAAAACAAAAAAATATTGGTTAGGTTAAGTTACAACAGTGATCAGCAAAAAAATCTTGAAATTCTTGGGTGAGTAGCCACCTAAGCCGGGCCAAACTTGCTCACTCTTACCTTAAAGAGTACTTACCATCGAGTGATCTGTCTGCTCGTCTGCCACCTATCACATAAAAAAACACTAGTTTATAAATTGTCCGTGGGAGAGCCACGCTTCGGCATGAATGGGCCAGCTCGAGCGCTTAAGTCGACGGGTAGCTCTAACTAGCGACACCAATCGATTTAAATTGTTAGCCACTAAACCGGATCTATTTTAAACAATTCGGGATTACAACCTCTCGGCAAACACTTTTACTATTTATTAAATAACCATGCACTAATGTTGTACCCCATTTTTCAATAATCCAAAAGTGGCCGCTTTTGGCGTGAATTAATTTTTCGCGTACGCGTTCGACCCAACGTTTGTGCATGGTTATTTAATAAATAGTATAAGTGTTTGCCGAGAGATTGTAACCCCGAAATTGTTTGAAATAGATCCGGCTTAGTAGCTAAAAATTTAATTCGATTGGCGTCATTAGTGTGCCCTACCCGTCACCTTAAGATTTGTAGATGAAGGACGGTGACTCCTCTGGTGTTACAGATATCCATCCCCAGCTCATATTAGCTTGTAATTCCCGGTTGCGTCCAAAGCTGTCGCCTTGGAGCCCATCATCATCGTCATCATCAGCCTATCGCAGTCCACTGCTGGACGTAGGTCTCTCCAATTGTTCGCCACTGTGATCTATCCATGGCTTCTCGCATCCAGCTCTTGCCAGCCATCGTGCGCAAATCGTCCCCCCACCTAGCCAGAGGGCGCCCTACATTACTTTTGCCAAGACACGGTCTCCACTGTAGAACTCGTTTACCCCATCGGTTGTCGGTTCTGCGGCTAATATGGCCTTGGAGCCCGGGTTACGCTTATACCATGATTCAGGATTTGGGGAGTCTGGTAATTAATTTAATTACACTCTAGCGACTGTCGTCTGACTTTCGCAAATCTTTAACAGGTTGACCACACCAACTGAATCATGGACTCGTTCCAGAAACTATCAAAAACATGCACTGTGCAGGTTTCCTCACGATATTTTCCCTCACCGCTAAGGTAGAAATGTGGTTGAGTGAAATGATGGCTGACACGTACGTCATTCTTGTGAACAGGTAACACCTTTGGGGAATGGTCTGATTCGGTTTACCTCATAATATTTATTTTTAACCGACTTCAAATTAAACAAAAGATGTTCTCAATTTGACATGTATATATATATATTTTTTTTTATGTTTATTCGCCGGTAACTTTGCCATTCATGAACCGATTTAGATGATTCTTTTTTTCTGCTAAAAAATGATTACTCTCAAATTTTAAAAAGGTCTTTTTTAGTGTCTCATTTTTTTGCCAAAAATGAGACAATAGAAGCTTGAAAAAAAATTTTTCTGCGAAAAAAAACCCGCCTTCAAAAACCACGATCTAAAAAGTGTAAAATAATATTTTATTACTTTGTACACTTCAAATAGGTAACATTTTATAACCTTCATAATCAGCACCCAGAGAAGGAAAACTCTGCATTTATATCAAAACCCTCGCCAACCCGTCTGCCAAGCGTGGTGAGTATGGCAATTACCCCTCATATGATTGAGGGAAGCCCGTGCCCCAGCAGTGGGGACTTAATGGGCTGATGATGATCAGGTGATCCGTCTGCCGCTTTATCTTTTAATAAAAGTGGTCGATGTTCATAATACCTCAGACGCATATCCATTGGACTGCGTCGGCCTCTACAGATGTGGCCATGCGAGACGCACACCTGCGTCAAATATCAATGGACATATCTATTACTGATTCACGGTTATGACCTAACGAGCCCGACCTGTCACCTTTAATCTACACTATTTACAAAGATGTAAATCCTATAGAAAGCGGCAACGCTTATACGTTATCCGCAAACACAAAACGCTTCCGCGATGTAATCAACACCTAGCGCCATCTTTTGGTAAAAAGTGGAATTAATGTGGTTTAAGATCTTTATTTGCCGTGTGGTCCCCGGCAGAATAGAATAGGCCACCCTCACTCTTACCGAGGTGTCGTAAAAGGCGACTAAGGTAAAGCTGCTGGCATGATCATCGGCACCCAGAGAAGGAAAACTCTGCATTTATATCAAAACCGTCGCCAACCCGTCTGCCAAGCGTGGTGAGTATGGCAATTACCCCTCATATGATTGAGGGAGGCCCGTGCCCCAGTAGTGGGGACTTAAATGGATTATGAAGATCTTTATTTGTTATAAGAATTACAAAAAAGAAATTCAATTACTGAGAATACATAACAAATTACAATAATATTCACACGAGCGCTCACAAAACTAATTACCTAATAAAATCGGGTACTTTGACATAAACACATAGAAACGTATCGGGCAATGTTCCGAAACGAAGTGACATTGACCTACAATCCGTACTAAGTATAGCTTAAGGTGAGGTGAGTATATATTGGCTCTCCTCAGCTTGATAGGTAAGCAAGAGAAGAGCCCACGTTGCAATTACAACGGAAGCGATGTCAGTCATCACCTCCATTGGGACTGCCCGAGAATTCCCTACTTTAGCGATTCTTTCATATACTTTTACGATAAGTAACTAAAAAATAAGAGAAGCTACATTGATTAGAACTTGGTGCAATTAAGTGTATCTATGTATCTATTAGGAAAACTACTGTAAAGATTCTCCATTTCCATACATACAAACGATTCCATACACACCCATATGCGCAAGCGCAGCATGCACACCGCGGAACGTGTACAATTGGTACGCGCATCGATTGGTTAATGGACAACAAATGGACCATAATTGGTCCTCGTTGGTCATCGTTTGGTACTATGGTTTTACTACTAATTCTGCTTCCTATTTGTTCGATGTCATAGTACGCATACAAGTTCATTCTTGTTTATTAATAGAATTTAAACATCAATACCGGTTAAGGTGACGGGTAGGGCACACTAGCGACGCCGACACTTACGCGAAAAATTGATTCACGCCAAAAGCGGCCACTTTTGGTGTGAATCAATTTTTCGCGTACAAAAACGGACCCAACATTTGTGCATGGTGATTTAATAAACAGTATAAGTGTTTGTCGAGAGATTGTAATCCCGAAATCGTTTAAAATAGATCCGGTTTAGTAGCTAAAAATTAAATCTATGCAATCAATCAATCAATCACCTTAAGTAGACATTATAAGAGCGATACGGTGTCCTAAAAGGCGACTAAGGTAAAGCTGCTGGCATGATCATCAGCACCCAGAGAAGGAAAACTCTGCATTTATATCAAAACCCTCGCGAATCCGTCCTGCCAAGCGTGGTGAGTATGGCAATTACCCCTCATGTGATTAAGGGAGGCCCGTGCCCCAGCAGTGGGGACTTAAATGGGCTGATGATGATGATGAATGTCGTTCATGGTTCGAATCCAAGCATGCTCCTTTGGATTATTTTAATATGTAGTGCTTAATTCTACTATTAGCTTCGCGGTGAAACACGTTTCGGATAGATTCTGAAACGTGTAACCATGATCCAGTTGGTCTGGTTCCCCTCCCTGTAAAAGGGTTGCGTTCAGGCGACAGTGGTTTCATTGGAATTATCAGACGTTCTAAATCCTCAATCACGGTCCAAGCGTACCCTGGGCTCCTAAAGTGTTAGCTTTGGTACACAACCGGGAACTTCACGCTAATATGAGGAGGAACCCGTTAAGTAAAAAACCGCTTTCAGCGATAAGACCAACGAAATTGTACAGAAAAATTCTGTAATGCCTAAGTCATCGTTCAGAGTTTTCCTTCTCTGGGTGCTGAAGATCATGCCAGCAGCTTTACCTTAGTCACCTTTTCGACACCTCGGTAAGAGTGAGGGTGGCCTATTCTACTCTGCCGGGGACCACACGGCTATGTCGGGGATCACACGGCTAAATGACTAGAATTTAAGTTTTCTTTTCTATGTTATAAGTGGCAGACGAGCAGACGAATCGCCTATTGGTAAGTTATTGCACCCGCATAGACACCCGCCACAGCAATGGAGTCACAAGTGCGCTGCCAACCTTCAAACCCCGCTTTCCCCAGGATTGGGCCTCGGCGGTACCCTCACTCATGCAGCGAAACACAGCACATGCTGCTTCACGCTGGTTTTCTGGTATAACTCTGGTCGAGCCGGCCCATTCGTGCTGAAGCGTGGCTGTCCCCCGGTATTTAAGTTGTATATTTGCAATAAAGTATATCTATCTATCTGTCTATAGAATATTTTTACAACACCTTTTTTGCAAAATGATTTGAATGTGGGTTTCTTGTACCACCTGATGGTGCGTCCTCTCTGGGAAGACAAAGTGATTTAAGGCGTAAGGCCTTAAAGATTTTAAGGTGCCTCAAGCTTGACCCAAGACAAGGAGGCATGGCGCACTTTGATTTCGGAGGCTAAGATCCACTTTGGGTCGCTGAGAGGAACAGTGTGTAAAAGAGTAGGTTTTCAGTTAGATTTAGAAACTCAGTCTTAGCCCCCCAGCGAAGCAGAATAATATTTTTATTTATTTCATGATAACTTCTACTCGCAGGTAACATTCTAGATCTCGCCGTCACTTTCCATCAGGTTCAATTATGGTCAAGGGTTAGTCTATATGAATAAAAAAAGACTGCCAGCTTAGAGTACTATACCAAATTAGAACCCTAATGGGCTGTATACACCGTAATTTTTTATCGTTTACATCCTGAAAACCTCATTATGGGTATTGTAAATAAAGACCTTTTTTCGTTTACTTTGTTGATCTGACATACTAAATTGACTTTTTTCGCGATACCTTTATATGAGGTTTTCGGGATGTTAACGATAGAAAAATAACTGATATCTTTGTTTATTAAAATATTAAACTGAACGAGCGATCCGTTAAAAAAATACAGTCTATTAAATAATGGTTGTAAAGTAAATCATCAAGATAAACTTTTTCATTCCACAATGATCCAAACGAAATCTGTCAATGTCCTTTACAATTATAATCTCTCGCTCATACACGCGCAGCACAGAGATGTAAAAAATAATAATCCTGTTTCAATAACAACCTGTATAATATTCAAATTCATCAACACGACAGACGGTCAGACATCTTGATCCGATCAATCAATCTCTGCCGAAGCTTTGTTTGATCTTATCTTTCGATGCCGCGTACGCACCAACGGGCTCATGAATAATATCAATACACAAATGTTATTTACTTACTTTATAACTTTAACAAAAAAAAACCAAGCCTGTGAGAGCCACATGTTTACTGTGAAGTCACGTTTCGGCACGACTGAGCCGGCTCGAAATTATACTACGGAATCACTGAAAACCAACACCTGCGATATGTATCGCCGAGTGATTGATGGTGCCAGAGGCCTAATTTGGGGAAAAGGATTTTGTTCTATGTGATAGGTGGTAGACGAGCAAACGGATCACCTAAAGCGATTGCCGCCGCCCAAGGACACCCGCGACACCAGTAGAGTCACAAGTGCTATCAACCTTTAAACCCCACTTTCTCCCGCATTGGGCCTCCGGTACCCGCTCTCACATAGCGAAATGCAGCACAGTGCTGCTACACGCCGGTTTTCTTTGAGGCCATGGTTCGAATTTTCTATGCAATCAATCAATCAATCAATTATTTATTTGCAAGAATACAATACAATAAGGTGTTACACTTTTTTTTTATATGGGAGGTGGCAGACGAGCAGACGGATCACCTGATGGTAAGCAATTTCGTCGCCCATGGACACCCGCAACACCAGTGGAGTCACAAGTGCGCTACCAACCTTTTCCCCCCCCCATTGGGCCTCCGGTAACCTCACTCACACGGCGAAACGCAGCGCAGGCGCTGCTTTAAGCCGGTCTTCTGTGAGGCAGTGGTATCACTCCGGTCGAGCCGGCCTATTCATGCCTAAGCGTGGCTCTCCCACATTTAAAATCCACATTTCCAAATTTGGTGTGCTAGTATTCTGCCTACAAGCAGACGCGCAAATATTTGTCAGTAAGCTAGTAAGTATAGAAAGTAATATATAAAAATTGTCAAGTGTCAATATATTCGTGCCGAAGCGTGGCGTTCCCACGGTCATCGTCAACCCATTTAAGTCCCCACTGTTGGGGCACGGACCTCCCTCAATCACATGAGGGATAATTGCCATACTCACCACGCTTGGCAGACGGGTTGGCGAGGGTTTAGATATAAATGCAGAGTTTTCCTTCTCTGGGTGCTGATGATCATGCCAGCAGCTTTACCTTAGTCGTCTTTTACGACACCTCGGTAAGAGTGAGGATGGCCTATTCTACTCTGCCGGGGACCACACGGCTACATATTTCCCACGGTAAAATAGTTTAAAGGGACAAATGCACATTTTTGACTCCACTAGTGTTGAAGGTATCCATAAACGGTGGCAAATGTTTACCAACATCCAAACAGTGATATGTCTGTCCGTACGCCACATTAGCCACATATCACATAAAAATAAAAAATACAACTTACTACCACGTGTTTTGTAGAACGGTTTGGCTGCAGGAGTATTTCCCGACGGCTACGACTTAGGGACCTTCAAGAGAAGTGCGTATCTATTCTTTTTCAAGAAAAGGAGGAGGTTCTCAATTCGAATCGTTTATATTTTTTTAAAAGGACGGCAACACATTCGCGATCTCTCTGATTTTGCGGATGTTTATGGGCGGTGTTGATCAATTTCTATCAGGTGACATCTTTCGTTTGTGGCTTCTAGTAGACCTTAGATCCCAATTCTTGTGCTCGTGACATTTATTTTCATACGACATATATCACTAAAACATAGTTTTTTTGTATGGTTTTCAGGTGATATCCGCCATGTTTTTAAAATATCACGAACCCGAGAATGGACAACATTTCAAAATTGCCAAGCTCTGAAACAAAAAATACCATTTCTTTATTTACTTTTCCGCTGCGCGAATATATATTTATTAATTTTTTATATTGCTTATTTACTGAGAAAAAAATTAAAAACTAAAAAACGTAAGATGACGTCATCGGACGGCAGAATGTAAAATATTTCTTTGCCTAGCACATTATAGTTTTAAATTTACGAAATGCCAAACCCATGACATCAAAAAAAAGAACTTGTCAACGTTGAATGAATGAATGACGTTGACAATGTTGACACTAGTATTATTTACCTTTGACAGTAATACCTTTTTTTTATTAAAATAATGATAAGCAAAGGAATATCGCTGTATTCAGCCGTCCGATGACGTCATTTGGCGCTTACGTCTATTTAGAATATAAAGAATTTTAATAATTATTTTATGCATGAAAATGGACAAATTTTGAAAAAAGAAAAAATATGGGTCCGTTCATTTTATGTCTATTTTCATATAAAAAAACAATATGGACATGTTAAAAATATGAAATGTTGTCCATTAGGCTCCTGGCAAAAACATATCTTTCAAAAGATTTCAACATTTCCATCTTGATCTGCGCAGGGATGCGGAACAGTGAAACGGTTCATTCGGAACATCGACTCTCAGATAGATCTGTGATTCATTCCGCTCGTTCGGATCATTCGACTCACTCAGATCATTCAGATCATTCGGATCATACGGTTCACTCGAACCCGAGATTCATTTGAGCCAAATGATATATTCGGAGCGAACATTAGAGATTCGGAACAGTGTATCATTTGGCTGAGTCGGATCACTGAGTCGTTTCAATAAAGAGTTACACGTCTATTCTAGCATAAAAGAAATTAACATACATTTGGAAAATTCAGAGATACTGGTCACCTGATCATTAGTAAGTACATTATGCTTTTTCCATCATTTCATGACAAAATTAACAAGATGACTTGTTTTGTTCACAATCTACTTTAATTGTCGCCAATTTAAACTAATTGTGGTTTTAACTAAAAGAGTCATTAGTAGTTTTATAGTTTTGACTGTTGATGCCGCTGGTTTATATTATGTGTTAATTTTATGTAAAATGTTGAGAAGAACGTAACATCGACCAGTGGCAGAGCAAGCCAGGAGGGCACTGGTGGATGCTTCGGCATGAATGGGCCGTCTGAGCCGGATGATACGACGACCTCACAGAAAATGGGTGTGAACCAGCGCATGCGCTGTAATTCCCTGCGTAAATTATGGTACTGGAGTTAGTTGCGCATGTGTGACTCCATTGGTGCTCCATTGGTCTATGAGCGGTAGAAATCGCTTGTCGGTAATACATCTGCTTGTTTGCCACCTATCACATAAAAACGGAAGTCCAATCTAATCCGGGAGGAAGGGAAATGGGCGCATTTGTGACTCCACTAGTGTCCATGGATTCCCGCAACCTTCATCAGAACGTCGGTCTACCTTGGTGGCCAGCCACGCTGCGACTTCCTGTACGTGGCCTCCACTCGAGGACCTTTCTCGAGGCACAGTGGGCGTCTATTGGCTGAAATGATGATGCTGATGATAGCGTCCATGGCCGTCAGATGATCCGTCTGCTCATCTGCCACCTATCACATAGAAAAATTGAAAACATGTTTTCCTTAACGATAAGACCGCAGAGATTGTAACAACATGTTTTTTATGTGATAGGTTGCAGATGAGCAGACGGATCGCCTGATTGTAAGCGATTGCCACTGCCCATGGACACCCGCGACACTAGTGGAGTCATTAGTTGCGCTGCCAACCTTTGAACCCCCCTTTCTTCCGGATTGGGCCTCCGGTACCCTCACCCACGCAGCGAAACACAGCACAGTGTTGCTTCACGCCGGTTTTCTGTGAGGCCGTGGTATCACTCCGGTCGAGCCGGCCCATTCATGCCGAAGCGTGGAAATCTCTCACGGTAAAACAAATGTGATTGGCATTAAGTCCTGCAATCTTTTTAAAGTGTATCTATCTATTTATCTTAACCTAAGTCTTGCCCTACCAGCTAAATACTTATAATAGAGCAACGGCATAACGCGCGTGCGTCACACTTACGTCACGCCGTGCGACCTGCGCCGGAGTACTGAAGCGAGACTGGGCGCATAGCTAATGTGTAGCGAGTGTGTGTCTCCAGGGCTACACAAAGGAATTGTGACGATTACAAATGAATGTTGTCGTGAGGAAACCTGCAATGTTCTGATAGTTTCTGAATCGTGTAACCATGATTCAGTTGTTCTGGTTCCCCTGTTAAAGGGTTGCGAAGGTCAGACGGCTGTCGCTTCATTGTAATTACTAGACTCCCGAAATCCCTTAGGATCATCATGACTTATCATGTTGCAGCCCGGGGTACGCTGTTTTTTATGGGATATTTTTAATTGGCATAATGTGTTTGTCCTAAAATGGATTGCCATAATGAAATTGGCATAATTTAATTAGCATAATATTAATTTTGCCGAATTTGGTTTTAGCATAATATGTACTGTGGCATAATTATTATTTAGCATAATGCATTTATGCATAATTTTTTTAAGCATTAATGGTTGTTTGAATCTGAAAAATAAAAAAAGTAAGTAAGTAACCAGTATTTCCTATATTATATAGAGTAAATGTAGGTTTAGGTGCGGCGGGGGTATTTTCATGACTTATGGTTAATTATTTTATGCTTAATCATATTTATGCTTATTGCATTTATGCTAAAAAAATTATGCTAAAAACTGTTGTGCTTATTAGTATTATGTGAAATTATCATTAGTAGTAATTACATTATGCTAACTTATTTTATGCTTAATTTTTATGCTTCTTGACAGTGAACCGTTTTTTATGTGATAGGTAGTAGACGAGCAGGCGGATCACCTGACAGTTTTAGCAATTGCCGCCGCCCATCAACACCCGCGTTTAATAATTGGATAAAAATCGCTAGACATCCCTACTGGCGTCTGTCATTCATTCATTGTAGATTTCGCGGGTACTGATTTTTGTTAACTAATTTTATTGCTATTATAATTGTTATCCTACTCAGAATTAGACCTGGCAAAAAGGTATCTTTCAAAAGATTGGAACATTTGCATCTGGATCAGTGCAGAGATGCGGAACAGCGAAACGCTTCATTTGGAACAACGACTCTCAGATAGATCCGTGATTCATTCCGCTCATTCGGATCATTATTAATTAAGCTTACTCGGATCATTCAGCTCATTCGGATTATTCGGCTCACTCGGATCACTCGGATCATTCAGCTCATTCGGATAATTCGACTCATCGGATCATTCGGCTCACTCGGATCATTCAGCTCATTCGGATAATTCGACTTATCGGATCATTCCGCTCACTCGGATCATTCAGCTCATTCGGATCATTCGGCTCAATCGAACTCGAGATCCATTTGAGTTTAATGATACATTCGGAGCGAACATTAGACATTCGGAACAGTGTATCATTTAGCTGAGTCGGATCACTCAGTCGCTTCAGTAAAGAGTTAGGTACAGACATCTACTCAGAATGCGTTTCATTATTAATACTACATTTTTAAAGTGACGGGTAGGGCACACTAGCGACGCTAATCGATTTTAATTTTTAGCTACTAAACCGGATCTATTTTAAACAATTTTGGGGTTACACTCTCTCGGCAAACACTTATAGTTACTTTTTATTAAATTCATCATCATCAGCCCATTTAAGTCCCCACTGCTGGGGCACGGGCCTCCCTCAATCACATGAGGGGTAATTGCCATACTCACCACGCTTGGCAGACGGGTTGGCGAGGGTTTTGATATAATAGCAGAGTTTTCCTTCTCTGGGTGCTGATGGTCATGCCAGCAGCTTTACCTTAGTCACCTTTTACGACACCTCGGTAAAAGTGAGGGTGGCCTATTCTACTCTGCCGGGGACCACACGGGCAATTTATTAAATTACTATGCACAAATGCAGACCAAACATTTGTACGCGAAAAATGGATTCACGCTGAAATTGGCCGCTTTTGGCGGTAATCAATTTTTCGCGTACACATACGGTGTTGGGTCCATGGCTAATTAATAAATAGTATAAGTATTTGCCGGGAGGTTGTAATACCGAAATTGTTTAACATAGATCCGGTTTAGTAGCTAACAAAAAAAAAAAACTTTTGCTCAAAAGTTATTATGACATGAAGGAATTTTTTTGACGATAAATTTTAGTTAATGTTTATTTTATTTTTATTGACATAAATGAATTTATTTAATGTATATGAATGTAATCTTTAATGCTATTTTATCTATTTCAATCAATGTAATGTAATCGAACCTTTTTCACAAGTGCCTTGAAAAGGTAATTTGTAGCATGGCTCTGTCATCTGCCTTTTTATTTTACTATGCTCAACTTGCCTCAAAAAAGCTCGGTATTCTGGCTAAAGTGAGGCAGTACTTTACGCCAGGACAGCTGCTTAACTTATATCAAGCGCAAGTCCGAGCCTGCATGGAGTACTGTTCTCATCTTTGGGATGGCTCAGCCAAATACCAGCTTGAGGCGTTAGAGAGTATTGAGAGAAGGGCCAAGAGGCTAATTGGCGACGACGAGCTTGTGGGTAAGAGGCTACAAAGCCTTGAACACCGACGCAGGGTAGCAAGCTTATCGGTCTTCTATCGGATACATTTTGGAGAGTGCGCCACGGAACTGTACAATGCCATTGAAGCATCTCCGTTCTTCCACTACTCCACCAGGCAGACCCTCAATCGACACCGGTACATGGTAGAAATACCAAAAGTCCGCACAAAGAGGTTTGAATCCTGTTTTCTTATTCGTACTGCGAAACAGTGGAATCAGTTGCCTGAGGAGGTGTTCCCTAGTGGCTACAATTTGGGGGTTTTCAAAGCGCGAGTGAATAGGTATCTTCTAGGCAATCGTGCTACATCTTAGACCATATTATCACTTACCATCAGGTGAAATATGGTCAAACGCTTACCTATCTACAGAAAAAAAAAAAATGCTTATTGTATTATGTACAGTGATGTTATGAATTTTATGTGAATAAATGAATATGAATATGAATAACAATTAAAAACGAATGGTGTCGCTAGTTAGGGTTCGCCTTAATGGTAGTACGCAGATAGTACCTACGCATGCTCCTCGAAAACCAAATACCAAAGAACTCATTGTTAACGATTGATTTATGCAAATTATAAACCGTGTATGGCCTTCAACATTACGATGCATATCTCATACAGACAACAGAGTCCGAGCCAAAATATGTTCGAGAAAAGAATTCTAAATTTGTTTGAATGCTCATTGTGAAGCAAAGAGGTGATTTAACTTGTAGTTACCTAATGCATAAAGAATTTCACTTCACTAATACAGGGTGTTACACACGGCCACATTCAGGTTCCCACATTCATCCCTCAAAGTCTCAAGTAAAAGTCTTCAACCAGTGCGTCCTCCCGGTCATGACTTACAGTGCCGAGACGTGGACACTCACGGCTGGACTAGCCCACCGGTTCAAAGTCGCTCAAAGAGCTATGGAAAGGGCTATGCTCGGAGTATCTCTGAAGGACCGCATTAGAAATGATGTAATCCGACATAGAACCAGAGTCACCGACATAGCCTACCGAATTAGCAAACTGAAGTGGCAGTGGGCTGGTCACATTAGCCTCAGAACTGACAGCCGTTGGAGCCGTAAAGTCCTTGAGTGGAGACCGCGACTCGGTAAGCGTGTGTTGGACGCTTTGTGACAAGATGGAATGATGACAATTGAAGGTTGGCTGGTGTGGGCTGGATGAGAGTGGCCGAAAATCGGGAGCAGTGGCGTGCATTAGGGGATACCTATGTCTGATGATAACATTCAGGTTACCTACCACAGAAAATCATAATAGGAGTGAAAGTATTAAATTGCCGTTTTTTTTTTTAGTCGACTATCGATAGATACTCAACTCTAATGTGGTTTCCGTAACGAGTAAACACGATTCATTTGGTGTAGTTTCCCTGATAAAGGGCTAGCTCAGGCGGCAGTCGCTTCATTGTAATTACCAGACTCCCCAAATCCTGATTCATGGTCCAAGCGTACCCTAGGACAGTTTTGAACGCAGCCGGGAACTACACGCTAAGATGAGGAGGAGGTCGTATACTAAACCATGGACTAATTACTTAGTCGGTACATGACTAAGATTATTTCGCAGCTTAGTGTTAAGACGACGGGTAGGACACTCTAGTGACGCGAATTGATTTTAATTTTAAGCTACTTAACCAGATAAACTATTTCGGGACTCCAGTCTCAAGGCAAACATTTATACTATTTATTTATGATGACGGGGATTGGCGTCGCTAGTGTGCCCACACTAGCGACGCCAATCGATTTTAATTTTTAGCTAATAAACCGGATCTATTTTAAACAATTTCGGGGCTACAACCTCTCGGCAAACACTTATAAGTACTATTTATTTAATACTTATAGTTAACTGTTTGGTCTGCTTTTGCACTCGAATATTGGATTACCACCAAAAGTGGCCACTTTTGGCGTGACACAATTTGTGCATGGTTATTTAATAAATAGTATAAGTGCATTCCGAGAGGTTGTAACCCCGAAATTGTTTAAAATAGATCCGGTTTAGTAGCTAAAATAAAATCAATTGTCGTCGCTAGTGTGCCCTACCCGTCACCTTAATGATAATTCTAATGTAAATCGATGTCAAAAATGTTGAATGAATGAATGAATAAATGAATATACTTTTATTACACTTAAAATAAAGCATGAAAACTTAAAAACTAGATATTACAGGATGTGTACAACGAAGGCGGCCTTATCACTATGAGCGATCTCTTCCAGGCAACCTTTGGATAAAGGACACTTGATGAAGGTGTAGGGCGGTGCAATCTTAAATATTTATTTACTTACACATAATTAAATTTTTATATATAATATAATTATTATAATGTTCTTCTTTTTATTAATCGTTTAACATGCCAATTTTCTTAAAATTAGGATTGAGCAAGTAATACTATTGCATTGACGAACACAACTCCATGCAATTTTTTTGTTTTTATGCTAGAGGCGGACAAACGAGCAAGCGAGTCACCTGATGGAAAGTAATCATCGCCGCCCATGAACACCTGCGAAATCAGAGAGATCGCTAATGTGTTGCCGGCCTTTTTTTTAAAAAAGAGTACGCTCTTCTCTTGAAGATCCCTAAGTCGTAGCCGTCCGGAAATACTCCTGCAGCCAAACCGTTCCACAGAACTGAGGTACGTGGTAGAAAGTTCCGGGAGAAACGCACAGTACTAGACCGCCATCCATCGAGATGATGAGAATGGAATGACAATCGCTTGCGAGTGGTTCGATGTAAGAATTCGGCCGCAGGGAGTAGATCAAACAGTTCTTCAGAGCACTCCCCATGATAAATGCGGTATAGAATGCTGAGGGAAGCTATGTCCCGCCGCAATGCTAGAGGATCAAGTCGACTAGAGAGAGTCAGGTCACCAACAATTCGAGCAGCCCTACGTTGTACGCGGTCAAACGGAAGAAGTTGGTACTGAGGTGCACCAGCCCAGAGATGGGAGCAATATTATGGGATGCGAAAATCATCCACAATTTCCCTTTTTTAAGAAATCGGCACGTTTCTGGAAACTGGGATCCCAGGTCCTGAGTCGATATGTTTGCTCGCGACTGTAGTACCTACTGGAGCCCCGAAATTGTTTAAAATAGATCTAGTTTAGTAGTTAACAATTAAAATCAATTGACGTCGCGTGGGATTTTTATTTATTTAAAACTTTTTTTGCACAAATTTTGATACAATAAGGCGAACTTAATGCCAAGAAGCATTCTCTACCAGTCAACCTTTGGGTCATGGAGAAAGAGGAGTGGTGCAGCGAAAGGAAAATTTGTAGTTACTAGTAAGGAAAAAAAACACTAATATTAAATAACTACATTATATACATACCTACATATATAAATATATTTAAATAAATATATTATTAAAAAGTACATTATAAATAAATACAATATATAGCTGTAAACAAAAAAGTAAAATACATAGGAAAAAAATACTACATATAATATGTTATTTATATACATATAAGCAATTAAGTCATGCGGAAGATTAGATGTCAAAAAATGCTCACGATATGGGATACCCTTCACCTTAAGGCGACGGGTAGCCCTAACTAGCGACACCAATCGATTTAAATTGTTAGCTACTAAACCGGATCTATTTTAAACAATTTCGGGGTTACAGCCTCTGGACAAATACTTATACTATTTTATAAATAACCATGCACAGATGTTGGGTCCGTTTTTGTACCCGAAAAATTGATTCACGCCAAACATTTATGCACGGTTATTAAATAAATAGTATAAGTGTTTGCCTAGAGGTTGTAACCCCGAAAATGTTAAAAATAGATCCGGTTTAGTAGTTAACAATTAAAATCAATTGGCGTCGCGTGGGGATACCCTTCACCTTAACCTACTAAGGAAAGTGTTAGGGTATGACTGCGTCTGACCAGTGAGTACGATCATAAATCGACCAATAGCCGACATCGCAGAACATAACCGGATGTTGAAAGCATTATTTAACTGGCCAATTTGCTCCCTCGCGGTGCTAAAGGTTACACCATGGTATATACTTGTGTCTTAAGATCTAGGATTTATTTCTAGTACTAAATTGGAGATTTAGTTTTAGTATCTTCTTCATCATCAGCCCATTTAAGTCCCCACTGCTGGGGCACGGGCCTCCCTCAATAACATGAGGGGTAATTGCCATACTCACCACGCTTAGCAGACGGGTTGGCGAGGGTTTTGATACAAATGCAGAGTTTTCCTTATCTGGGTGCTAATGATCATGTCAGCAGCTTTACCTTAGTCGCCTTTTACGACACCTCGGTAAGAGTGAGGGTGGCCTATTCTACTCTGCCAGGGAACACACGGCAAAAAGTATCTTTTATCTTATTCCATTTTTATAGAGCAGCTCGACTCAATGAAACCGAATGCGGCTGAACGCCTTTACGGTTGTGCGTATTTAAGGTGACGGGCCGGGCACACTAGCGACGCCAATTGATTTTAATTTTTAGGTATTAAACCGGATCTATTTCAAACAATTTCGGGGTTACAACCTATCGGCAAACACTTATACCTACTATTTATTAAATAACCATGCGCAAATGTTGGGTCCCTTTTTGTAAGCTAAAAATTGGTTCACGCCAAAAGTGGCAGCTTTTGGCGTGAATCAATTTTCCGCGTACGCGTTGGACCCAACATTTGTGCATGGTTATTTAATATATAGTAAAGTGTTTGCTAAAAGATTGTAACCCCAAAATTGTTTAAAATAGATCCGGTTTAGTAGCTAAAATTTAAAATCGATTGGCGTCGCTAGTCTGCCCGGCCTTTCACCTAAAGTTACTCTATGGTGCTTCTCCCGAAAAATGCCAGGCATATGTGGCAAACGAGCTAACGGATCAACTGATGGACCCGCAAAACCAGTGGAGTCACAAATGCGCTACCTACCTATATTTAAGCCCCCCTTTCCCCCTGATTGGAACTGCGGTATCCTCACTCACGCAGCGAAACAGCTAATTCGATATTAGAGGGGGATGTAGATGCAATACCTAATAAATATCTAAGGATAAAGGCTAAGATATTATAAAGGTAAACTATACATTATGTTTAGGTATTTTCTCAAGGAATGGTCTAATTAAAGTCACTTATAATAACCGTTATTAATAGTTTCCCTTTTGAAAAGGCCAAGGTGATGAACCGATAAAGTAAGAATAATGATGGTGATGAAAGAATATTGATGAATATTCTACATGTTGTCGAAAAAAGGGGAATGTGATGCTATATTTTACCAATTAGCTCATCAGTTTCCGTGGTGTAGCGGTTATCACATCTGCCTAACACGCAGAAGGCCCCCGGTTCGATCCCGGGCGGAAACATACTTTTGCGATTTCTTACTGGAACCAATCCTCTATGTCGAAAGTTCCACTTTTTATTTCAACATAAAGATCCCGGGCGGAAACATAGGTACTTTTGCGATTTCGTACTGAAACCAATCCATTATGTCGAAAGTTCTATTTTTTATTTCAACATAAAATAATGAAAAGTGAGACAAATCCGATCTTATTTTCTTAATTCATAAAAACTCGTAGTAGGTATATTTGATTTTTTTTGATTTTTGTGTAAGGAAAAAATACTATTTTACGTCTAAGAAGTATTTTCTACATAATATTTACAAAAAAATATATACCTCCATACCAAACTAATTTTCTAATTCCATAATTTACGAGTACGTGTATCTATAAGAGTTGCATAAAAAAAATATTTTAGTTAACATTATTTGATTTACATACATAAAATGAATTCTAAATCAATTTAAAAACGCGCGTTGAGCACACTTTTGTCTGCATAGATACTGCTACTGCCATCTATTGACGAGTAGTTATACTAACTACGTAGCGACAGCGTGCCATGATTCCGTAAACACTTAGTAAAAAGCAAACAACACTTTGTTCGCTTATTACTAAGTGTTTGTAGTTAAGCTACTCCCCGACAGATGTCGCTACAAAAACTTAACCATAAAAAACTAATAAAATTCGTCTTCACTTTTAGTGGTTTACGATTATCTTTAGTAAACTTCCGTCGAGGGTCAAAGAATAATGTCACATTTTCTAGCTTGCGATTGTATTGTAAACGAGTAAATAAGTATCATATAGGAAACATGGAAACATTTTAGCCGTGGGAAACGAACCCACAATCCTTTGAGCAAGAGGCAGAGACTCAAATGGGCCATCGGGCCAGTCTATGTTAATTTTTGCAAGCAGACGTCCTACCAGTAAGTTATCACCGCAGGCAGGGCATCAAGTATATTTATACTTTTATTCTTGAAAAAAAGTTACCCTACACATCTGCAAATTTAATAAATAGTTATAAGTGTTTGACGAGAGGTTGTAACCCCGAAATTGTTTAAAATATATCCAGTTTAGAAGTTAACAATTAAAATCGATTGGCGTCGCTAGTGTGCCCTTCCCGTCACCTTAAGGTAACGGGTAGGTACACTAGCGACGCCATTTGATTTAAATTGTTAGCTACTAAGCCGGACATCTTTTATTCAATTGCGAAGCTGCAACCTCTCGGAAAACACTTATAGTATTTATTTAAAAAATATACGTAACTTTCGGGTCTGCTTTTGTAACCGAAATTTGAATTACCGTCAAAAACAGCTACTTATAGCGTTAATCCAATCTAATCCAAAAACAGATCAAATAGTAGTGCAAAATTATTAAATAAATAGTATAAATTTAATGGAACTCCCTGCTGAGGTCTGTTTTCCCTGACCACTATAATCTGGAAATCTTTAAGGCAAGAGTGAACAGGCATCTTATAAGCAAACGCGTATCATCCTAGACCTCATCGTCACTTTCCATCAGGTGCGATTGTGGTCAAGCGTCAGCATATTGACCAAAAAAAAGCAAAGATCCACTTCTGGTACTTAGATTATTACCTTACTCCATGGTATGGTCATAACACCATTCTCAGTAAGACAAACACATAGTAGCTTTATATTTTATTTACTCATTTTAGTGAAATGTAATGGGTAAGAGCGAGATATCTCCAAGTATTTTATTACTTACTGGAGCATCTCAAGACATGTATGAGAATGAATATGAGAAAATAAAATTATTTGTATTTGTATTGTACATAGGATAAAATCTCTATGGTACCTAGTTAGTCAAAGTCAAAGTCAAATAATTCTTTATTTGCATAGGCTTGTACACAGCACTTACAAATCGTCATACATTTGAATGACTTAAAACTATTTATATTTACATATGTATAATTTACATGTTAATACATATATATATATATATATATATATATATATATATATATATATATATATATATATATATATATATATATATATATATATAAATATTGATACATAAAATATACTAAAGAAATAAATAAACATAATGCGATTCTACCACCGGCTCGGAAAGTTGTTTCTGGTCGAGAAGATCCGGCAAGAAACTCGCCAGTTACTCTTTTTAATCGCCAAACTTTCATACAATGTTGTACCTGTTAGGTTTTTTTTTGTGTAATAAACAGCAGACAAACAGACGTATCAACTGATGGTTAGATACCCTCAATACTAGTGGAGTCACAAGAGCGTTTTAACCTTTTCCTCTTCTCCCGCTTTCGACCACCGGTACCCACACTCACGCAGCGAAACACAGCAAAGACGCTTCACGCCGATTTTCTCTGAAGCAATAATCACTCCCACGGTGAAATGACTCTGCGCAGGCGCTGCATTTTTTTAATTTTGACAAGAAAGAAACATTTTAGGAATATTTTATTTTTCGATTTAATTTACTATACTACCTATGCGACTCACTAGCCAGAGGCAGAATGTGTCTTCTAGGTAACGCTTATCCTAAACCAGGAGACTACAGGCACTTCTATCCGAAAGACATCGTGACGCTGATGTAACGAATCTTTCGTGAGTAGGAGCGCAAAAGATAGGGGAGGTTTATACTATACTACCTAAGTATAATGATTATTTATAATGTACATGATTTAAATATTATACTATAATGATTCTCTCAAATGAGCACGCTTCAGCCATATTTAATGGGACGGACGATTCAAAAGTGAAAGTTAAGCTTTGATCGATGATACAGGATATCACTTTCAACGGCGCGTACGCAGCTTTCGATTGATCCTTTAGCTTGGTGGAAAAATAACCTTTAATATCAATGGTTTAAGGTCTTGTGACATATTCGTTTAGTAATATTCCTTTTAGCCGAATTTCGGATACCGGTATCCATCTTAAGGCGACGGGTAGCCCTAAATATTTTTTTGTTTTGTTGAGTTTAGAATGTACCTATTATCATCACAAAAATATTGGTAAGGTTAGGTTGATACAGTGACCAGCAAAAAAATGTCAAAATTTTATTGGGTGAGTTTTTTGGGTGAGTTGCCACCTAAGCTAACTAGCAACACCATTCGTTTTTAATTGTTAGCTACTAAGCCGGACATCTTTTATTCAATGCGAAGCTGAAACCTCTCGGAAAACACTTATAGTATTTATTTAAAAAATATACGTAACTTTCGGGTCTGCTTTTGTAACCGAAATTTGAATTACGTCAAAAACAGACTACTTATAGCGTTAATCCAATCTAATCCAAAAACAGATCAAATAGTAGTGCAAAAATTATTAAATAAATAGTATAAATTTAATGCGAACTCCCTGCTGAGGCTCTGTTTCCTGACCATATAATTGGAAATTCTTAAGGCAAGAGTGAACAGGCATCTTATAAGCAAACGCGTATCATCCTAGACCTCATCGTCACTTTCCATCAGGTGCGATTGTGGTCAAGCGTCAGCATATTGACCAAAAAAAAGCAAAGATCCACTTCTGGTACTTAGATTATTACCTTACTCCATGGTATGGTCATAACACCATTCTCAGTAAGACAAAAACACATAGTAGCTTTATATTTTATTACTCATTAAAAGTGAAATGTAATGGGTAAGAGCGAGATATCTCCCAAAGTATTTTATTACTTTCTGGAGCATCTCAAGACATGTATGAGAATGAATATGAGAAAATAAAATTATTTGTATTTGTATTGTTACAAGATCAAATCTCTATGGTACCTTAGTTATCCAAATTCAAAGTCAAATAAATTCTTATTTGCATCGCTTGTACATAGCAACTTACAATCGTCATACATTTGAATGACTTAAAACTGTTTATATTTTACATATTGTATAATTTACATTTAATACATATATATATTGATACATAAAATATACTAAAGAAATAAATAAACATAATGCGATTCTACCACCGGCTCGGAAGTTGTTTTCTGGTCGAGAAGATCCGGCAAGAAACTCGACAGTTACTCTTTTTAATCGCCAAACTTTCATACAATGTTGAACCTGTTAGGTTTTTTTTTTGTGTAATAAACAGCAGACAAACAGACGTATCACCTGATGGTTAGATACCCTCAATACTAGTGGAGTCACAAGAGCGTTTTAACCTTTTCCTCTTCTCCCGCTTTCGACCACCGGTACCCACACTCACGCAGCGAAACACAGCAAAGACGCTTCACGCCGATTTTCTCTGAAGCAATAATCACTCCCACGGTGAAATGACTCTGCGCAGGCGCTGCATTTTTTTTAATTTGACAAGAAAGAAACATTTTAGGAATATTTTATTTTTCGATTTAATTTACTATTCTACCTAAGTATAATGATTATTTATCATGTACATGATTTAAATATTATACTATAATGATTCTCTCAAATGAGCACGCTTCAGCCATATTTAATGGGACGGACGATTCAAAAGTGAAAGTTAAGCTTTGATCGATGATACAGGATATCACTTTCAACGGCGCGTACGCAGCTTTCGATTGATCCTTTAAGCTTGGTGGAAAAATAACCTTTAATATCAATGGTTTAAGGTCTTGTGACATATTCGTTTAGTAATATTCCTTTTAGCCGAATTTCGGATACGGTATCCATCTTAAGGCGACGGGTAGCCCTAAATATTTTTTTGTTTTGTTGAGTTTAGAATGTATTCTCATCACAAAAATATTAGTACGGTTAGGTTGGTAGGTACAGTGACCAGCAAAAAAATGTCAAAATTTCTTGGGTAAGTTGCCACCTAAGCTAACTAGCAACACCATTCGTTTTTAATTGTTAGCTACTAAACCGGATCTATTTGAAACAATTTCGGGAATACAACCTCTCGGCAAACTTGATTACAAAAAAAATGATTACCACCAAAAACGGCCACTTTTAGCGTGCATTTTTCGCGTACAAATGTTGGGTCCGCATTTGTACAAGGTTATTTAATAAATAGTATAAGTGTTTGCCGAGAGGTTGTAGTCCCGAAATTGTTTAAAATAGATCCGGTTTAGTAGCTAAAAATTAAAAACCGATGCTTCGTAATGTGTGGCCCTACCCGTCACCTTAATGATGAACAAAGAACGTGTATTCGATCACCATCATCTTAATTTGTCATTTCCAGTTGCGTCCCACTCCCCGAGGTAGGTTAAGGTTAGGTTACCACAAATAGGTTTCAATCGATCAAAATTCTTCAATTTATATTGAAGCTGAACGATCGACTGAAGAAATAACAGTTTTGTATATTATGTGATGAGCACTCGATTTTAAGTCGAATTTAAAAGAAATCTTCTAAAAAAAAAAAAAAGATTTGTATACAAATCTCTTCTTTTCTGTGAGAGGCGCCACACGGACAGACGGATCGCCTGCTGGTAAGCAATACACTGCGGTGCCAGATTTCCTCCCGATTGGGCCTCCGGTACCCTCATTCACGCAGCGAAACACAGCGCGGTGCTGCTTCACGCCGGTTTTCTGTGAGGCCATGGTATCACTCACACTGTCACTTACTTGCCCACAACTTTTAACCCGACCCGGGAAAGATCCTGGGACCGCGTAGCCGTCGGTCACTTTACATTGCGATCCATCCAGCCAATGAGCTACTGAGGCAATCATGATGTATTTGAGTGCATTTGTCGTATGAGTGACTACATAGTGGCCCGCCCTCACTTCGTTTTGGGACTTTAGTCCACCTTGTACCGATAGATGGCGCAAGGTGTCGATTACATCGCGCAAGCGTTTTGTGGTGTCAGATTAGCTATAAGCCTTCCCGCTGACCGAAGGAATTACCTCTTTATAAATAGTAGGTATAGAAGATCGTTTAGGCGCAGAATATACAATTCGCAAAATGTGTAACGTTCGCTAAATGTCCAGTTCTAAGATGAGTAGTTTTTTTTTATGATATAGGTGGCAGACGAGCCGACGGATCACCTGATGGTAAGCGATTACCGCCGCCCATGGACACCTGCAATACCAGTGGTGTCACAAGTGCGCTGCTTACCTTTTAACCCCCCTTCCCCTGGATTGGGCCTCCGGTACCTCACTCACGCAGCGAAACACAGCGCATGCACTGCTTCACGCCGGTTTTTTGTGAGGACGTGGTATTACTCCGGTCGAGCCGGCCCATTCATGCCTAAGCGTGGCTCTACCACTGTTAAAAGTTAGTTGTGATCAACTGGACACAAAGTGAATGCATTAACCGTGAGTCAAGTGTGACTCATGAAGTAAATTAGAGTCCGTTGCGTATCTGTAGATAAACAATTTGGGGTTGTCCATTAATCACGTGAGACTTGAAAGGGGAGGGGAGGGGTTTCATAAAAATCATGAAAATAACACAAGGGGGAGGGGGGTGTAAGATATCCGCTGTATTATTTATTCGTCCAACGTTTTTCGTATGATTACACTCTTCGTTTATTACTATTTTTATTGCAATCAAAAAGAACTTGCATCCTAGTGTAGACATTTTTATCATGGTCCTTAATTTCAGAATTAAAAAAGAATATAGTTTATACCTGTATTTAGGTACTAAAATATACGTGATGTTGGGAAAGGGGGGGGTAGTCTTAAACCTCACTACGTATCACCAAGGGGGAGGGGGGCTTAAAAAATGCTAAAAAAAGATCACGTGATTAATGGACGGCCCCTTTGATTACTCGACTTAAAGTGCCATCATTGTAGATATACATATACATCCCAGTGAAAAGCGACCACTGTACATTTCACTTACTTACTTAATCCGCTGGCTCAGGGCCCAAAAAGAGTCTTGGCCTCCGAAACAAGAGATCGCCGCTTCGGTCGATCGCGCTCCTTCTTGCCAATTATTGACCAGGAGCTCGCGCAGATCAGTCTCGATGACGTCACAGTAGATATATGTCACAGGAACTTGGGAGAGTCTGTTAATTACAATGAACTCTATGATTCTCGTCTATGTTACTATGAGACATTACCATGAGTTTGAGATACTATCATCGCTGTCCAAAACTATTGCTCTGTCTCTTTCGAATGCACCACAATCAAAGGGACAAAGCGATAGTTTTCCATAAAGATAAAGATAAAAAAATCTTTATTCAATTTAGGTCCACACAGAACACTTATGAATGTCAAAATAGGTATATAATATCTGCCGCTGGTTCGGAATGTGGATTTCTACTGACAAGACACCAGCAAGAAACTCAGTAGTTACTCTTTTCAAATATTGATGATGTTACAGAGTTTCAATTGGTAAGAGAAAAAAATACAATTATGAAAGTTAATAGACTACTATGAATAACAACTCAAAAGATTAATCAATTAACATGACCAAGAATCCTTATCATTTAAATAGTACACTATAGTAACCTTTTTTCATAGCGAGAACAGTTTTTGAAACTCATGGAAAGGGTACTGAATATTATCGAATTGTAAACATCCTCATTAGAATAATGTGGAATAAATATTTCACATCACATATCGCACCTTCAGAATTATAGAGACCTAATCCAAAAATTAATTGGACCTATTTTTATTTATAATATAGATCAATAAGCATAGTAAGATATGCAAATCTTAAAACATAACCTCTTGTATACAATTTCTAGATGTTATCTAATATTAATAATAAATAACTTCCTATTAAATGTCGTGACATAAGAATCTTTATTCAACAAAACAACAACAAAGATAATAATAATCAATATTTCACAACATCACATACATTGATCTGACTCCGAGATAGGTAGCTGCAAGCACTGGCTGTTTCCCAAATATAGTTTCTTGCATTAGGTCCCTATATTTCTGAAGTGCCGTTCGCCGTGTGGTCCCCGGCAGAGTAGAATAGTCCACCCTCACTCTTACCGAGGTGTCGTACAAGGCGACTAAGGTAAAGCTGCTGGCATGATTATCAGCACCCAGAGAAGGAAAACTCTGCATTTATATCAAAACCCTCGCCAACCCGTCTGCCAAGCGTGGTGAGTATGGCAACTACCCCTCATGTGATTGAGGGTGGCCCGTGCCCCAGAAGTGGGGACTTAAATGGGCTGATGATGATTTCTGAAGGCTAACGTAAACGTAATGTAGGGCGCCCTCTGGGGGGACGATCTGCGCAGGATGGCTGGTAAGAGTTGGATGCGAGAAGCCATGGATAGATCACGGTGGCGAACAATTGTAGAGGCCTACGTCCAGCAGTGGACTGCGATAGGCCGATGATGATGATGATGATTTCTGAAAGTGCGATATATTGATCTGACTCCAAAGTAGGTAGCTCAAGCACCTGTCATCATGATATCAGAATCAACAGCGGAATTACTAATATATACTTAAAAAATTCTCATTTGTAAATACAAACTTATAATTCATAGAAAACACCCAGACCAATATATACAGATATGTTCATGCACACAAATGTTTGAATCGAACCCGCAACCCTGGCACCAGAGGCAGCGTTCATTACCACTGATCCAAAGGGGTCGTCATTCGATCTGATATACCTATACAGGACTCAATCCTTCTCATCTTTGTTAAACTTTATATAGTTATGTATTCATTCACAAAACAAGGCTGTTTGATATGATTCCTTGGCCATACATATAAAAGGTATAGAGCTGTCATATTGACATATGTTGCTGTCTCTTTTTTCTAACCTATTATTCCATCATGTCTTCCGTGTAAAAATTGTCTATAGATTTGTTTGTTGCACCACATTGTCTGTGCAATTAGAATCTGTGTTTATCGAGATATTCCACTTTAACATTTATATTCAAGAAAGTCATCCGTATACTTATTTGTGTCAAGAATAAACGTATATGGATATTTTTGGGTTTCAATCAAAGCACACACCTGCCCTTTTATTTTGGCCTTTCTTCGTCACGCGTTATCTGTCTACGCAATTTCTCTGCTACAATCTTAACGTGTAATTCCCGGTTGCGTCCAAAGCAGAGTCTGTAATTACAGTGAAGCGACCTTCAACTGAATCATGGTTACTCGTTTCAGAAACTATCCGGAACGTGTTCCTCACGACGCTTTCCCAACTGAATCATGGTTACACGTTTCAGAAACTATCCGGAACGTGTTCCTCACGATGTTTTCCCAACTGAATCATGGTTACTCGATTCAGAAACTATCCGGAACGTGTTCCTCACGATGTTTTCCCAACTGAATCTTGGTTACTCGATTCAGAAACTATCCGGAACGTGTTCCTCACGATGTTTTCCCAACTGAATCTTGGTTACTCGATTCAGAAACTACCCGGATCGTGTTCCTCACGATGTTTTCCCAACTGAATCTTGGTTACTCGATTCAGAAACTATCCGGAACGTGTTCCTCACGATGTTTTCCCAACTGAATCATGGTTACTCGATTCAGAAACTATCCGGAACGTGTTCCTCACGATGTTTTCCCAACTGAATCTTGGTTACTCGATTCAGAAACTATCCGGAACGTGTTCCTCACGATGTTTTCCCAACTGAATCTTGGTTACTCGATTCAGAAACTATCCGGAACGTGTTCCTCACGATGTTTTCCCAACTGAATCTTGGTTTCTCGATTCAGAAACTATCCGGAACGTGTTCCTCACGATGTTTTCCCAACTGAATCATGGTTACTCGTTTCAGAAACTATTCGGAACGTGTTCCTCACGATGTTTTCCCAACTGAATCATGGTTACTCGTTTTAGAAACTATCCGGAACGTGTTCCTCACGATGTTTTCCCTTCTGAATCATGGTTATTCGTTTCAGAAACTATCCGGAACGTGTTCCTCACGATGTTTTCCCAACTGGATCATGGTTATTCGTTTCAGAAACTATCCGGAACGTGTTCCTCACGATGTTTTCCCAACTGGATCATGGTTACTCGTTTCAGAAACTATCCGGAACGTGTTCCTCACGATGTTTTCCCAACTGAATCATGGTTACTCGTTTCAGAAACTATCCGGAACGTGTTCCTCACGATGTTTTCCCAACTGAATCTTGGTTACTCGTTTCAGAAACTATCCGGAACGTGTTCCTCACGATGTTTTCCCAACTGAATCATGGTTACTCGTTTCAGAAACTATCAGGAACGTGTTCCTCACGATGTTTTCCCACACCACCGGGTAGAAATACGCATATAGATTTAAAAATCCAGGGGTGCTTGCTCGGATTCGAGCCCTGTCCCCTCGTATGGTAGTCGCGTTCTGAACCACTGAGCACCATTGCCCTAAGAGTCTATACAGGACTCAATATTATACTAAATCACACGTCTAATATTAGCTTTAATTTATCTTATCTATGCTCACATTACAAACCCTATAGGCCATATTCTAGCTACATCACTAAAGGTAATTAAACAAAAAGATACTACGAACATTAAACGTTTAAGGTGACGGGTAGGGCACACTAGCGACGCCAATCGATTTTAATTTTTAGCTACTGAACCGGATCTATTTTAAACAGTTTCGGGGTTACAACCTCTCGGCAAACGCTTATACTATCTATTAAATCCGAAATGAGGTGATCCACCTCATTTCGGATTCGATCTCGGAGAGAGACGCCGAGCATTGCTCGTTCCATAACCCGCTGAGCGACCTTTAACTTGTGGACCAGCCGTACCTTTCGGCTCCGTATGTCATGACGGGTAGGACGCACTGATTAAAGACTTTCGTCTTTAGGCACTGTGGTATCGACGATACGAAGACATGACGTAGTTTTCCAAATGCTGCCCAACCTAACTGGGTTTCTCCTATTCACCTCATCCTCGAAGTTGTTTCTACCCAATTGCAAAGTCTGCCCGAAAGGTATACGTATTTTTGAACGGCATCATGAATTGCAATCGGTTCCGGTAGAACATGTTTATTGAACATGACCTTGGTTTTGTCCAAGTTTATCCGTAGACCGATGCATTTAGAAGAGTCAGCCAGGTTATTCAGCATCTGTTGTAGGCCCTGCAGCGTTTCTGCCATTATGACGATGTCGTCTGCAAATCGCAGGTGAGAGATGTATTCGCCATTGATGTTGATGCCACGTCTCTTCCAGTTCAGCGTCTTGAACATATCCTCCATTGCATTTGTGAACAATACAAGCCGAAAAAAGCTCCATTATCAACCCAACCAGGAATCGAACCCAGGATAATTCACGCAGCACTATTCCATAGCCACTGCGCCACCGAGATTGTCAATTACAATGCACTGAATTTTCCTGTCGCATACGCCTCCAAATCTCTCCCCAAAAAAAAACTCGTCTACGCATCACAATGCCGAAGGCGTTGCACTCTCCCTACAGGTGGGGGGAGGGGCGGAGCGCAAGAGTCGAGCATTCCACTATCGCTTTCCGAGCTTTCTTCCTCTGTACAGCCTTGGAAATTTGGGACAGTGAAATGTGTGGAGCCGAGAGCGGGATATTGGGATGGGAATCCACTATATTCATAAAATACCGGAGTTACGCAGCGTCTCTTCTGTGTTTCGCTGCTTGAGTGAGGGTAGCGGAGGCCCAACTTCTGACTCCACTGGTGTTGCGTATACACGTCTGCCACCTATCACAAAAAAATAATTGAGTAATATTATTTTTTGTTTTTAACCATGGAATAGCCACGTTTAGGCGTGGAATAACCACGTTTAGGCAAGAATTAGATTTGAGTAATATAATTTTTGGGTTTTTGTCCGTGGAATAGCCACGTCACAGATATTATAATACTAGGCCACGTTTAGGCGTGGAATAGCCACATTAAGGCATGAATTAGCCGGCCGGAGTGATACCGCGTGGTGACGCAGCGCCTGGGTTGCGTTACGCTGAGTGAGAGAGGGTACCGGAGGCCGAATTTGGGGAAAAGGTAGTTTAATTGGCAAAGCACACGAATATTACAATTTTTTATCCGTAGGTAACACACGAGTGATGTTGTATTAACTTATTTAAATAATATTTATATTTTTACCTAAACTAAATATTACTATAAATTAAAAATAAAAAATATTTAAGGTCTGATTTTTCAGTCAGCAGATAAACAATTGAAATACCTATTAATCAGTACGTTGAAGTTGTCTTACGTCGTACATAAATATCATCACAAAGAGTGACTTTTATTTTTAATCGCATTCCATTTTAACAGTTTATTAACTATCTTTTATCTGACGATTGAAATATCAGGCCAATAAATCCCAACATTTCTCGCTTGTCGACTCCACAGCACTTCTGTGCCATCCCGATGTGAATGAACTAAATAAGCAAGAAGCGCCTACTACTTTCACCGAGGTTAAGGCCCTAAGCCCAAGGGCCTGGAGGGCGACGCTCCCTATATCTGCACCATAAAAAAATATTAGAGAAAGGGCAAGCAATAACCATATTGTTAGATGATGTGTGGAATAGCAGTAGCTTGAGAAAGCTTTCTTTTTTTATGTGGTACCTACCACATAAAAAAAGACGACGAACGAAGAAGGCAGACGAGCAGACAGATCTTGATGGTAACGATTTCCGCCGCCATCGAGTCGCATGAAAGCAAAAAACAAAGTTATCAAGCTGAAATTTTGTGCAGAGCTCTTTTCAAGGTTCCGTAGCCAAATGGCAAAAAACGGAACCCTTGTATATTCGTCATGCACGTCTGTCTGTCTGTCCGTCTGTCCGTCCGTCCGTAGGTATGTCACAGATACTTTTTTCCGAAACTATAAGAACTATACTATTGAAACTTGGTAAATAAATGTATTTTGTTGACCGCGATCGCAGTTACAATTTTTGCACAAAAAAAGGAAAAAAAAATTTTTTCTGGAGGGTTCCCATACTTAGGACAGAAACTCAATTTTTTTTTTCATCAAAACCATACGTGTGGGGTATTCTATGGACAGGTCTTTAAAAATGATGTTGAGACTTCTAATATATATTTTTTTATAAGCTCCTCTACGCAAGTATTAATACTTTGCGCAAGAGACGCTCCCAAAGTGATAAAATGTGTGTCCGCCCTTTTACTTTCTATAATAAATAGTTATAAAACTAAAAAAATATATGATATACATTACCATGAAAACTAGCAACGTTAATCATCAATAATCAATAATTCGAATAATCGGAATATTTTGAAAATTTGCACGTCCATTACGACGGAATATATTAGCACATGCATACGTTAAGTCCAATTTATAACCATGTTCTATCGCAAATAAATGATTTATTGATTGAAAATTGGTTTGAACTAGATCTAATAAGTATTTTTTTTTAATATGTTATAAACCGTAAACTGCAATTTACCTTCCATATATCTTACTTGCTGCTACGGAACCCTTCATAAGCAAGTCCGACTCGCACTTGGCCAGTTTTTTACCGTTATTTCTCAATTTTATTTAAAAAAAACTGCCAAGCTACGAGCTGGCTTACAAGCCTATTGCGCTACCAACCTTTTAATTCCCCTTTCCCTGGATTGGGCCTCCGGTAGCTTCTCTCATACGGAAAAACTACTATGCCGGTTTTCTGTGAGACTATGGTATCAGCCCAATCTTGCAAAAGCGTGGCTCTCCCTCGATTACATTTTAATAGCAACCTTCTGCCGCCTAATGATTCTAAACGCATAAGTTTGATCTACATAATAATACTAATAATAATTCTCACAACATCTCATACGTTGACCTGATTCCGTACTAAGTAGCTTAAGAACTTGTGTTACAGATATCAGGCAACAGAGGAACACAAATATATACTTAAATACATATATTACACCCAGACCCTGAACAAACACAAGTTTTCATCGCACGAATGTTTGTCCAGGGTGGGGATCGAACCCACGACCTTTGGCGTAAGAAGCAGGGTCACTACCAATTGCGCCATCCGGTCAGTCAATCATAGTTATCTTTTACCCCTGTCTTAGGTTGGCGAAGATCAGTCGACAATCGCTTCACTGTAATTATCAGAAGATCGATATTCACGATTATTGTATTGTAAATTTTACTAATTATGTCATTCTTTCCTACCTACACAGTCTTTATGTAAACACTTTTACCGGGATTTCGGCTCTTCATCGTCATCAGCATGTGGCATTCGACTGCTAGATCGCGAGAGAGCCACACTTCGACATAAATGGGCCGGTTCGACCGTGTTAGATCCCCGGCGCTCACAAAATAACAACATTCAAAACATAATAAGAGATACTACAAAATTACTTAGAGTGCATTTCATTACCAAAACTGCATGTCCAGTATACTCTTGCAATTTTTCTAAAAACAGTCTTCTCACAAAGTAACAACATTTAAAACATAATAAGAGATGCTAAAAAATTACTTAGAGTGCATTTCATTACCAAAACTGCATGTCCAGGTTACTCTTGTATTTTTTCTAAAAACAGTCTTCTTACAAAATAACAACATATAAAACATAATAAGCGATGCTACAAAATTACTTAGTTAGAGTACATTTCACTGCCAAAACTGCATGTCCAGTTTACTCTTGTATTTTTTCTAAAAACAGTCTTCTCACAAAATAACAACATATAAAACATAATAAGCGATGCTACAAAATTACTTAGAGTGCATCTCATTACCAAAACTGCATGACCCGTTTGCTCTTCTAGGTACTTTTCTTTAAAAACATCCTTGTCACGAAATAACAAAGTTTGAAGGCACAGTATGAGATGCAACAAAACTAGTTGGAGTGAATCTCATTACCAAAACTGCATAGAGCCGTGTCAACGCACTCTCACTGCACGTACAACCGAACGACATTGAAGCTTGTAATGAAAAAGTTGGACGAATTACTTTCCACTTTATTTATTTAGCAGTAGCATAGTAGGGGGCAAAATCATGGCTTGATCCGCTGTCGTGAAAGAAAAAATAGCCATTTACCAATTTAATTTATTAGCCATATAACATAACAAAATGAGGATATAATCTGTAACTTTAATTAAAGAAAATCGCCTACAACTAGGTAAAGACCATGAGAATGAGAAGTGTTTATTTATGTGTATGTTATTATCTGTAACTTTCATCTTCCATATAATCTGTATTTCAAGAAAGAAAGGATATACATACTTCATAAGATAATTATATATTTTCATATAACGACCATGATGGCGTAGTGACTATAATATGGGCTTTGTGGACGAATTCATTTAGGATACGTATACATTTATTCGGGTCTGGGTATGTTGAGCGAGAGAGAGAATTATCCGAAACATGCATGCTCGGATTCGTTCTTATCCACTGAGCTACCATCGTTCGCTATTTATGTTCTAAAAACGTAATCTAACGCTTATTAATCAGAAAACACGAAACGCTTGCGCGATGTAATCGACACCTAGCACCATCTATTGGTATAAAATGGAATTAATGTCCCGAAACGAAGTGAGGGCAGGCATTTAGTACGTAATCCCCTTATTTAGTAATTTAGTTCCCGTATTGCCGTGCGTCTGTACTAGCACGTGCAAGGCCGGGTCGCCGACCGACTCCCGCGCAGCCTCCGAACTCAGGAAAAGTTAAAACGTACCTACAACTTATCTACGATGCGCTGATAGGGTATATCTAATTGATTTGAATTTAGATAAAAATGTTTAGGGCTCTTATAAAATTGGAGATGAAAATGTTGTCGAAAGCTAAACCAATTTCAAATTTAATTTGGTTCATCTATTTTCCATATCTCTAACAAAAGGGAGTAGTTGAAAACCAGCGCTGGCCGAGAGGTTTTCCCCGAGGTAGCAGCATGAGCTGAACTTTATCCCTTTGTCTTTTCGTCCAAATTAGAATGTAGTGTTTTTCCTTACTACCCACTGCATACATTTAACCTTGGATTTTTGTTGATAAGAGACAATAAACGTTTTTTTTATTTATTCATTTATTCAAAAGCTTGGCAGCACACCGTTAATGTTAACCGTTGGCCGTGTGGTCCCCGGCAGAGTAGAATAGGCCACCCTCACTCTTACCGAGGTGTCGTAAAAGGCGACTAAGGTAAAGCTGCTGGCATGATCATCAGCACCCAGAGAAGGAAAACTCTGCATTCATATCAAAACCCTCGCCAACCCGTCTGCCAAGCGTGGTGAGTATGGCAATTACCCCTCATGTGATTGAGGGAGGCCCGTGCCCCAGCAGTGGGGACTTAAATGGGCTGATGATGATGATGATGATGATGACACCGTTAATTGTCTCTGGAAACCCGATCCCGTGAAAAATCTGAGCCAGAGGTTCGCATTCCTGCACCACGTCCTCTACTTCTCACGGATTATCATTATGGATGCGCATGTCACCCCTTACGACGTCAAGCCACACCTTTTTCGGTCTACCCCTTCTGGTGTCCCCAGCGGTTTCAGACATTTATTTCCCTTTTTCCGCAGGACACGGCCGTACCAGCATGTGCAACATTTCTGAATTTTGTCTACTTGAAGGCTGCCATGGACACGAGTAAACTTTTAAGATAAGAAGATAAGATAAGAAACAATTTATTGACCACAACACATTACACATAGAACAAAACAGAGAAAACAAGGTACAGAGACAAAGAGTTGCGGCCAACAAGGCTCAGCCTCAGCATATGCTGCAACTGCCACACACAGCAGCTGCAGCGCTGATTTTCAGGCTGGACCTTGGGTGACGCCTTTTCATTGAAAAAAAATATTATAAAAGATTGACATGCAATATATACTAGTAAAAAGAAAATGAAAAATTACATATACAAAACAAAGAAATAATAACACAGAGATACACACATAATCAATTTGAAATCACACATTTTACACGATATTTTCGCGTAACATGTATACGTGTTACGCGAAAAGATCGCGTGAAAATTAGAGGAGAATATCCACTGCAGCATATTCATCTCTGTGACATACGAGTATAAACCTTGCTTGTGTCACTCAAGTAACCTTGTCTCCCTGCCATAGATCTACTCCCTGCCATTTCAGAATGGCTCGTCAGTACAACAAGACGGCAAAAGTAAATCCCATGCTTGACATCTTTGAATCAAAGTTTAGGAATTATATGAAAAGTGACTGATATCCTCCATCCCACACCCAATAGACCCGGCTACGGCTCTGGGTCTGTTCGGCATGCCTGCTGAGCACTTAAAAGATCATTCATAATTTTTTCTTTTTACTAGTTATAATTATATAGTTTTCTTCTTTTTTTTTGTTTCTTATATTTCGTACTACTTTCTAGAAATACACATATTTTTGGATTATAACCTTTAATTGTATGTTGAAGATTCGCAATAATTGTAATGTGTATAAAATAAATAAACAAACAAACATAGAAAAGAACCGGCCTAATGCTGGACTTATAGACCTGTCTAACTTTGGTAAGTATCAGCCTATAAACTGTCCCACTGCAGTGCAAACGCCTCCATCATAGAAATAAAGTTATCGCTACTATGATGGGTTTAGGCTTAATCACCACGCTTGCCAAATGCGGATTGGTGATCACAAACCCGAGCTATATTCGAAAAATTCGAAACATACTTTTCGCTCGACCCGGGAATCGAACCCAGGACCCCGAGATCACGGCCCGGTACTTAACCCACTAGACCATCAGGGCGTTCTAGACCATCAGGGCTAACTTTGGTACTTGAACAAAAAAACAGAAATTCCATTACTTAATATACCTCAATAGGTGGTCTTCAAATGACTAATTTTATGTATAAAAATTCTTCACCGCCAAAATGCATATGCAGTACTGAGAATCAGGCAATTGTTATAACCACCATTGTCGCTTTAAAGTTATTTCTACCTCAGCAGTTTAATTCATTCATGTTATTTTGCCCCGTCAGTTATTTTATTCCAATAATGACAGGTGTAAACGGTGGCCAAGTTCTTCAAGCCTCATTTTAAAATCTAAAAAAAAAATCTAAATTCTCACAACATCTCAAACGTTGACCTGATTCCGTACTAAGTAGCTTAAGCACTTGTGTTACAGATATCAGACAACAGAGGAACACATATATATACTTAAATACATATATTACACCCAGACACCGAACAAACACAAGTGATCATCGCACGAATGTTTGTCCAGGGTGGGGATCGAACCCACGATCTTTGGCGTAAGAGGCAGGGTCACTACCAATTGCGCCATGCGGTCAGTCAACATAGTATTTTTACCCCTGTCTTAGGTTGGCGAAGATTCGACAAACGCACACTGTTAAGGTGTCAGAAGATCGCATAGGTTCACATATTGTTTGGCTTTTAAATTATGCCATTCTTCAGTACACAGTCTTTATGTAAACACTTTTACCGGGATTTCGGCTCTTCATCGTCATCAGCATGTGGCATTCGACTGCTAGATCGCGAGAGAGCCACACTTCGACATAAATGGGCCGGTTCGACCGTGTTAGATCCCGGCGCTCACAAAATAACAACATTCAAAACATAATAAGAGATACTACAAAATTACTTAGAGTGCATTTCATTACCAAAACTGCATGTCCAGTATACTCTTGCAATTTTTTCTAAAAACAGTCTTCTCACAAAGTAACAACATTTAAAACATAATAAGAGATGCTAAAAAATTACTTAGAGTGCATTTCATTACCAAAACTGCATGTCCAGGTTACTCTTGTATTTTTTCTAAAAACAGTCTTCTTACAAAATAACAACATATAAAACATAATAAGCGATGCTACAAAATTACTTAGTTAGAGTACATTTCACTGCCAAAACTGCATGTCCAGTTTACTCTTGTATTTTTTCTAAAAACAGTCTTCTCACAAAATAACAACATATAAAACATAATAAGCGATGCTACAAAATTACTTAGAGTGCATCTCATTACCAAAACTGCATGACCCGTTTGCTCTTCTAGGTAATTTTCTTTAAAAACATCCTTGTCACGAAATAACAAAGTTTGAAGGCACAGTATGAGATGCAACAAAACTAGTCGGAGTGAATCTCATTACCAAAACTGCATAGAGCCGTGTCAACGCACTCTCACTGCACGTACAGCCGAACGACATTGAAGCTTGTAATGGAAAAGTTGGACGATTTACTTTACACTAAGCAGTAGTATAGTGGGAGCAAAATCATGGCTTGATCCGTTGTTGTGAAAGAAAAAATAGCCATTTAGCCATTTAATTTATTAGCCATATAACATAACAAACTGAGGATATAATCTGTAACTTTAATTAAAGAAAATCGCCATACAAAATTTCATAGGTAAAGACCATGAGAATGAGAAGTGTTTATTTATGTGTTAGTTATTATCTGTAACTTTCATCTTCCATATAATCTGTATTTGAAGAAAGAAAGGATATACATACTACATAAGATAATTATATATTTTCATATAACGACCATGATGGCGTAGTGACTATAATATGGCTTTGTGGACGAATTCATTTAGGATACGTATACATTTATTCAGGTATGGGTATTTTGAGCAATTATCCGAAACATGCATGCTCGGATTCGTTCTTATCCACTGAGCTACCATCGCTATTTATGTTCTAAAAAACGTAATCTAATGCTTATTAATCAGAAAACACGAAACGCTTGCGCGATGTAATCGACACCTAGCACCATCTATTGGTATAAAATGGAATTAATGTCCCGAAACGAAGTGAGGGCAGGCATTTAGTACGTAATCCCCTTATTTAGTAATTTAGTTCCCGTATTGCCGTGCGTCTGTACTAGCACGTGCAAGGCCGGGTCGCCGACCGACTCCCGCGCAGCCTCCGAACTCAAGAAAAGTTAAAACGTACCTATAACTTATCTACGATGCGCTGATAGGGTATATCTAATTGATTTGAATTTAGATAAAAATGTTTAGGGCTCTTATAAAATTGAGGGATGAAAATGTTGTCGAAAGCTAAACCAATTTCAAATTTAATTTGGTTCATCTATTTTCCATATCTCTAACAAAAGGGAGTAGTTGAAAACCAGCGCTGGCCGAGAGGTTTTCCCCGAGGTAGCAGCATGAGCTGAACTTTATCCCTTTGTCTTTGCGTCCAAATTAGAAATGTAGTGTTTTTCCTTACTACCCACTGCATACATTTAACCTTGGATTTTTGTTGATAAGAGACAATAAACGTTTTTTTTATTTATTCATTTATTCAAAAGCTTGGCAGCACACCGTTAATGTTAACCGTTGGCCGTGTGGTCCCCGGCAGAGTAGAATAGGCCACCCTCACTCTTACCGAGGTGTCGTAAAAGGCGACTAAGGTAAAGCTGCTGGCATGATCATCAGCACCCAGAGAAGGAAAACTCTGCATTCATATCAAAACCCTCGCCAACCCGTCTGCCAAGCGTGGTGAGTATGGCAATTACCCCTCATGTGATTGAGGGAGGCCCGTGCCCCAGCAGTGGGGACTTAAATGGGCTGATGATGATGATGATGATGATGACACCGTTAATTGTCTCTGGAAACCCGATCCCGTGAAAAATCTGAGCCCGAGGTCCGCATTCCTGCACCACGTCCTCTACTTCTCACGGATTACCATTATGGATGCGTTGCACGCATGTCACCCCTTACGACGTCAAGCCACACCTTTTTCGGTCTACCCCTTCTGGTGTCCCCAGCGGTTTCAGACATTTATTTCCCTTTTTCCGCAGGACACGGCCGTACCAGCATGTGCAACATTTCTGAATTTTGTCTACTTGAAGGCTGCCATGGACACGAGTAAACTTTTAAGATAAGAAGATAAGATAAGAAACAATTTATTGACCACAACACATTACACATAGAACAAAACAGAGAAAACAAGGTACAGAGACAAAGAGTTGCGGCCAACAAGGCTCAGCCTCAGCATATGCTGCAACTGCCACACACAGCAGCTGCAGCGCTGATTTTCAGGCTGGACCTTGGGTGACGCCTTTTCATTGAAAAAAAATATTATAAAAGATTGACATGCAATATATACTAGTAAAAAGAAAATGAAAAATTACATATACAAAACAAAGAAATAATAACACAGAGATACACACATAATCAATTTGAAATCACACATTTTACACGATATTTTCGCGTAACATGTATACGTGTTACGCGAAAAGATCGCGTGAAAATTAGAGGAGAATATCCACTGCAGCATATTCATCTCTGTGACATACGAGTATAAACCTTGCTTGTGTCACTCAAGTAACCTTGTCTCCCTGCCATAGATCTACTCCCTGCCATTTCAGAATGGCTCGTCAGTACAACAAGACGGCAAAAGTAAATCCCATGCTTGACATCTTTGAATCAAAGTTTAGGAATTATATGAAAAGTGACTGATATCCTCCATCCCACACCCAATAGACCCGGCTACGGCTCTGGGTCTGTTCGGCATGCCTGCTGAGCACTTAAAAGATCATTCATAATTTTTTCTTTTTACTAGTTATAATTATATAGTTTTCTTCTTTTTTTTTTGTTTCTTATATTTCGTACTACTTTCTAGAAATACACATATTTTTGGATTATAACCTTTAATTGTATGTTGAAGATTCGCAATAATTGTAATGTGTATAAAATAAATAAACAAACAAACATAGAAAAGAACCGGCCTAATGCTGGACTTATAGACCTGTCTAACTTTGGTAAGTATCAGCCTATAAACTGTCCCACTGCAGTGCAAACGCCTCCATCATAGAAATAAAGTTATCGCTACTATGATGGGTTTAGGCTTAATCACCACGCTTGCCAAATGCGGATTGGTGATCACAAACCCGAGCTATATTCGAAAAATTCGAAACATACTTTTCGCTCGACCCGGGAATCGAACCCAGGACCCCGAGATCACGGCCCGGTACTTAACCCACTAGACCATCAGGGCGTTCTAGACCATCAGGGCTAACTTTGGTACTTGAACAAAAAAACAGAAATTCCATTACTTAATATACCTCAATAGGTGGTCTTCAAATGACTAATTTTATGTATAAAAATTCTTCACCGCCAAAATGCATATGCAGTACTGAGAATCAGGCAATTGTTATAACCACCATTGTCGCTTTAAAGTTATTTCTACCTCAGCAGTTTAATTCATTCATGTTATTTTGCCCCGTCAGTTATTTTATTCCAATAATGACAGGTGTAAACGGTGGCCAAGTTCTTCAAGCCTCATTTTAAAATCTAAAAAAAAAATCTAAATTCTCACAACATCTCAAACGTTGACCTGATTCCGTACTAAGTAGCTTAAGCACTTGTGTTACAGATATCAGACAACAGAAGAACACATATATATACTTAAATACATATATTACACCCAGATACCGAACAAACACAAGTGTTCATCGCACGAATGTTTGTCCAGGGTGGGGATCGAACCCACGACCTTTGGCGTAAGAGGCAGGGTCACTACCAATTGCGCCATCCGGTCAGTCCAACGGATTTTATTTAATTTATTGAGGAAAATACAGCTGTAATTTTTTTTAACATTTTAGTGAATAAACGAGCAGACGGCACATTTGATGGTAAGTGTTCACCGCCGCCCATGGACATCTGCAATTCCTGAGGTATCACATATGCGTTGCCGGCTTTTAAGAAAGGAGTAAGCCCCTTTCTTGAAAGTCACCAGGTCGTATCTGTTCAGAAACACCACAAATGATAGCTGGTTCCACGATTTTACTGTGCACGGCAGGAAATGACTTGAGAAACGCACTGTAGTGGACAGCCAAGAGAGTCGAGCCGTCGCTACCAGGCGTAGGAGGGTGTCCGTGCAATGCCAGTGGTGGAACCCCCGTTCCGCGCACCATCAGCACCATTAATATAGCAATTATAACCAAGTTCTTTTTTTAGATCAAGCAACTATAGCCTAGCTAGATCGACTTTGTACGAGCTAGTTTTTCGGGTGATTTTCACACCTGTACGCAAATGTTTGTTGATGCTACTATCTATCTACTACTACTATCTGGTACATCATCAGCCTCTAGATGTCCTCACTATCGGTCCCTACCAAAACGCGGTGGAGTCATTCTTACAGTTTTTTTTCCTTCTGTATTTTATCTTGACTGTACCAAAGTAAATCCAAGGTAATATTTATTTTTCCTCCCTCTCTAGCTCAATTCACCCATGCTAAATAAATGCATTAATAACAAAATAAAATGACTGCTTGGCCTCACACACTGCCGTGCGCCTAGATTTGCAAGCACTTTTATTTACCTACTTACAAATAAGGTTGATTTATTTTTGCAAACTTTTCAGTTTAGCGGTAAACGCAATTTACTCTACGCTGAAAAAAAGATTGTTTATTAAGTATTTGACACGTGTTCCGAGTATTACTTAGCATTTTTTATACAATGTTTGTAATAAAAAAAAATATAAAACCTCTCAATTATAGATACTATCTATCTATTAGATAGATAGATAGATAGATACTCTTTATTGCACAACATACAAAACTTAAAAGCTAGGTATACAGCGATACAATGTACAATTTAGGCGGTCTTATCGCTGGGAGCGATCTCTACCAGACAACCTTCAGGTAAAGGACAGTAGATAGAAGAGGGGAGGGTAGTGCAATCCTTTTGATTTTGAACATTGATTAAGTAAATTCATGGTATAAATACATATATCTAGATAATAAATAAATAAATAAACACATAATTATGTATCATATCATTGCGTAGAGATGTAGCATCACTGTGCATCTTCTATCGCATTTCTAATTGGGATATAAGACCGAAGGTCCCGACCGACCTGTCGGTAGGGCACACTAGCGACGCCAATCGATTTAAATTTTTAGCTACTAAACCGGATCCATGTTAAACAATGTCGGGGTCACGATCTCTCTACAATAACTTACCTATACTATTTATTAAATAACCATGCACAAATGTTGGGTCCAACACGTGCGCGAAAAATTGATTCACGGCCAATTTTGGCCTTAATCAACATTTGTGCATGGTAATTTAATAAATAGTATAAGTGTTTGCCGAGAGGTTGTAACCCCTAAATTGTTAAAAATAAATAGATCCGGTTTAGTACCTAAAAATTAAAATCCATAGGCGTCGCTAGTGTGCCCTACCCGTCACCTTAAGCTGTTGTACTGCGCCCGATCCCTCTCCGGTCGTGTCACAGTAGTGTCCCATCGCAATATGAAGGTAAATGATTAGAGAATGCACTCTTTTTACGCACACACTTGAGCACTATAATATATCCTGCGTAGGTGGCTGATCGTTGAGATTGGCCGCCGTAGCTGTAATCCGGAAGAGAGGTTTGTCACTCTGAGCATGAGGCGGTGACTCCTCCAGGCGTCGCTGATAATTTTTGTGTGCGATTTTTTTTTAAAAAGACGAGTCTTTAGTAATAGGATCGACTGCCTCGATGCGGTAGTAGTTAGTGGGTTGTACTTTAAAGCGACGGCTGCGCAAGAGTTCTAGTGTTCGATCCCCGGGTCCCAAAAATCGGTACCTAAGTTTTCGGTAAGCAATTCTAAGTGTCAGCCCGGAGTCTGGAAGTTAGCGGTCTTGTACCCCCGTGCCTCGAAAAGCACGCTAAGCCGTTGGTCTTGCGCCCAATCCCTCTCCGGTCGAGTCACGCTTGTGTCCCATCGGAATATGGGGCAAGAGAATAGAGAGTGTGCACTTGTGTTTGCGCACACACTTGAGCACTATAATATATTCTGCGTACGTGGCTAATCGTTGAGTTTGGCCGCCGTAGCCGTAATCGGTTGGGATATTATTATTACATATACTAATATAACTTTAATGTTAACTTTAATGTCTCTGATTTTAATTTTGGTTCTACCAGTGTTTGTCTCATAATTTTTTTTGTCCTAATAAAATAAAATAATAATGAAATTCTTGCTGAATGTTGGTAGTGGCGACCGAAACCGTAATTGGTTGGAGGATATTAATGGGATTTAGTTTTCCCCCTTTGGGTACGGAACCCTTAAGGGCTACCACAGAAGACCATATTCTAAACACAGGGGCTACCCCCTTACCCAGCCACCGTGAAGCAGCGACAGGCAATAAGTGCGGCTGTTTCTACAGGGTGTTACATAACCGAGGGGCAGCCAACTAGACCGGAACGCTAGCGTGCACAGGGTGTAGCGCTTTCTAAATGGAATTTTGCGAAACAGATTAATTAAATTTGGTTTTTAATATGCTAGAGGCGACAAACGAGCAATCGGGTCGCCTGATCGCGGCCAATAAAAATCTGCGAAGTCAGAGAGATTGCCAATGCGTTGCCGGCCTATTAAGAAAGAGGTAGTTAGAATATTGATACACTAATAAAATACTACGTACAGGAAGTCGCAGCCGACTGGTGGACCGACGATCTGGTTGCGGGTTCGGAAGGAAGCGGATAGGTTCTGTGCCGCCTGCATTCAATGGATTCGCCGTTGGATACCGGCGGCATAGAACCGATCTGTGTGGAGAACATTGGGGGAGGCCTATGTCCAGCAGTGGCTGAAATGATGATGATGATGAATATAATACTAAAGGCATTTTTTAGAATCTAAAATTTCTTTAATTTAAGGTTTAAAATCGAAGCAAAAATTTAATGATTTCTCAATTTGTTGAAGTAGGTTTTTTATGTCTGTTTGTATTGGTCTGGGTGTTTCCTATGTATTTTAAGTATGTATTTACAAAAGAAAAGTATTATATATATAATATATATTTGTGTTGTATTGTATCTGTATATAATTCCACTGTTGATTCTGATATCCGTAACACAGGTGCTTGAGCTACCTATCTCGGAGTCAGATCAACGCTTTAAAAAAAATATATTTTTTTTAATGTTATATATAGGTCGCAGACGAGCAGATGGGTCCCCTGATGATAAACGGTTGCCTCCGCCGATAGACACCCGCGACACCAGTGGAGTCACAAGTGCGCTGCCAATATTTGAACCACCCTTTCCGCCGGTACCCTCACACAGTGCTGCACAACGCCGGTTTGTTGTGAGGCCGTGTTATCACTCCGGTCGATCCGGGCCCATACATGCCGAAGCGTGGCGTCAAATTTCTTCATTCGAGCCATTAGAATATTAGGTGTTTACTTGTGAAATTGTTTTTTGTATGGCGTTTGTCTTAGAAGTTGCGTTTTCAATACCATTTCTTTTTAATTTGTAAACTTAATCTTTTAATAGTACTACTCCATAATTAACTGTGCTTCAATGGACATCATTTAGGAACGTGTAGGATAATTTATCATAAAAAAATATTTTTAATTATAAAGTTATTATTGATAAAAACGTAATTCTGCCAAGTAAAAAAAAGGTCAAATTCAAGTGTTTTTTTGCATCACAAATACAATAATCTCTATTTAACATACACCTTAAAATATAGTCTTAAATCAAAATATTTTTTTTTTTGGTATTTTGACTTTTTGCTTATTAAAGGAGCTATACATCTTATTATGTCTAGACATAAAACTATAATTTCATAGGTTAAGAAAACCTAATATTATCTTGAAAAAAAATATTTACTAAAAAAATCGAAACACCCTATAGCTCTACAATCTTAAAATTGCAACCAGTTTTACGCAACCGCGTGCAAAATGAGAAGAATCAAAAGCATTGTGATCATTTCCTAGTGGTTACGTCACTGGCATACATTTTGTATAGAACTTGGCTGCTATTTTACTGTGCGGGAATTCGGTCAAGTTTTTATTTATTATATTATTGTGGCTACGATAAGATAGTCTAAAATTGTGATATTCTCCAACCGATTACGGCTACGGCGGCCAATATCAACGATCAGCCACGTTCGCAGGCACAATTTACCACTTTGGGAGCGTCTCTTGCGCAAAGTGTTGTGTTTGGAAAAAAATGATGTTAAAAACCTCAACATCATTTTTAATGACCTTCCCATAGATATCTCACCCGTTTATGCAATAAAATATATCTCTCTATAACCAAGCATATGACGACTCAGGGACCTTAAAGAGGAGAGTTTTTTACTTTACTTTGGCGGCGTTGATTACTTTCCATCAGGTGATTCGCTTGCTCGTTTGTCGCCTCTATCATTTAAAAACATTGTTCACAATTTCCAAGAAAATCACAATATTTCTAATAAGGAAATGTCATAGATACTATATTGAATGACTAGTCTTATTATTGCAAAGATGATGAAATAAAGATATTTTTTGCAATCCTTATTGTCATAGTTTTTTTTTTATTTTCGCGATGTCGTTACGTCATCAAAAACAAAACGTGATAAAAACGAGGCCCTTATGAACCCTTATTAATACGCTCAGTGGCGCCACTAACAGATTTTTACTGTTTGTAATGAAATTAACATATATCTTTTTTATGTCATAGATGGTAGACGAACAGAAGGATCATCTGATGGTAAGCGAATGCCGCCGCCTAAGGACATCCGCCGACCAAAGTCATCGACATTGCTCACCGGATAAGCAAGCTTAAGTGGCAGTGGGCTGGCCATATTAGCCGCAGAACCGACAACCGATGGGATAAACGAGTTCTGGAGTGGAGACCGCGTCTTGGCAAACGTAATGTAGGGCGCCCTCTGGCTAGGTGGGGGGACGATCTGCGCAGAGCTGGATGCGAGAAGCCATGGATGGACACAGTGGCGAACAATTGGAGAGGCCTACGTCCAGCAATGGAGTGCGATAGGCTGATGATGATGATGATGAAGGACATCCGCGACACCAGTGGAGTCACAAGTGCGCTGCCAACTGTTAAGCTGCAGTGATGGGCTTGGGACGTGGAAAACAAACAAGAGATGCGTTATAACTGTCTTATTTATTACGTACATATAACATGTATAGTAACTTAACCTAGGGGCGAGGTGCGTCACAAACTACAAAACGCTCACTTCACCCGGATTGGGCATTCGGTACCCTCACTCACGCAGCGACACAGCACGGTGCTTCTTCACAGCGTCGGTTTTTTATGAGGCCGTGGTATCACTCCGGTCGAGCCGGCCCATTCATGCCAAAGCGTGGCTCTCCCACGGTAATAATAAATGAAACTTGGTCAAGACATTTAAAATACGAAGGATTTGTGACTTTTCATGTGACAAGTTCCTACCGCACAGTGATCCTTATAATAAGAATCGATGAATTGTTTCGTTCTTAAGGTGACAGGTTGGGCACACTAGCGACGCCAATTGATTTAAATTGTTAGCAACTAAACCGCATATCCTTTTAACAATTTTGAAGTTACAGCCTGTCGGAAAACACTTATACTAATTATTTAATACTTATACTTAACTTTTGGGTCTGCTTTGGGGCTGCTGCAGTCCAACTTTGAATTACCGCCAAAAAACGGCCACTTATGGCGGTAATCTAGATTTCAAGTGCAAAAACAGATCAAAAAGTAGTCCACAATTATTAAATTAAGATTACAAATGTTTGCTCGCTCCGAAATCGTTTAAAATAAATCCGGATTAGTATCTAACAATTTATTTAAATCAATTGGTGTCGCTAGTTAGGGCTACCCGGGCCCCTAAACACTGCTATATGTGTGTAGAGTGAGTTGTCACGTGACAACTTGCTTAGACCGAATAGAGTCATGGAACCCGCGATTGTATTGAGTGGTATCGGCAGAATTTCTAGGTCAAAATGAAATGAGGGCCTAGCACATAATATTGTGCTACAACATGATTTCCGACAGTGGGAGAGCACGTTTCGGCATGAATGTGTCGGCTCGACCAGACTGATAACACGGCCCCATTTGAAACCAGCATTGTGCTGTGTTTCGCTGCGTGAGTGAGGTTACTGGAGGTACAATCCGGGGGAAAGAGGGCTTAAAGGCGACGGGTAGGGCACACTAGCGACGCCAAACGATTTTAATTTTTAGCTACTAAACCGGATCTATTTCAAATAATTTCGGGGTTCAACCTCTCGGCAAACACTTATACCATTTATTAAATAACCATGCACAAATGTTGGGTTCAAAGCGTACGCAAAAAATTGATTCACGCTAAAAGCGGCCACTTTTGGCGTGAATAAATTTTTCGCATGGTTATTTAATAAATAGTGTTAGTGTTTGCCTAGAGGTCTGATCTGACTGGATCTATTTTATACAATTTCGGGGTTACAACCCCGAAATTGTATAAAATAGATCCAGTTTAGTAGCTAAAAATTAAAATCGATTGAATTTTGTAGTGTGCCCTACCCTTCACCTTAAAGGTTAGCAGCGTACTTGTGACTCCACTGGCATCGCGAGTGTCCATGGGCGGCGGCAATCGCTTACCATCAGGTGATCTGTCTGCTCGACCGGAGTAATACCACAGCCTCGCAGAAAACATGACAGCGTGAAGCAGCACTGTGCTGTGTGCCGCTGCGTGAGTGAGGTTCATCATCATCATCATCAGCCCATTTAAGTCCCCACTGCTGGGGCACGGGCCTCCCTCAATCACATGAGGGGTAATTGCCATACTCACCACGCTTGGCAGACGGGTTGGCGAGGGTTTTGATGTAAATGCAGAGTTTTCCTTCTCTGGGTGCTGATGATCATGCCAGCAGCTTTACCTTAGTCGCCTCTTACGACACCTCGGTAAGAGTGAGGGTGGCCTATTCTACTCTGCCGGGACCACACGGCGTGAGTGAGGTTACTGGAGGCCCAATCCGGTGAAAAGGGGGCTTTAAAGGTTAGCAATGCACTTGTGACTCCACTGGTATCGCGAGTGTCCATGGGCGGCGGCAGTCGCTTACCATCAGGTGATCCGTCTGCTCGTCTGCCACCTACCCTCTAATATGGTTGAGTGAAATGATGGCTGACACATACGTCATACTTGTGAACAGGTGCCACCTTTAGGGATTGGTCCGCTTCGGTTTACCTCATATTTAGCTTTTAATTTGCTTCATTCTATTTTGTGTTGCATAAGACTGTATGACTTGGTATGAGGATAATAAACCATTGTAAAAAAGTTGGCGATTAAAAAGAGTAACTGGCGAGTTTCTTGCCGGATCTTCTCGACCAGAAACAACTTTCCGAGCCGGTGGTAGAATCGCATTATGTTTATTTACTTTTTTTAGTATATTTTATGTATCAACGTATATATGTAAATTATACATAAGTACTTATAAATAGTTTTAAATCATTCAAATGTATGACGATTTGTAAGTGCTGTGTACAAGCCTATGCAAATAAAGAATTATTTGATTTTGATTTTGATTTAGCACATAAAAAAAACCATAATATTGTGCAAACAACACGATAACTGTATTCCTTCAACGTAATAGCAAATAATAAAAATACGCATTTCACCTACTTCCTAGCTTTTATCTTTTGCTTATCGTCCATATGCGTTTTTATCATACGTCGCACTTTTTATGCACTTTCAGGAAAAAACTGCGCAAAAGATCATCGCACGATAAAAATTGCAGTGACTGATTATATTGCAGTTTGCCAGGTGAATAAACTCGATTTTATCATTAGTTAGAAAAATACGAATTACTATATTATTTTTCATGCAGTCCCATCGTCTCTTCGCATCACAACCATGAGGGAACATCGGCATGAATGGGCCTTCTCGGCCGGAGTGATACCACAGCCATTACTGAACCATTATTATACAGGCTGTCATCGTCAGCCCATTTAAGTCCCCACTGCTGGGGCACGGGCCTCCCTCAATCACATGAGGAGTAATTGCCATACTCACCACGCTTGGCAGACGGGTTGGCGAGGGTTTTGATAAAAATGCAGAGTTTTCCTTCTCTGGGTGCTGATGATCATGCGAGTAGCTTTACCTTAGTCGCCTTTTACGACACCTCGGTAAGAGTGAGGGTGGCCTATTCTACTCTGCCGGGACCACACTGCCAGGCTGTATCTGTGAACATTTACATCTCTTTAACCACGTGTTCTACTAATCATTATGAACAACATTTGTTCTATCACTTTTGGAAATTCGCATGAAAACATTTCAACTTTTCATACAAAGTCGGTCACGTGACTTGGTCATTTTGTATGGGGAGTTGAAAAAATTTATGACTTTCGAAAAGTCGTTGAGCAGTGTTGTTCAGAATGGTTGATAGAACACGTGGTTAAAGGGATGTAAATGTTCACAGATACACCTTGTATATAAATAACTCACTACACTCATGCACTTTACAATAACTCACAAAAAATAATATTTTTTAATCCCTTTTGGTCTAGTGGTTTAAGTACCGGGCCGTGACCTCGAGGTCCTGGGTTCGATTCCCGGGTCGAGCGAAAAGTATGTTTCGAATATAGCTCGCATTTGTGATCACCAATCCGCATTTGGCAAGCGTGGTGATTAAGCCTAATCACATTATAGTAGTGATAACTTGATTTCTATGATGGAGGCCTTTGCCTTGCAGTGGGACAGTTTATAGGCTGATACTGTGATCCCTTTTACGTGCGGTTCGTTTGTTATAATTCTCACAACATCTCATATGTTGACCGGATTCCGTACTAAGTAGCTTAAGCACTTGTGTTGCAGATATCAGACAACAGAGGAACACAAATATATACTTAAATACATTTATTACACCCAGACACTGAACAAACACAAGTGTTCATCGCACGAATGTTTGTCCAGGGTGGGGATCGAACCCATAATATAATTCTCCCAACATCTCATACGTTGACCTGATTCCGTACTAAGTAGCTTAAGCACTTGTGTTACAGATATCAGACAACAGAGGAACACAAATACATACTTAAACACATATATTACACCCAGACACTGAACAAACACAAGTGTTCATCGCACGAATGTTTGTCTAGGGTGGGATCGAACCCACGACCTTTGGCGTAAGAGGCAGGGTCACTACCAATTGCGCCATCCGGTCAGTCTCAAAATGTTGTTGCGTCTCAAAATGGTTGCTCTTCGAGGAATACCTCCGAATGGGACCCTAACCACCGGAGCCTTTTTTTTTTTGTTGACCCAGGAGAAATGCGTTACGCATACCCATCCGTCTGTAAACGGATGGGTTATGTCGGACTCTCCTCTGGCGACGGCTTCTCCTAATGAAAAGCCGGCCAGAGGCATACCGACTAAAACTCCTGAGACTCTCCCTCATCTGTCCATGGGTGGGCGGGTGACATGGGGCCAAAGCTCGGAGCCTTTCACCACGTCACCCCCCGGACAGGGACGCCCGCCTTCACGGCGCTTCTCCCCCCGGGGTCGGGGGGAGGGATGGGGACAGTCGAGAGAATCGTGTAACCGCCGGAGCCTGCCGGAAGGGACTACAACGAAACCATCCAGACTCAAAACCTAATTTGAAAATGCGTTGCTAGCCAGCGCATTTAATTAGTAATTAGATTATTTATCTTGGAAAAGATGAAATCATTGTACAACTCCTTATATTGACTACCTAGTCCTTGCTTTAGAGAACAAGACAATGAGGTGACCTGACCTTATATTTGTACTTATCAAGTAGGCTATCAAAGCACTCTGCTTATTACTAAATTACCTAATAATTATCACATCATTATAATGAAGCTATAGTAGCTCAGTGGTTAAGAACGCGCCTGCCATATGGGTCTGGGTTCGAGTCGAATATATGTGCGTATTTCTACCATTAGCTCGACGGTGAGGAAACTTGCTTGTATCGGATAGTTTCTGAAGCGTGTATTTTTTTATGTCATAGGTGGCAAACGAGCAGACGGATCGCCTGATGGTAAGCGATTGCCGCCGCCCATGGACATTCGCGACACCGATGGAGTCACAAGTGTTCTGCCAACTTTTAAGCCCCCCTTTCCCCCGGATTGGACCTCCGGTACCCTCACTTACGCAGCGAAACATAACACAGTGCTGCTTTACGTCGGTTTTCAGTGAGGCCGTGGTATCACTCCGGCAGGGCCGGCCTATTCATGCCGAAGCGTGGCCTTAACCATTGCTCAGCATGCTAATCGTTCATTTATTAAATATCAATAGATAATTTACATAATAAGTTCTAAATAAAGATTCCTTTCCGGTGGAAATCTTTCAGGAAGAAGGAAACCTTGTATTGTATGAACTGACTTGTTTCATAATTTCTATTCTTCTATAGTTCCTTCCTATTTTCCTCCTTCTGGTCCCCATGCTGAGATTTTCATAAATTTACAGTAGGTAGTATAACTACCTACTCTAAATTTATGAAAATCTCAGCATGGTCATTACTATGACGTCACGTTACCGCTGAATAACTATACACGAGAGTTCGCAGGCTCGTATGCTCGCTTGAATGACTAGTGTTGGCTATCCATAGTCCACTATAGTAAAAGTATAATCAATAGTATCAAACTTGATGAGTAGGTACTATTGATAAATACTATTGGCAGCGTTCGGGAAGCTACGCAGTGTCTCAAGACGAAAGTCTTCAATGCGTGTGTGTTGCCAGTGATGACATACGGAACCGAAACGTGGCCGCTTACAATGTGCCGATTAAGGAGGCTCAAAGTCACCCAGAGAGCAATGGTGTCTATGCTCGGAGTCTACCTGCGTGATCGTATCAGAAATGATGAGATCCGCAGGAGAACTAAGGTCACAGACATTGCCTAAAGGATTGCATGCCTCAAGTGCCAATAGGCAGGTCACATAGCGAGGAGAAGAGACGGCCGTTGGGGCGGAAAAGTCCTCGAGTGGAGGCCATGTACAGGAAGCGCCGCCGTAGCAGGCCTCCTACAAGGTAGACCGACGATCTGATGAAGATCGCGACAATTCATTGGACGCGGGTGGCACAAGACCGGTCTGTGTGGAGAACATTGGAGGAGGCCTATGTCCAGCAGTGTAAGTCTATTAGCTGAAATGATGACTATTGATAACGCCAATACTATTGATAGTATCGATAATGTTGCATTATCGATAGTGAGGGATTTTGGAATTTAATTGATGGAAACCGAAGATGCCGCCCTGTATGTTACAAAATCGTGTTTTTTTTATGATATATGTGGCGGACTAGCCGACGGATGGTAAGCGATTACCGCCGCCCATGGACACCTTTGGCGGTGCTTACCTTTTAACCCCTCTTCCCCTGGATTATGGTTGCGAAACATACGGGAGTCGTCATCATCATCAGCCCATTTAAGTCCCCACTGCTGGGGCACGGGCCTCCCTCAATCACATAAGGGGTAATTGCCATACTCACCACGCTTAGCAGACGGGTTGGCGAGGGTTTTGATATAAATGCAGAGTTTTCCTTCTCTGGGTGCTGATGATCATGCTAGCAGCTTTACCTTAGTCGCCTTTTACGACACCTCGGTAAGAGTGAGGGTGGCCTATTCTACTCTGCCGGGGGCCACACATACGGGAGTGGACCGGGATTACTAGCGTAGAACAACTTTTCCGTCTCGCAAAACATAAAGAGAAGTTCAAGAAACTGGCGGCCAACCTTCAAAACTGAAGAAGAAGAAGCGCACATATGACTCCACTGGTGCGCAGCGGTATCGCTTACCATGAAAATGAAATGAAAATGAAAAATGTTTATTGTTTGTTAGCCTAAAGTTGTTTAACTATATCAGAGTTTGGATTCTCCTGTTAAGGTGACGGGTAGGGCACTCTTGCGACGCCAATCGATTTTAATATTAAGCTACTAAACTCTTATACTATTTATTAAATAACCATGCAAAAGTTTTGGGTCCAACGCGTACGCGAAAAATTTATTACCGCCAAAAGTGGCCACTTTAAGCGTGAATCAATTTTCCGCAAACAAAAACGGACCCAACATTTGTGCATGGTTATTTAATAAATAGTATAAGTGTTTGCCGAGAGGTTGTAACCCCGAAATTGTTTAAAATAGATCCATTTTCGTAGCTAGAAATTAAATTCGATAGGCGTCACTAGTGTGCCCTACCCGTCACCATAAGCGTATAAAACACTTGTGTCAGGACAATCCGCTCTCCTATCACAAAAAGTGGTATCTTTTAGAATATGTAACATTCATAGAAATAATCTAATATATAAAATTCTCGTGTCACAGTTTTCGTTGCCATACTCCTCCGAAACGGCTTGACCGATTTTGATGAAATTTTTTGTGCTTATCCGGTATCTATGAGAATCGGCCAACATCTATTTTTCATCCCCCTAAATGTTAGGGGTAGTCCACCCCTAAATTTTTATTTTTATTTTTTAGACAAAATTTTTAATTTCTCTTTTTTTATGATACAACATACAAAAATACATACAATCCTCAATTTTCACCCTTCTACGATCAACCCTTTTATTTATATGGCAAAACAACGTTTGCCGGGTCAGCTAGTAATTTATATAAAAAAGAAAGGAATCTTATCTATCTATTACGTGTGTGTTTGTGTGTGTGTATGTGTGTGTGTGTGTGTGTGTCAGATGATCCGTCTGTTCATCTGCCAACTATCATTAAAAAAAAACGTAGGGCCCTTTTAGTCCTAGCACTAGTGGCAATTATTGTCACACAATTATACCTAAAGCAAAAACTAAAAGGAATGATTTTTGTGTCAAATATCAACTTCTATGTCAAGCAAAACACAGATCTAAAACGTATTATTAAGGTCGAGAAACGTTTTTCAATGGACACAATAACGGCAAGCCGATCTCGTGGGATTGTTCCCAGGTATAAATTATTGGTTCTTTTAAGTTCTGTTATTTGATTTGTATGGAAATAGATTTAAGGGAACGCCCTGTTGGTCTAGTGGTTTAAGTATCGGGCCGTGATCTCGGGGTTCGATTCCCGGGCGAAAAGTATGTTTCGAATTTTTCGAACTTAGCTCGGGTTTGTGATCACCAATCCGCATTTTGCAAGAGTGTTGATTTTTTTTATATGTTATAGGTGACAGACTGTACTGATAGTACTGGGTCGCACTATAAAGCGACGGCTGCGCAAGAGGTCCCGCGTTCGATACCCGGGTCGGGCCACAAAAAATTGTACCTAAGTTTTCGGTAAGAAATTCTTAGTGTCAGCCCGGAGTCTGGAAGTTGGCGGTCTCGTACCCCCGTGCCTCGAAAAGCACGTTAAGCCGTTAGTCCTGCGCCCAATCCCTCTCCAGTCGTGTCACGCTTGTGTCCCATCCGAATGAAATAATGAGGAAAAGATAGTGCACTTGTGTTTGCGTCTTCACTTGAGCACTATAATATATCCTGCGTCCGTGGCTGATCGTTGAGATTTGCCGCCGTACCAGTAATCGGTTAAAGGATCTTATTATTATTTTATTTATATAATGATAGAACTATACAATAGATTTAGTATCATCATCATCATCATCATCATCATCATTTCAGCAAATAGACGTCCACTGCTGGACATAGGCCTCCCCCAATGTTCTCCACACAGATCGGTCCTGTGCCGCCCGCATCCAATGGATTTCCGCGATCTTCACCAGATCGTCGGTCTACCTTGTGGGGGGCCTGCCACGGCTGCGATTTCCTGTACGTTGCCTCCACTCGAGGATCTTTCCGCCCCAACGGCCGTCTGTTCTCCTCGCTATGTGCCCTGCCCATGGCCACTTGAGGCATGCAATGCTTTGGGCTATGTCTGTAACCTTAGTTCTCCTGCGGATCTCATCATTTCTGATACGGTCACGCAGGAAGATTTAGTATCGGATTAAGTTTGCTCGAATCGGGCCTAAGTCGTACATTTCTTATTCCTGATAAACGAGTTACCAATTCTCAATTCCTCAGAGAAATAAGGCGAAGTGCGCCCCGCCAAGTTAGAGTAGGTCTCAACACAGTTTTACTTTCATCCAGACAGCTATTAGCATTAGTTCAATGCATTTGCATATTACACAACGCATGCGTAGTGGCGAGGTGGCCTGGAAATGTCGGTATACGATCTATTTTTACAATCGACTTCAAAATAAAAGGTAGGTAAATCATGAGCAAAGCATCTAAATATAAACGAACAATGGTTTTTTTTTGTACCGTCATTATATAATTTACCTTTTATTGAACTTATGTGAAGTAAAGCATAGTAAAGTAAATAATCAGCCTATATACCTATTGTCCCACTGCAGGGCAAAGGCCTCCGTCATAGAAATCAAGTTGTCATTAAAAAAAAAAATTTTGCTTAAAATAGGCAGCTTGCTTCTGATGGTAAACGGTAACCGCCGCCGCGGAAGTTCAAGATTTTTTTTAATTTTCTTAAGTATTTCAACACAAAAAATATTCGTCTTTCCTAACCATTATCTTTTGTGTCGACTTTAGTAACTAGCAGTAACCAGCAAAAACCCCAATTCTCGAGCTCGTGACCTTTATTTTCATACGACATATATAACGAATTTTTGAAAACATGGCGGATATCACCTGAAAACATCCCAAACTACTGACACTAGAAACTTGAAATTTGGGAAGGGGGTTCCTTTAATAGTGAAAGTGAGCACTAAGAAGAGATTTTTGGGGTAAAAAGGGGGTTAAAAGTTTGTATGAAAGTCCGCCATCTTTGATGTTAGGAATGTGCAATTTTGTGTTTAGAATGATAATTGGAAGAGTGTGGATGAAGACATTTGTAATAAAGACTAAAACGCCGCGGGCACAGTCTAGTATCAAATATAAGATCATAAGTCTATCGCAGTCCATTGCTGGACATAGCCCTCTCCTATTGTTCATGCTTTCGAGACAATTGGCTTCTCGCATCCAGTTCCTGTCAGCCATTTTGCGCAAATCGTCACTATACCTGGCTTGAGGGTGTCCTACTAAGTTTGACGTAACGGGATCTCCACTCCTGATTCGTTAACCCCAATGGTTCATCATCAGCCCATTTAAGTCCCCACTGCTGGGGCACGGGCCTCCCTCAACCACATGAGGGGTAATTGATATACTCACCACGCTTGGCAGACGGGTTGGCGTGGACCCCAATGGTTGATCGTCAATTATTATTATGGCCAGCCCATCGCAACATCATCATCATCTTAGCGTTTTGTCCCGGTTGCGTCCCAAGCTGTCGCTTTCCTACTTCGAGTCCTCTAATATGCATAGCTCGTTATCACGGTCATTTCACTTAGCTCTCTTTGCCTTTGTATGGGAAAAAATAGTTCAGCGTTTTTCGTTAGATGGAGCTTGTAAAAGCAATCAAGCAGATGGTTTGGCGCTGATTCGGTAGATGTCACTATGCATTTTTACATCGCGCTAGTAAAGCGTGTTTTCGAAACAATGACATCAAGCCGCCCACATTGCCAATTTCGAAAATGTACGGTGATTAAACTGGAGAGCCAGAAGGAATTGGGAATTGTATTTTGTGGCAAATAAATGATTTCCCTGACTGATTCTCAAAGGTGGCCGTTGAATATTGGTCGTTTCCTCTAGATGGCGCTAGACTAGCCGACTGATGCCTCTATCCCAGAGTGTATAAGTTACTCTTTGCTCTCTATTCCGGTAACTTTCATTCTTTGTTTTATCCTCTCATTTCGGACTCGCTCCCGGAGTGAAACGAGTAAATTTTCCATAGCCGCGGCTTTGAACTTGTGAGCCAAATTGGGTCCAAATGTGTCAAAAATCCTCACATCCGCGGTCAAATCGCGCTTTCATCTAAACAAAACGATATGACGTATACGTGATACGGGTCGACAAACGCCCAAAACCGAGTTTTGCATTCGGCAACTCACGCGCTCACACCCCACCTCTCCGCCGGCACCGGCGTACTTTCACTTTCAGTTGTAGGGCAAACCGCTTGCTGCGACACCGTTCCATCTGTCCTCTCATCTGCAATGCCTTTTTCACTTTAAACTTTCAGAAATAGAGTTCAATTTAGATATGCTGCTGATTTTAATTGAGGAACTTTGTCGCTGTGAAAATTAACGTCGACAAAAGTCGAAAGTGATGCGTCAAGCTGCGCACAATTTTGAATCTTCCGCTTTTTAAATAAGAAATATTTCTGAGTAAATGTACTATGAGATTTTTGACGTTTGTACCCAAGTTTGAGACCCGATGGTTCCGCCAAGAGAGATTTGGAACCTTACGGATTCACGTTTAGGCGTGTTATGAAATCGAATGACATGAACCTTATTCGACTATAGAGTTAATGTCACGATTTTTTTACAAAAGTAAAATGACTTCTCGGATGCGCCTGAGTAGAATTGGGGTCAATTTTGAGAACATCCTTTTTTGGGCTTTGAAAGACTTTTAAAGTATTATGCACATTTTGAAACTAACAAAGGATTTGAATACGTTTTACATTTTTTTGTGTCTAACAGTTTATAGGTCATGGTATTTTATACTTGTCTATCGTTATAGATGGTCGAAATACACAAGAAAAATGCTATGCAGACTTAACTTCAGCTTATTAAATAACCCACTAATGATTTTTAATACTGATGAATTTGACGACCAGTTTGTAACAGTGATGGTGAACGCTGCCTTTGGTCTAAGGGTTGCGGGTTCGATCCCCGTACAGTACAAACATTTTTGTGCATGAACATGACGTCTGTTTGTATTGGTCTGGGTGTTTCTATGTATTATACGAAGGTATGTATTTACAAAAGAAAAGTATTATATGTATATATTTGTAATCCTAATGTTGATTCTGATATCCGTAACACAGGTGCTTGAGCTACCTATCTCGGAGTCAGATCAATGTATGTGATGTTATGAAATATTTATTATTTTATTTATAATGATTCTAAAATTACATTTACTTACTGTCTCTGCATCTTTATCATCATCATCTTGTGTTTTCCCCAGTTGAGTTTTTTATTGCTAAAATAGGCATTCGAGGTTGCGGCTCATCTGATGGTATATTTGTAACCGCCGCTCATGGACATCAACATTGCCAGGACACAGTCATGCCGCTGCCTACCCTGGAAGGAGAACTCTTTTCAAACCTTGTGATACAGGGAATGCATATTGTTCTTAAAACCGTCAACCGTGCCGACAATGCATAGACTAGATAAATTAGATAATCTGGTTATAATTATAGGTGGTAGACGAGCAGACGGATCGCCTGATGGTAAGCGATTGCCGCTGCCCATACACACCCGCGACACCAATGGAAGAGAACTCTTTTCTTTCCCTGGTGATACAGGGAATGCAAGATATCCTTAAAACCGTCAACAGTGCCGATAATTCATAGACCATGAAATTGGACAATCTGGTATTTTTTCTTATGTGATATGTGGCAGATGAGCCGACGGTTCGCCTGATGGTAAGCGATTGCCGCCCGCTACCCGTGGACACCCGTGACACTAGTGGAGGCAGTTGTGCGCTGCCAACTTTTGAACCCCCCATTCTCCATAAAGGGCTTCTGGTACCCTCACTCACGCAGCGAAACACAGCCTGTGCTGCTTCACGCCGGTTTTCTGGGAAGCCGTGGTATCGCTCCGGTCGAGCTGGCCCATTCATATTCTCCCACGTTCATATACAACCCGTGCGGATAAAGAATGGGATCAGAAATGGCGGCGCAACTATTAACTTCTCGCTCGCACACCCACGAGTGCGAGTATAGACGCAAATAGTGTGCGAGCGAGAAGTGAATAGATGCGCCGCCATTTCCGATCCCATTCTTTATCCGCACAGGTTGTACATATTTTGTATTTGAAGGTACCAACAAACACGCTCATAAAATTCAAATGATGGTAACGTCTGCTGTTACCAAGCCTCTATGATAACAGCTAAAATTATAGAAAGTGGAAGTGGGCGGGTTATACGCCGAAATACTATGATAAATGATACCTTTGGATACCAATACATACATTAATTGAGATAAAAATCTCGTAGGCTTAAGGTGACGGGTAGGGCACACTAGCGACTCCAATCGATTTAAATTATTAGCTATTAACCCGGATCTGTTTAAAACAATTTCGGGGTTACAATCTCTTAGCAAACATCTCATTCTGCATTCGAATTTAGGATTACCGCCAAAAGTGGCCGCTTTTGGCGTGAATCAACTTTTCGCGTACATAAACGGACTTAACATTTGTGCATGGTTATTTAATAAATAGTAGTAGTAGGGCACAATCGATTTTAGTATTTAGTAGCTAAATATTAAAATCGATTGTGCCCTACCCGTCATCTTAAATGGCGTCTCTGAGTGCGGCCGTAAGCTCGAGATTTTCAAAATATAAATATTTTATCAAAATATAGGTAAATAATGTCACAATAGCAAAAATTCTGAATTAAAAATCTGGTTTTATGGTCATTCAAAGATTCATGGGCAAGTCCATTTAAAAAGTAAGAAATTATTAAAAAAGTAATTATACCATTGAATAACCAACAATACAATTTGCACTAACTATTATATTAAAACCATTGACATTAACGAAACATTTGATATAGCTACCATACAAAATTCAAATGAAATTCATACAAAATACTTGTTTGTGACGTCACGTCTCAGTAGCCATTTGTATGGAGCGTTTTGGGTTTGCCCAAAATAATGTGATTTAAAGTTGTGATATCTCAGGTAGTTTAAATGAGAATCAAGTAATTCTTTCAACGATGTTTCTATCATTGAGAGGTCTTTTGATAACAAAAATAAAAATAGTCAAATTTCGTATTAAGGGAAAGTAGATCTATTACATCTCATTCGGTAACAGAAAAATCGATTGAATTAATCGATTTTTCCGACCGGTTATTTAATCGGTAATCGGTATTGTCTTATGCAATGTCCGAATAGTGTCAGTAAGTATAGTTAAAATTATATGATCGGTTAAGAGGAAAGTGGCGTGACACACTTGTGTGACTCAGTTGGGTGGGTGATTTTCACCGCGACACGTGGTGACTTTAATTCTTGTTAATAGCAAATTCTTTGCAATTTCTGCGGTAAGGCACACTAGCGATGCCAATCGATTTTAATTTTTACCTACTAAACCGGATCTATTTTAAACAATTTCGGGGTTACAACCTCTGGAAAAACATTTATACTATTTATTAAATAGCCATGCACAAATGTTGGACCCAACGCGTACGTGAAAAATTGATTCACGCCAAATACGGCCACTCTTGGCGTTAATCAATTTTTCGCGTACAAAAACGGACCCAACATTGCATGGTGCATGGTTATTAAATAAATAGAATTAGTGTTCGCCGAGAGATTATAATCCCGAAATGGTTTAAAATAGATCCGGTTTAGTAGCTAAAAATTAAAATCGATTGGCGTCACTAGTGTGCCCTACCCGTCACCTTCAGTAAATAACGCACTTAATTTTTTTTGGCGAGAGGTGGTACCACCTCTTGCTTGAACCAACTACCTTCCATATAAACTACCTTTGGTCCAAGGGTTGCGGGTTCGATCCCCGCACAGTACAAACATTTGTGTGCATGAACATGTCTGTTTGTATTGGTCTGGGTGTTTTCTATGTATTATAAGTATGCTTTTATAAAAGAAAAGTATTATATGTATATATTCGTCATTCCGCCATTGGTTCCGTAACATAGCTTTTTTAACCGCGGTAGAGCCACGCTTCGGCATGAATGGGCGGGCTTGACTGGAAAACCGGCATAAAGCAGCACTGTGCTGTGTTTAGCTGCGTGATTGAGGGTACCGGAGGCCCAATCCGGGGGAAAGGGGGGTATAAAGGTTGGTACCGATCCGTCTGCTTTTTGCGGGTAAAGGTACAAGTTCTTGCGTACAAACATAATACAATCAAAAATGTATTGAGATTATACGGTTAAAATATGGCTAGGTGGCTACTCACCCAAAAATAACTCACCCAAGAATTTCAACTTTTGCTGGTCACTGTTGTAACTTAACCTTACCATTTTTAGGGTTCCGTAGCCAAAATGGCAAAAACGGAACCCTTATAGTTTCGTCATGTCCGTCTGTCCGTCTGTCTGTCTGTCCGTCTGTCACAGCCGATTTACTCGGAAACTATAAGTACTACAGTGATGAAATTTGATGGGAATATGTGTTGTATGAACCGCTACAAAAATATGACACTAAATAGTAAAAAAAAGAATTGGGGGTGGGGCCCCCCATACATGTAACTGAGGGATGAAATTTTTTTTTTCGATGTACATACCCGTGTGGGGTATCAATGGAAAGGTCTTTTAAAATAATATAAAGTTTTCTAAAAAACATTTTTCTTAAAGTGAACGGTTTTTGAGATATCAGCTCTCAAAGTCGTAAAAAGTATGTCCCCCCCCCTCTATTTTTATAACTACGGGGTATAAAATTCTAAAAAAAATAGAGGTGATGCATGCTAATTAACTCTTTCAACGATTTTTGGTTTGATCAAAGTATCTCTTATAGTTTTTGAGATAGGTTGATTTAACTGTAATTTTGGACTTTGCTGCTACGGAACCCTTTGTGCGCGAGCCCGACTCGCACTTGGCCGGTTTTTTTTTTTGTTTTGTTGAGTTTAGAATGTATATCATCACAAAAATATTGAAATTCACGCCAAAAGCGGCCATTTTTGGCATGAATAAATTTTTCGCGTACAAAAACGTACTCAATATTTGTGCATGGTTATTTAATAAATAGTATAAATGTTTGCCAAGAGGTTGTAACCCCGAACTTACACTAGTAAAAATTATGCATTCAATTAATTGTTTAAATTAGGCGTCAAATTAAATGAAATGAAACGAATTTCAGAATTATTAATAGAAATACGTGGAAAACCCACAAAAAGTTTTCAAACAGTCGCTGAAAGCTGAAGGAAATGTATATTTTCTAGACGAAAAAGGGGTGGTAGGAATATTTCCCTGATACATTATTATTAACAAAAAATAATAACATTTTTATTACAAACTCGATTTTTGACTTGTATCAAACACACTTAAAGTCATGAAGACAAATTTCGTTTTTTTTTATCGAAAATTCATACTTCAATTTTTGGATTGCTCTTAAACGCTAAGAAGTTATTTCGATGTTTGTATTTAAACATTTTTTGGAAATTTTTGGTGTCAAAATTCCAAAGGGAACATCCATCCTCCTGTATATTTTCTCTTAAGAACCAAGGGCTATTTCGGTGGAAAGTTGAACATTTCTTGCCAACCTTTTTAAGTAAAAGTTTTATATAAAAATTCGACGTACATTTATAAGGGCACAAAATGTAACTCATTGCAAAATTTTAAAAGGGATTGCTTGCATTACTTTCCTCAACCCAAAAATTTCACGTGTTCATAGTGAACTTCAATGAACAAATTGCAGAAGCTGCACTTGTTGCCCAAGAGGACTGGAATACGTTTATACCGCCGTGTAGTCCCCGGCAGAGTAGAATAGCCCACCCTCACTCTTACCGAGGTGTCGTAAAAGGCGACTAAGGTAAAGCTGCTGGCATGATCATCAGCACCCAGAGAAGGAAAACTCTGCATTTACATCAAAACCCTCGCCAACCCGTCTGCCAAGCGTGGTGAGTATGGCAATTACCCCTCATGTGATTGAGAGAGGCCCGTGCCCCAGCAGTGGGGACTTAAATGGGCTGATGATGATGATGATGACGTTTATACCAACTGTATTTTTAGGGTGTGAGCCTTCTGCTTTTAGGATGCGAGTCTTCTGCTTTTAGGATGCGAATCTTCTGCTCTTAGGGTGCGAGCCTTCTGCATTTAGGGTGCGAGCATTCTGCTTTAAGGGTGCGAGCCTTCTGCTCCAAACAAGTCCGGTGCCTCTGTTCAAAATCAAAACTTGCTCACGTAGGTTGAGAGAACCAACCGACCGACCGGCATACGACCACGGCGATACGGCATAATCATTTCAGCAGAGACAATTTTCTTGTTTTGTAGGTACTTTTTAGATCGTGTTTTTTGGTAGTCGGGTTTTAGTTTTTAGGGTTCCGTAGCCAAAATGGCAAAAACGGAACCCTTATAGTTTCGTCATGTCCGTCTGTCCGTCTGTCCGTCTGTCACAGCCGATTTACTCGGAAACTATAAGTACTACAGTGATGAAATTTGATGGGAATATGTGTTGTATGAACCGCTACAAAAATATGACACTAAATAGTAAAAAAAAGAATTGGGGGTGGGGCCCCCCATACATGTAACTGAGGGATGAAATTTTTTTTTTCGATGTACATACCCGTGTGGGGTATCAATGGAAAGGTCTTTTAAAATGATATAAAGTTTTCTAAAAAACATTTTTCTTAAAGTGAACGGTTTTTGAGATATCAGCTCTCAAAGTCGTAAAAAGTATGTCCCCCCCCCTCTATTTTTATAACTACGGGGTATAAAATTCTAAAAAAAATAGAGGTGATGCATGCTAATTAACTCTTTCAACGATTTTTGGTTTGATCAAAGTATCTCTTATAGTTTTTGAGATAGGTTGATTTAACTGTAATTTTGGACTTTGCTGCTACGGAACCCTTTGTGCGCGAGCCCGACTCGCACTTGGCCGGTTTTTAAACTTAATTTTTTTTAACATACTTTTATTTATGTTAATATAATTACATATTTAAAATGTGCTAAAAAAGCTCTTTTATTAGATACCCCACACGGCACCGTCAAGCAAAATTTTTTTTTAGTTCCTTACTCTAAGTCCCCTAGAGGGCGCTGTAATAAATTTAACGTGACGTCATGTTGCCTATAACCAGAAGACAACTATGACGCTTCTAACGACACCTCATTTGTTCAAATATGATAACTAGTTTAGAATTTACGTGGAAACAGATGAACATACATACATATGTGCTGTGTCTCTTTATCCACTGTCTCTTTTCTGATTTTATTGTAATTGAGTACACACTACCTAACTAAGCTGTAAGAAACATAACAAACCACAGCAACACATATACTACATACAACGTACCTAGTTGTTCTACCTCACGAGGTTTGCACGGAAGACCAGGGTCGAAGCTTCCCTTCGGCATATGCTGAGTGCAAACCTTTTTGGTGACACATTTTTTTTTATTGCCTTTATCTCTTCTACTGTACATAACCTTAATATTTTTATAGATGTAATAATGTTTTGTAATTTTGTTTCTTTATTTGTGTCACTAAAATATAAATATTACTAGCGGCCGCCCGCGACTCCGTCCGCGTGGAAAAGTAACTTTTTACCCCCCTTTCAACCCCTTACAACCCCCTTTTCGCAATAAAAAGTAGCCTATGTTCTTTCTCAGGGTCTAGATTATCTGTATACCAAATTTCATTTAAATCCGTTGAGTAGTTTTGGCGTGAAAGAGTAGCAGACAGACAGACAGACAGACAGACAGAGTTACTTTCGCATTTATAATATTATATACTAGCGGCCGCCCGCGACTTCGTCCGCGTGGAAAAGTAACTTTTAACCCCCCTTTCAACCCCTTACAACCCCCTTTTCGCAATAAAAAGTAGCCTATGTTCTTTCTCAGGGTCTAGATTATCTGTATACCAAATTTCATTTAAATCCGTTGAGTAGTTTTGGCGTGAAAGAGTAGCAGACAGACAGACAGACAGACAGACAGACAGACAGAGTTACTTTCGCATTTATAATATTAGTATGGATTTCTTTCTTTCTTTCTTTCTTTCTGCATACATACATAGCCTGTCAAAATCATAACCCTCCTTTTAATTTGCCGTAGTCGTGTAATATTTGTTAATCAAAAAGAAACTATACAAATGGCTGACTGAAAAAAAATTCTATAGTATAAAAGAATTCTTTAACAAGTGATATTGACATTTAATAATATAAATATTGACATTTAATTTTTGACATCATGTAATACAATTTTTAGTTTTCATTCTTCACTCTATTTTGTTATTAATTTATAATATTTGTATGCTGTGTAATTAGCAAGACACGAGATCTAATAATGTTATTTCCACTATGTATACAGCGTGTTTATTTGATACGGGCGAATATTTTAATGGCGATTACTATCGGACCTAGGGAACCTGTTTACATACATTTCTTTAGGAAATTAAGGTACTTTTTTTTTCATACAAAATAATTGAGCACGCAATGTATTGCATCCACTGGTAGGTAACGTTAATAACATCAATTAACGTAGACATAAGTATCTAAACGTCATACGAGTGTCATGACACTCATGTCACTTGTCATGTCAAACAAAGTTGGACGGCGGTTGCTGCTGGGTTGCACTTTAGAAAAATCATTACACCTAATTAACCACAAAATTTAATGAAATGATTATCTTATACGATTCGTAGGATCAGATATTATGGATTAATTATTCGCCCGTATAAAATACACACGATGTATAAACCGTGTTTTATGCAAATAAATATCTTGAATCTTGAAAAAGGAATGGATTCGAAACAAAAAACGTATGAAAGACGAGTTCTTATGCACTGAGCTACCATCGCCTTGCATCCTGATAACGGTACAAAATGTTAAAAATCCAATGACGCTTTAAAACTTCCTCTCATGTTACGAGTAAAGGTACTGTGACACACGTGCTTATTCAAGCTTAAAGCATGCTACTTTTTTTATGCAACAGGTGGCAGGTGGCATTGCCGCCGCCCATGGACACCCACGACAACGATGGAGTCACAAGTGCGCTGCCAACCTTTAAACCCCCCTTTCCCCCGGACTCACTCATGCAGCGGAACACAGCGCAATGCTGATTCACTCCGGTTTTCTGTGAGGCCGTTGGATCACTCCGGTCTAGCGGCCCATTCATGCCAAAGTGTGGCTCTCCCACGATCAAGCACGGTGCTGCTTCACGCCGGTTTTCTGCGAGGTCGATAAAATATGGCTCAACAGTCAAAGTTTGTGCTCAAATCTTAAGTCGTAGGCCTAATGCATGCTAATTTTGATCATGCTTAGGCACAGAATAAATAACGCCGGTCGATTTTTAAGCATGCTACCTGTAGTACAGGTGGAAGGGGGAGTGTGGAGGACTACTTTAGCACGTGTAAACAGGTTTGCTTATTTTTAAGCATGCTAATAGATGGCTAATAATAATGTCCTCCAAACCGATATTTCGGTCAAGGCGGCCAATCTCAACGATCAGCCATCGACGCAGGACATATTATAGTGCACAAGTATTTGCGCAGACACAAGTGCACTCTCTATTCCCGTACCCTCTTATTTCGATGGGACACTAGTGTGATAGCTAATAGCATGCCTATTGATTAATTACCGAGGTGTCGTAAAAGGCGACTAAGGTAAAGCTGCTGGCATGATCATCAGCACTCAGAGAAGGAAAACTCTGCATTTATATCAAAACCCTCGCCAACCCGTCTGCCAACCGTGGTGAGTATGGCAATTACCCCTCATGTGATTGAGGGAGGCTCGTGCCCCAGCAGTGGGGACTTAAATGGGCTGATGATGATGATGAATGATGATGCCTATTGATAGCAAATGTGGACAGTTCATTAAGCATTAATGCTCATATTTGGCATACTTAAAAAGCATGCTACAGACGAGCATGTGTAACGGTAGCTTTAAGTCAGCATTTCATCGATACCGGATCCAGGATACTGTCTCCGATTTCGGTGAAAACTCACTTTTGTTCTGACCATGACATGGTTTGGGACTTTTGTGCGTCAGTGTATTAGCGATTCTGCAGATTGGTTTATTGTTTTATTGTGTAATATATTTTGGTTGGTTATTTTCCAGATCTGGAGTCTGTTTTTTTTTTTTTTTTATACTAGAGGCGGACAAACGAGCAAGCGAGTCACCTGATGGAAAGCAATCATCGCCGCCCATGAACATTAGCGAAATCAGAGAGATCGCTAATGTGTTGCCGGCCTTTTTTTAAAAAAGAGTACGCTCTTCTCTTGAAGATCCCTAAGTCGTAGCCGTCCGGAAATACTCCTGCAGCCAAACCGTTCCACAGAACTGAGGTACGTGGTAGAAAGTTCCGGGAGAAACGCACAGTATTAGACCGCCATCCATCGAGATGATGAGAATGGAATGACAATCGCTTGCGAGTGGTTCGATGTAAGAATTCGGCCGCAGGGAGTAGATCAAACAGTTCTTCAGAGCACTCCCCATGATAAATGCGCTATAGAATGCTGAGGGAAGCTATGTCCCGCCGCAATGCTAGAGGATCAAGTCGACTAGAGAGAGTCAGGTCACCAACAATTCGAGCAGCCCTACGTTGTACGCGGTCAAACGGAAGAAGTTGGTACTGTAGTTTTAGGGTATATTTCACATAAGTTAGATAGAAGATAGATAGAAATATTTATTAGTAAGTAAATATAATCAAATCAAATACAAACTAAAACAGCAAACACAACATTACAAATATAAAAGGAAACAAACAGAGAAAAAAAAATTAAAGAGAAAAAAAAACAAAGTAATAATACGGCTTCTCAAGCCAGGCACTAAGTATTTGCATACAGGTGTGTGTGTGTAAGGTATCTCGCCAACCCGTCTGCCAAGCGTGGTGAGTATGGCAATTACCCCTCATGTGATTGAGGGAGGCCCGTGCCCCAGCAGTGGGGACATAAATGGGCTGACGATGACGATGTGTAAGGTATGTCGCGATAGTCAGTGAAAAGTAGCTCACTCAGCTTCGGCCATGGCTTTAGGTAGGAGTACCTTCAGGCCATGGCGCTGGTTTTATGTGAGCCCTAATGTGACGCATGGACGATATATGTGGTACATATAAAGTGACTTTTGCCTAAAAAGCCTCAGTTCTGTGGAACAGTTTGCCTACGGGAGTATTTCCCGATTGCTACCGTTTAGGGACCTTCAAGAGAAGAGCGTATTCCTTTTTAAAAAGGCCGGCAACCATTAGCGATCTCTATGATTTCGCGGATGTTAATGAGCGGAGATGATTGCTTTCCATCTGGTGACTCGTTTGCTCGTTTATCGCCTCTAGAAAAAAAAAGAAATATTGAAGCTTTATACAGGGACTGGAACCGGTAACCCTTGTTAGGGTTTACAATTATGTTTTAAAACCCTATCAATAAGGTAAGCCTATCATCATTGGCTTACCTCATCAATATGCTTACCGATTCATTACGGTAAGCGCTATCATCACGGAAAACCCTATAAATATGCTTACCATATCAAGATAGGGTTTTCTACCAAGCTATTTTAATCTCTACGTACAAAGCATTTGAATTTTGCAATTTATTCTTAAGTAAATAACACACTTAAAAAATCATCTCGTGTTCGGGCGGTACTCGAACCCACACCTTCCACAATCCGGGTGGATGTTCTACCAATTAGACCACCGAACGCGTTACTAAGCGGACGAAATTTGTAAGTGCTCGATTCGACATATTTTATTATTATATTTTTTATTTATTTGAATCAATATTGCGCACCACCATGGTCGGATTGAGATCGTTCGTTTAACAGGATGTGAAAAAGAGATTGACAGTCAATAGGGTAACCCTATTGAATAGGTAAGCTAACAATAGAGTTGCCCTATCGATAGATTTATCTCTGAAAAGGGGTTTTCCGGTCCCTGGCTTTAAACGGTTAGGAAACGAAAAAGTCTGAAAAAAATATATTTTCACAACATTTTGAAACGATATTTAATGAGTTAGGTTACCTCGTACGACAAAACTGTGGAATGAACTTTCGCCTGCGATGTTTCCGGACCAATGCGACCTGCAATACTTCAAGAAAAGATCGTACCTACGTCCTTTTAAAAAGGCCGGCAGCGCACCTGTGAGTCTTTTGACGTTACAGGTGTCCATGGGCGGAGGTAATCGCTTACCATCAGGTGATACGTCTGCTCATCTGCCCCCTATATCATAAAAAAAAAGGTGGCAGATAAGCAAAAAAGAGTAACTGGCAAGTTTCTTGCCGGATCTTCTCGACCAGAAACAACTTTCCGAGCCGGTGGTAGAATCGCATTATGTTTATTTATTTCTTTAGTATATATTATGTATCAACATATATATGTATTAACATGTAAATTATACATAAGTACTTATAAATAGTTTTAAGTCATTCAAATGTATGACGATTTGCAAGTGCTGTGTACAAGCCTATGCAAATAAAGAATTATTTGATTTTGATTTTGATTTTTGAAACGAATCACTTGATGGTAAGTAAGCGGTTTCCGTTGTATAGGAAACACGTAACACCAGTATGGTCACAAGTGCACTGCCAACCTTTGTACTCCCCTATCCCCAGATTGGACCTCCAGTACTCTCACTCCTTTAGCGAAACTAGCGCGGTAACCAATTGTCTAATTTAATTAAATTAAATTTAGGTAAGGATTGAAACACACGTGTAGTTGTATGATTACTATTTTCCTTAAGGTGACGGGTAGGGCACACTAGCGACGCCAATCGATTTTAATTTTTAGCTACTAAACCGGATCTATTTTAAACAATTTTCGGGTCACAACTCGGCAAACGCTTATACTATTTATTAAATAACTATGTACAAATGTTGGGTCAGTTTTTGTATGCGAAAAATAGATTACCGCCAAAAGCGGCCACATTTGGCGTGAATCAATTTTTGGTAAACACTCATACTATTTATTTAATACTTATACCTAACTTTTGAGTCTGTTTTTGCACTCGAAATTTAGATTAACGCCATAAGTGGCCGTAACTTAAATTTCGAGTACAAAAGCAGACCCAAAAGTATAAGTATTAAATAAATGTTATAAGTGTTTTATACGAGAGATCGTAGCCTCGAAATTGTCAAAAAAATATCCGATTTAGTTGCTAACAATTATAATGGATTGGCATCGCTAGTTGACCCTACCCGTCGCCTTAACAAAAATGTATGCACACCGTCAGTTACTTACGTCATCGGAACAGACGACAACTCTGCTAAGTATGACTCAGGAAGCAAAACTTAGCTCCTAACCTGCCCTAAATACTCTACCCCATATCCGCTTAGGGTATTAGAAATCATTTATCAAACCGAGGGTACAAAAAACAATTGGCGTTACATAAGGCGCGCAAATCGCGAATGTCGGTCAGCGCTTGTGCAATGGTGAAAGGTTGCGCAAGCGCTTAGACTGAGACGAGATGAGTCTCTTGCGCCATAGCAGAGACCAAGTCTTGGTAATGCAGAGGGGAGGTGAGCTGCATTGGACGATATGGCACAAACGTATTTTCAAAGATTGGACATTTGCATCTGGATCAGTGCAGAGATGCGGAACAGTGAAACGCTTCCTTTGAATCATTTGGAACGGTTACCTTAACTTAAAGTTGAATGATTTTAGTACGAATTTCGTTATAGCGACACTAAAAGGCTTGAAAAAAAATTTTCTGCAAAAAAAACCGCCAATATACAATAACCACGATCTAAAAAGTGTAAAATAATATTTTTTACACTTTATACACCTCAAATAACATTTTATAACAGTAGGTACATTCCAGAAAAGGTTTTACCGAAGTCGGCGGCTAATCCCTGTTGAATAATTGAATGTTGTATTAAATTACAAGATAGTACCTATTGGGCGCCGACTTCGGTAACACCTTTTCTCGAATGTACCTACTGTTACAAAATGTTATCTGAGGTGTATAAAGTGTAAAAAATATTATTTTACACTTTTTAGATCGTGGTTATTGAAGGCGGTTTATTTTTGTATTCATCATTTTCATTTGACTGAAAAAATTATTGACGTATAACTAATATTTCGATTTTCAAATAATAATATTTCTTAAATCTATACGTTTTTAAATATCACTTAACCTTTGATAGATAAACATATTTGAGATGAATTAGTTTTCAGAAAATCATTTTCTATGTTATTAAAAGACAAATAAGTTTATATAACAATTACTTATTATGCATGCATGCAGCATTCAAGGAGGCAAGCAGCTTGCATGCAATAGAGCATGCATGCAGGCATGCAACCGATTAATCGATGATGATTAATCGATTCCCTCCTACTGTGCCATGTAATATACCTAATTGTTGTACCCCCGTGCCTCGAAAAGCACGTTAGGCTGTTGGTCCTGCGCCCGATCCCTCTCCGGTCGTGTCATACTGGTGTCCCATCGGAATATGACGGCAAGGGAATATAGAGTGCACTTGTGTTTGTGCACACACTTGAGCACTATAATATATGCTGCGTAAGTGGCTGATCGTTGAGATTGGCCGCCTTAGCCGAAATCGAAAAATATGATGTTGATTACCCGCGCAATACATGGAGACTAATTCCACCGATCCTCTTTCATCATCGAGACACAAGACGGAGAAATGGTTACCATCCTAATGTATTTAAAATACCGGTAATTCGTACCAATCAGTTCGAATGCACATTCATGTTCAATCAATCAATCAATCAGCCTATCGCCGTCCACTGCTGAACGTAGGCCCCCCCAAAGAGCGCCAACCAACCCGGTCCTGAGCGGTCCGCATCCAGCTCACACCAGCCATATTTCTCAAATCGTCAGTCCATCGCGCCGCAGGGCGTCCAACACTGCATTTCCCCACGTGTCGACCGCTCCACTCCAGTACGTGTCGACTCCATGTTTTATCAGTGCGTCTAGAAACATGACCGGCCCATCTCCACTTCAGCGTGCTGAATTCATGTTGCGGGCGGCTAAGTAATGGAACTCTTTTCTCTGACCACATTCTTCCATCTTTGGCGACGTTAAAGACATATTCAAGTTTTGAGTATAACGTATCGCTGATCTGGTCAGACCACATCAGCGGTCACCTTCTTCTCCTCAGGCATACAACTCATAGAAACAAAAGTTGTTCATCATTAGCAACCCACACTCGTCCACATAGGTCTCCCCTAATGCACGCCACTGCTCCCGATTTTCCATCGCATCCAGCCCACACCAGCCAGCCTTCGAATGTCATCATCCCATCTTGTCGCTGGGCGTCCTACACTACGCTTACCGAGTCGCGAGTCGCGGTCTCCACTCAAAGACTTTGCGGCTCCAACGGCTGTCAGTTCTGCGGCTAATATTGTTATTAAGGATAATTTATAAAACAAACGTTACCACTATACCGACGTGTGTTATCTGGTAATACTGCATTATCACACTTGAAGTAATCGTAGGAATACGTGTCTTACAAAAATAGAGATAAAACATGCATTTCTTTAGAAAAATATGAAAGCGCAGGTCTTGATAGTCAGGGGTTTCGTAATTTTTTTTTAATTTAAAACATTACACTTAAGTTTTCGCACTTTATTATGAGTTCAAGAAAAGTATATTCATTCATTCGGTAGAGTAGAATAGGCCACCCTCACTCTTACCGAGGTGTCGTAAAAGGCGACTAAGGTAAAGCTGCTGGCATGATTACCAGCACCCAGAAAAGGAAAACTCTGCATTTATATCAAAACCCTCGCCAACCCGTCTGCCAAGCGTGGTGAGTATGACAATTACCCCTCATGTGATTGAGGGAGGCCCGTGCCCCAGCAGTGGGGACTTAAATGGGCTGACGATGACGATGATGGCGATTCATTCATACACTATATCGAGTAACTGGTAATTCTGTGGTATACAGCATGAGGCTTTTAAAGAAAGGAGTCTTAAGAACCTATTTACGGATCACACCGTCACCAGTTTTATATTAAATATAACGAAAATAAAACAGTGAAAATTTTACATTTTAAATAATGAAGACTGCGATTTTTCAAGCTAATTTTGCATACGGAAATTCATGTCACAATATAATAATAATAATAAATATTTCACAACATCACATACACTGATCTGACTCCCGAGATAGGTAGCTCAAGCACTTGTGTTACGGATATCAGAATCAACAGCGGAATTACAAATATATACATATAATATTTTTCTTTTGTAAATACAATCACCTCTAGCAATATTTAAAAGACTGGCCACTAAAAGAACAATGGCGAAATATTTGTTGAGTTATTTATTTAGCGTCTTAAAATGTCGTTATTACGAAATGGTGTCATATAAATTAATAAAATTTTTCATACTTTAATCTAGTCCTAAATAAGTCCAGAAAAAAAAATGTTATTTGAAAAATATAAAATGTACTGATATGACAGTATATCATGGCTCCGACATACGAATCCTCTCCACACTTCGTGTTCGCTCGCGGCTTCTTCGCGCGCAATATGCGACTAAGTGTGGAGCGGGCTTTTGGAGTTTTACAAGTCATATCACCTGGTCATAAGTAAACATTGGCTTACTGGAACTCTGTTTAGTAAGTACCTATCTGTAGATTATTGGACTTAAAAATACTGTAAATATTTAGTTTTTTGTTCAATTACATAATTGTTTGCTCAGACATAACCTCAAAAACTTCAAACTTACATATCTTTATTTTCAGACTTACGACGATCATGCACCTAAAATCAATCTGTTGAGAAATTGTTACATATTGGCGTGACACCAAGACATAAAAATATACTACAACGTGTGCGGATAAAGAATGGGATCAGAAATGGCGGCGGATCTATTCACTTCTCGCTCGCACACTATTTGCGTCTATACTCGCACACGAGTGCGAGTATAGACGCAAATAGTGTGCGATTTCTGATCCCATTCTTTAACCGCACAGGTTGTAACAAAAATGTTATATGGAGGTTCGCCATTGTCCTTTAAATAACGTGCTAGAGATGATTCTCGCGTGAATGGCGTGACAAAATAAGTTTGAAAATTCACAAATCCTTTTTCAAATGTCTTGACAATTTTTCATTTGTAATCTTACCTTCGCTACAAAAAAAAAATGTTGGCGGCGCCACTGATCTATTAGGTCCTTTTGTATGGAGAAGGCGAATTTCGAAAATATTCTCAGACAAAAGTTGATTGATATGACTTCTGTTTCACAACCTTGTACGGTCGGCTGCTAAGAAATGTATACACTTTAGTACCTTGTCATAATAGCTTGGTACCATCTGACTTCTACTTTCCTACAGATAGTATTATTGCGACAAGGTACTGAAGTGTATACCTCTTGGTGGAGCTGCCTACATTCTCAAGGAGGTCTGACTATAGTATCCTCCAACCGTTTACAATCTCAACGATCAGCCACGTACGCAGGATATATTTTATGCTCAAGTGTGTGCGCAAACACAAGTGCACTCTCTATTCCCTTACCCTCATATTCCGATGTGACATCAGCGGGACACGACCGGACCAACGGCTTAACGCTTTCCGAGGCACGGGGGTACAAGACCGCCAAGGATTTTTTACTGAAAACTTAGGTACAATTTTTGGCCCAACCTGGGGATCGAACCCGGGACCTCTTGCGCAGCCGTCGCTTTATAGTGCGACCCACTAACCACTACGCCACGGAAGCAGTAAATTAGTACAGTTTATAGTACGTATGTGACTGGCAGTATAACCACCTTTTACCGCTCTGTGCCTTCACAATCTTTGCGCGGACAAGGGGGGAGGTATGTAGGTTGCCGCGGCTTTTGTTCCCCCCTTTTGCCGTAATTTCCCACCACCGGCGATCTCGCAGAACCGGTTCCAGCCGGTTCCGTAGTGTTCGCGAATATGCATCGAGGTTTATTATTGCTCGTGTGTTTGTTTTGGTCGCTAAATCCATTCCCAGGTGCAGCCAAAGTCGGTGTTTTGTTGCCAGGGTACGCTTTTATTCTGTGATAGATGGTAGACAAGCATACTGATCACCTTATGGATTAAGATATTTGGAACAGTGGTAGTGAACGCTGCATCTGGTGCAAAGGTTGCGGGTTCGATCCCCGCACAGTGCAAACATTTGTGTGCATGAACATATCTGTTTGTATTGGTCTGGGTGTTATCTATATATTATAAGTATGTATATACAAAAGAAAAGTATTATATGTATATATTTGTAATTCCACTGTTGATTCTGATATTCGTAACACAGGTGCTTGAGCTACCTATCTCGGAGTCAGATCAATGTATGTGATGTTGAGAAATGTTTATTTATTTATTTTACATTGCTCCGCCTACAGACACCCGAAATGCCCTGTTGGTCTCCCGGGCCGTGATCTCGGGGTCCTGGTTTGGATTCCTGGGTCGAGCAAAAAGTATGTGTCGAATTTTTCGAACATAGCTCGGGTTTGTGATCACCAATCCGTATTAGGCAAGCGTGATGATTGTAGCGATAACTGGATTTCTGTGATGGAGGCCTTTGCCCTGCAGTAGGACAGTATATAGGCTGATACTTTTCTTTTACTATAGACACTCGCAACACCTGTTGAGTCACAAATGCGCTGCCAACTATGAATCCCCCTTGGATCCCCCAGACTGGACGTCCAATACCCTCACTCAGCGCAGCTCAGCGTAGGGGAGAGGGATTGGGTGCAGGACCATCAGCTTAACGTGCTTTTCGAGCCACGGGGGTACATTTCCGCCAAGTTCCAGACTCCGGGCTGCTCTAAGAATGTCTTCTCCCGAAAACTAAAGTTTTCCATCAAGTGAGATTGTGGTCAAGCGTTAGCCTACAGTTCATAATAATATGCAGAAAATGCAATAATAAACCGAAACCATCCAACATAGCACAGGAGCATGCGTCACTCTCACTCAAAACGATTACACCCACAGACATAACCAACTTGCTAACATAATTCATCAGAAACTAGTTCAGAAATATCATCTCATAAATTACCCTCACACTCCTTATTACAAAGTACACCCCCCAAACACGTCATCGAAAACAACAAATTACAAACTCTACTACGATCGCACCATTCTGACAGACAACACAATTTACAACAACAGACCAGACCATAACATTCGTAGACAAGCAAAATAAACATGCATATATAATTGACATTGCAGTTCCTAATACTAATATGAATATCAACTATTAACAGAAAAAGTAGGAAAATACACAGAACTACAGGACCAAATAAAAAGAGTATGGAAGATGGATCGCGTAACCATAGTGCCAATAGTAGTGTCACCACTGGCGTCATACCTAAACAGTTGCATATTAGTCTCAACAATTTACAGTTGCCAAAATTCACCTATCTAACTCTCCAAAAAGCAGCGATTCTTAACACTTGCAGGATAGTCCGCAAATTTTTACACAGCTTGAATCGGATTCTGACATCAATAACAACATAATACTTTTCCTCTACAACTTTGCTTGGCCAAAAGCCCGCAATTTTGTTAGCGTAGAATATATTAATATATTTCAAACACAATAATAATAATAAAAAAAAAACTAAAGTACAAATTTTTGGCCCAACCCGGGGACCGAACCCGGGACCTCTTGCGCAGCCGTCCCTTTAAAAGTACGACGCACTAACCACTGCGCCACCGAGGCAGTGTACACCACAATATGCATTACCTAACAGCAATGGCAGCTCGGTATGTCGTGGTTTCGAATCTGAGCATGCACTCATGGATTTTTGATGATCCATCTGATCCATCTTCGGTTCACCACCCCCCCCCCCCCCCTCCCATCCCCCCTCTAACTTCTATAATAAATGAATTCTAAAAAAATAAATGATGTAGGTACATAATCATGAAAACTAACAACGAAAATTGGTTTGAACTAGATATAGTGAGTTTCTTTTTAATACGTTATAAACCGTAACCGCAATTTACCTTCCATATGTCTTACTTGCTGCTACGGCAACCCTTCATGGGCGAGTCCGACTCGCACTTGGCTGGTTTTTTTATTTTCATGCGGGTATAAATTCATAACTATATTCCATTATACAATGAATAATTCGTGTACGTCATAAAAGCATTTTTCTATTAGAAAGAAAGAAAGAAAGAAAAATTTATTATTTTGGACATCACAACACTACTACTAGTACAACCGTAGTTTCCAAAATAACAAACAAACAAAAAAAAATGTGAAAACTTAGGTACAATTTTTGGCCCAACCTGGGGATCTAACCCGGGACCTCTTGCGCAGCCGTCGCTTTATAGTGCGACCCACTAACCACTACGCCACGGAAGCAGTAAATTAGTACAGTTTGTCTATAGTACGTATGTGACTGGCAGTATAACCATTTTTACCTCTCTGTGCCTTCACAATCTTTGCGCGGACAAGGGGGGAGGTATGTAGGTTGCCGCGGCTTTTGTTCCCCCCTTTTGCCGTAATTTCCCACCACCGGCGATCTCGCAGAACCGGTTCCAGCCGGTTCCGTAGTGTTCGCGAATATGCATCGAGGTTTTTGATTGCTCATGTGTTTGTTTTGGTCGCTAAATCCATTCCCAGGTGCAGCCAAAGTCGTTGTTTTGGAGCCAGGGTACGCTTTTTTTCTGTGATAGATGGTAGACAAGCATACTGATCACCTTATGGTAAGATATTTGGAACAGTGTTAGTGAACGCTGCCTCTGGTGCAAGGGTTGCGGGTTTGATCCCCGCACAGTGGTGTCCCCGCATTTGTGTGCAAGAACATATCTGTTTGTATTGATCTGGGTGTTATCTATGTATTATAAGTATGTATATACAAAAGAAAAGTATTATATGTATTATATTAGTAATTCCACTGTTGATTCTGATATTCGTAACACAGGTGCTTGAGCTACCTATCTCGGAGTCAGATCAATGTATGTGATGTTGATTATTTATTTATTTATTTTATATTGCTCCGCCTACAGACACCCGAAATGCCCTGTTGGTCTCCCGGACCGTGATCTCGGGGGGTTGGATTCCTGGGTCGAGCAAAAAGTATGTGTCGAAGTTTTCGAACATAGCTCGGGTTTGTGATCAGCAATCCGTATTAGGCAAGCGTGATGATTGTAGCGATAACTGGATTTCTGTGATGGAGGCCTTTGCCCTGCAGTAGGACAGTATATAGGCTGATACTTTTCTTTTACTATAGACACTCGCAACACCGATGGAAGTCACAAATGCGCTGCCAACTAATGAATCCCCCTTGGATCCCCCGGATTGGACGTCCGATACCCTCACTCACGCAGCTCAGCGTAGGGGCTCTCCCCTATTGGGATTGGGTGCAGGACCAACAGCTTAACGTGCTTTTCGAGCCACGGGGGTACATTTCCGCCAACTTCCAGACTCCGGGCTGTCTAAGAATGTCTTCTCCGAAAACTAAAGTTTCCATCAAGTGAGATTGTGGTCAAGCGTTAGCCTACAGTTCATAATAATAATGCAGAAAATGCAATAATAAACCGGAAACCATCCAACATATCACAGGAGCATGCGTCACTCTCACTCAAAACGATTACACCCACAGACATAACCAACTTGCTAACATAATTCATCAGAAACTAGTTCAGAAATATCATCTCATAAATTACCCTCACACTCCTTATTACAAGTACACCCCCAAACACGTCATCGAAAACACAAATTACAAACTCTACTACGATCGCACCATTCTGACAGACAACACAATTTACAACAACAGACCAGACATAACATTCGTAGACAAGCAAAATAAACATGCATATATAATTGACATTGCAGTTCCTAATACTAATATGAATATCAACTATAACAGAAAAAGTAGGAAAATACACAGAACTACAGGACCAAATAAAAAGAGTATGGAAGATGGATCGCGTAACCATAGTGCCAATAGTAGTGTCCACCACTGGCGTCATACCTAAACAGTTGCATATTAGTCTCAACAATTTACAGTTGCCAAAATTCACCTATCTAACTCTCCAAAAAGCAGCGATTCTTAACACTTGCAGGATAGTCCGCAAATTTTTACAGCTTGAATCGGATTCTGACATCATAACAACATAATACTTTTCCTCTACAACTTTGCTTGGCCAAAAGCCCGCAATTTTGTTAGCGTAGAATATATTAATATATTTCAAACACAATAATAATAATAAAAAAAAACTAAAGTACAAATTTTTGGCCCAACCCGGGGACCGAACCCGGGACCTCTTGCGCAGCCGTCCCTTTAAAGTACGACGCACTAACCACTGCGCCACCGAGGCAGTGTACACCACAATATGCATTACCTAACAGCAATGGCAGCTCGGTATGTCGTGGTTCGAATCTGAGCATGCACCTATGGATTTTTGATGATCCATCTGATCCATCTTCGGTTCACCACCCCCCCCCCCCCCTCCCATCCCCCCTCTAACTTCTATAGTAAATTAATTCTAAAAAAATAAATGATGTAGGTACATAATCATGAAAACTAACAACGAAAATTGGTTTGAACTAGATATAGTGAGTAGTTTCTTTTTAATACGTTATAAACCGTAAACCGCAATTTACCTTCCATATGTCTTACTTGCTGCTACGGCACCCTTCATGGGCGAGTCCGACTCGCACTTGGCTGGTTTTTTTATTTTCATGCGGGTATAAATTCATAACTATATTCCATTATACAATGAATAATTCGTGTACGTCATAAAAGCATTTTTCTATTAGAAAGAAAGAAAGAAAGAAAAATTTATTATTTTGGACATCACAACACTACATACGAGTACAACATTAGTTACAAAAGAACAAACAAACAAAAAAAAATGTGAAAACTTAGGTACAAATCAATATCATGAATATTTCACCTGCAGTGAAGTTTTTTAAAGTAAGGTATGCAATTATCATTCGTAGAGAAGACATATTCAAGGTGACGGGTAGGGCATACTAGCGACGCCCATCGATTTTAATTTTTAAACAATTTCGGGCTTACAACCTCTAGGCAAACATTTATACTATTTATTAAATAACCATGCACAAATGTTGGGTCCGTGCACAAACGTGAAAAATTGATTCACGCTATAAAATAAAAGTAAAAAAACTAAAACCCAACTACGACAAAAAACGTCGCTGAAAAAGTATAAAACAAGCCTTCGTTGTCAATTTATGCAATATTCACTATGTAGAGATAAAATTTCATGTATGGAAATCCGCAGTCACACGTTGTCAAAGGGTAGTATATTAACGTGTGACTACGCCTTTCAAACATGAAATTTTATCTCTACATAGTGAATATTGCATAAATTGACAACGAAGGCTTGTTTTATACTTTTTCAGCGACGTTTTTTTGTCGTAGTTGGGTTTTAGTTTTTTTACTTTTATTTTATTTGTACTATTTTGGTGTCCAAGTGCTAGTAATATATATATTATATATATATATATATATATATATATTCAAAATGTACAAGTCAAGCGCTTTCAAATGATACCAAACACGGCATATTTATCATAACTTTATTTTTTTACTCTGTATGTTTTGTCCGCTAGAGGGCGCCACATTAGATTTTGTGAAACTTCATATAGCCTATAACCAGCGGACGATCAAGACGCTTATAATGATATGTCATTTGTCGAATTCTGATAAGTAGTTAAGAAGTTACGTGGAAACAGATGAACATACATACATACATACATACATACATACATACATACATACATACATACATAGCCTGTCAAAATCATAACCCTCCTTTTGCTTTGCCGTAGTCGGGTAAAAAGTGGCCGCTTTTGGCGGTAATCAACTTTTCGCGTACAAAAACGGACCGAACATTTGTGCATGGTTATTTAATAAATAGTGTAAGTGTTTGCCTAGAGGTTGTAACCCCGAACGACTTTAAAATAGGTCCGGTTTAGTAGCTAAAAATTAAAATCGATTGGCGTCGCTAGTGTGCCCTACCCGTCACCTTAAGCCTAAGGATCCGGAATAAATCCTGTATTTGTAATCATTAGGCCATCTCGACAGCTATGTCAACGATTAGTGTTGATTCATACAAATGTCACGTAATACCTACCTCGTAGTAATGTAATAAGTGAGATAATTGCAGCACCAGGGAACTAAGTACACATTTATAAATAAAGATTATTTTTATGTTCTAACTTAGTTAGTTAGTAAATTAGTTTTTTAGATTTTCGCGTTGCATTATAACTATAATGTATCGATACGGGGAATAACACGATATTTATTGTGTGAAACAACATTGTGTACTCACATATTTGGCTCGACGTTTCGGCTACGTTACAGCCTGTAGTCCGCTCGTGACCACGGCTGCTATAATGTAGCCGAAACGTCGAGCCAAATGTGAGTACACAATGTTGTTTCACATAATAAATATCGTGTTAATCCCCGTATTGATACATTATAGTTATAGTTATTTTAGTAAATTTACCTCACAATGACAAGGAGTCTTACTATAAGTAATATTTAATTCATGTAGGTATGTACAGCCCTATATCAAATATATACCGTCATCCTCCTTGTGTCGATGACCCCAATGCTGAGGGTCGTGACCCTTTTTTTTTCACGGTGGGGAATGCCTCCTTATGCATACCCTCCTGCCGGGGGGGAGGCGAGTTATGTCGGGCTCTAGCGAGAAGACGCCCAGAGGCATACCGAATAAACCCCAGCGACGCTCCCTCATGGCCAGAGTGGGGAGGGTACATGAGTACGGGTTAAAGAATCATACTTCAAGTCCCTACCCAGGCGGGCGGAGCCCACTTACACTGCGGGCCCGATACTGCCTCCCTCAGTCAAGCTGGGGGGGACGATAGGGACAGCCGGGAGTGCCGTGCTATCCCTACCAGAGGGTCGTGACCCTGACGTAACACTTTTTCAAGGATTTTCTTTCGCCAGCTTAACCTGTCTTCAGTGGCGTGAATGGCATCGCACACAGGTGTTTAGCGTGGCACTGATCTGGTTTGACCATTGCGTTGGGCTTCTTCCTCTTGGTCTTTTCCCACCAATTTTGCCTATCTGGACAATTTCTCCAGGTTGTCCCCTCTTTCCCTAGCGAGGTGTCCGAAAAACTCGCGACACCTTCTCAAGCATGTGGTTGAAAGCCTCATTGGTATCTCGATTTCAGCGAGGAAAGCAATGCATTGCTCTGTCCAGTGATCCCAAGTCTTTTAAGCCAGCACCACATCTCGAATGCGGCATTGCGTAGACGGTCAACCTTTTTTTGGGACCGTGTCTCCGCGCCATACAGGACAACGCAGGAAATTAGCCTATTATTATTATTTGATAGAAATGGGGTGAGCCCTGCGTCTCATAGCCACTGCGACCAGTAGATGATCTATTGTGGCAGCCCCGTAACCTATTACAGCACCTCATGTAGCTCCAGTTCCAGGATAAACCCGAGAATGGAGCTGATGGGGGAGCTCTTGATCTCGTCAGCTGAGATCATGTGTGCTCCCAGGTGCCGGCTTCTGCAGCGGTGCAGCGCTATGCACTCGCCGAGGACGTGGATAATCGTTTCCTCGTCCTCGCGACAGAACCTGCAGATTTTGGTATCTGTAAGGCCCATGTTGTGCAGGTGCTTATTTAATTTGCAGTGCCCTGTGAGGGTCCGAGTGAGTGCCCTAACATGTCCTCTACTCAGTTTTGTTATTTCTACAGCTCGTTTCTGATCGAACGCCTGTATCAACGCCTTAGACTGTTCTAGTCGAGGTAGTCTTTTCCAGAATTCAGTGCTTTGTTTTTTCTCCCACTCTTTTAACTCGAACCTGACCATGCATGCTGGAACGCCACTTATTGGTTCCGGTCCGAGTAGTGGGCTCTCTGCCCCGGCCTTTGCTAGCACGTCAGCGACTTCGTTGCCTCTGATATTGCAGTGTCCCGGTACCCAAATCAGATTTACAATGTTGGCATTGCCAAGCTGGTTTAGGAGCACACTCGCTAGTGAGTTTGGAGTCAAGTTCACAGGATGTTAACGCCTTGAGGGCAGCTTGACTATCTGAGAAGATGAATATCTTCTTATTCTGGAGATTCATTTGTAGACTCTCTTGGACACAGCCAATTATTGCGAAGACTTCCGCTTGGTACACTGTGGTATAGCGACCCAGGTTGGCGAATTTGCGTATTCCGCAGCGATCATTACAAAATCCCGCCCCAGATATGCCCTGCTTCCTGGAGCCATCTGTATACCAAACGATGTCATTCTGCTTAACATTTCCGGGAGTTCCAGCCTCCCAGTCTTGTCTGCTTGGTAACAAGACTGTAAACCGCTTATCGAAGCGGTGTTCACGGACCATGGAGTCAGAGGGCATATCCATGACCGGAATTTTCATCAGTTCATTGTAGAGGCCTCTCATGACCCTAGAATGCCATCTCGTCCTCCCTCTGATTTTCGCTCTCGTGATAGCCATCCTCGCTTCCATCTGCACGTGAATGTGCAGAGGTGGAATGTTCAGGAGGGCATCCAGTGCTGCAGAGGGAGAGGACGAAAGCGCGCCAGTGGCTATAAGGCAGGCAGTTCTTTGAACTTTGCTGAGGTTCTCTACGCAGTTAAGTTGGTGCGTCTTCTTATACCACACACAGCAGCCATAAGTGACGATCGGCCTCACTATGGTTTTATAAATCCAGAGTGCGGCCATGGGCCGTAGCCCCCATTTTAGCCCCACCAACCTACTGCTTGCCCCCATCGCAATTTTTGCCTTTCTAGTGATGTAGTCGAGATGCTTGTTCCATGTTAGTTTTTGGTCTAAAAAGACTCCGAGATATTTGACCTCGTTGGACAAGCATAGCTTCGTACCAAGAAGTGTTGGGGTGTGTAGCGCCTCTAGTTTCCTTTTTTTTGGTAAACGGGATTAAGACCGTCTTACGTGCATTGACTGTTAGCACGTGTCTCGTGCACCAGTTTTCTACTATTCGTAGGGCCCTTTGCATAAGATTGGAAATGGTGCTAGGGCATTTTCCTATGACCATTATTACTATGTCATCTGCGTAACCCTGAGTCAGAAATCTGGCTTCATTGAGCTCGCAGATGAGACTGTCAACAACCAATGACCATTGAAGGGGTGATAGGACTCCGCCCTGTGGACATCCTCTGGTCACTGTATAATGTAGGGTTTTATTCATCAACGTTGTTGTTGCAGTCCGATTTTGTAGCATGGATCCCATCCATCTGGTGGTGGTGTCGTCGATTCCACGATTCACCATACTACGTGTTATAACATCGAAGTTGGTGTTGTCAAACGCCCTTTCGATGTCAAGAAAGGCACAGAGTGCAATTTCTTTGTCTTCTATGGCTTTCTCAATTCTGTCCACCAGGTCAATAAGTGCCGTTTCCGTGGACTTGCCTGTTTGGTAGGCATGTTGTCTTGCACTCAGGGGTTTTTTCAACGAGGTATGTTGCCCTGATGTGACTGTTCAACACCTTTTCCATCGTTTTTAGTAGGAATGAGGTGAGACTTATCGGTCTGTAGGACTTGGGCTGCGATTTGTCTTTGTCCCCTCCCTTGGGAATGTAAGTGACCCTCGCCCGAGTCCACGCTGATGGCAGATAACTCCAAGCAAAGCTTGCACGGTATAATTTTATCAGCGTAGAGATGATGATATCTTCGCCCCGCTGCAACAAAGCCGGGAAGATACCATCGACCCCACCAGATTTGTAAGGCTTGAAACTCCTAATGGCACAAATTATCTGCTGGGGACGAAAAATAACGGAAGCTCTCCTCCAGTCTTCATTCCTCGGTCTCCTGTCCGGAGACTTACTGACCTGGAGTTCTCTTTCGTTATTAATGTACACGGATTCCGGAAAGTGCGTTTGAGCAAGCAGTCTCAGTGTTTCCTCCGGAGATTCTGTGAAAGATCCATCCGCTTTCCTTAGCAGGCCTAGATGGGATTCAGGTGTCTTGGATAGTATTTTGTGGATCCTGGCAGCTTGGGCAGTGTCCTTGATTGACCCGCAGAATTTTTGCCAGGATCTTCTTTTTGCTTTCCTGAGCTCCCTATTGAAACGTGTTAACGCCTTCCTGTAAGCATCCCAGTTCTTGTCTTTTTTTGCCTTGTTAAATAAGGCACGGGCCTTTTGCCTCAGATGCTCCAGGTTTTTGTTCCACCAAGGCGTGTTTCTGTTGCTCTTAGTGGTCTTGAGAGGACAATTTTCTAGATACGCATTCATTAGGCTCTTGCCTAAGTCCTCTGCTGCGGCTTCCACTTGGTCCACAGTTTTGATGTATTTAAAATCTCCAAGGTATAACCTAAGGGAGTTCCTAAAGCCCTCCCAGTCTGTTCCCTTGGGGTCACGGTAGGTGTTCGGTTCCTTTGTTCCCGAGCATAGTATGTCGTACCTAATGTGGGTGTGGTCGGACATGGACGGCTCATCTGAGACGTGCCAATTGGTCACTCGGTGTGCGAGATTACCTGAACACCAAGTTATGTCTAGTACTTCCTGCCTAGAACGTGTGGTAAAGGTTGGTTTGCTACCCACGTTAAGAACAAATTGATTATTAGTGAGCAAGTAGTCAAACAGTAACTCACCTCTAGCGTTCGTGTTGGAGCTGCCCCATGATGTGTGGTGGGAGTTGCAGTCGGTACCCACCAGCAGCTGGGTTTCTCTCTCCAGACAGTATTCCACTACCGGCGTCACCTTGTTCACCGGATCCTGGTCCTCACCGGGTAGGTACATGGAGCTGACTATGAATGTCACCCCACCTTTCCCCCCGGGTAGGTCTATATACGCTGCAACAGCATCATCTGTACACAGAGAAGGGATCGGGAGGTAATTTATGCCTCTCTTGAAGAGCATGCATGCTCTTGGCCTTGCTCCGCAGGTGTTACTTAATATCTTACCTGCCGAGTTTAGCCCCATTACTGTGGTTTTATTCACCCACGGTTCTTGGATCAAGGCGATGTCCAGGTCCCCAGAGAGGAATCTTTGGCAAAGGGCAGCTGAGGCTGCCTTTGAGTGCTGGAGGTTTACTTGTATCACCTTAATCATTATGTTGTTGGGTTTGGGAATTGGGAAGGGAAGGGTTGGGAGAAAGTTTCTAAATTCGGAGGGAAGGGATAGGAGGATATTTGTGTAGGTGGGTTGTGTCTGTTTCTTACGGGGATGGGGGGGGGGGATTAGTTGTTTTTGTTGAGCAGGTTGCTTGCGGCTTTCCTGCTGGAGTGCTCCTGTGCTAGGGTCGGTAGATTTACCGGCCTTCGCACAGCGCCTCTCTTGCCGCGTCCCCCTGCTGGTCGTGTTCGACCACCACGACCACGACCTCTGCTGTCTAGGGCAGATGGTTGGCAGGTAGTGGTGCTCCTGCCTCTCGAGGGTCCTGCAACACGACTGTTGCCCCTCGAGACTCCATGCGTCCCCCGGACGGGTGGAGGTGTGGTGCTGCTGGAGTCGGCTCCAGTTGCTCCTCTTGAGGGTTCCGTACCCGAGACCAAGTTGGAGGTACTTGGACGAGCCTCGACGCTTGCCCCCTCCTTCTTGTCCCCGGATACCTTGCCCCCTTTGAACCTTATCTGGATAAGGCCAAAGTCAAGGTAGAGACGCCCCTCGCGTTGAAGAATAGTCTCCAAGGCCGCCTCGTCGAAGGAAAAGGTCACTGTTTGACCTTTTGCTTCGGGCTTCCGGTTGACTACCCTCCAACTCGAGAGGTCTAAACCTTTGTTTTTGTTTTGCCAACCTCCGCAGGATGGTACCTGCGTCGTGTTTGGCTTCCTCTATCCAGGCCGTGCCATACCTAGGCTTGGGCATATCCTCTTCGTTTACAGCGGAGAGATTAGCCCCATCCCAGGGTTTAATGTTGGGCAGTTTGCGGATGAGCCACTCCTTCGAGTCCTCATCTGCGCACGCCAAAAGGATGCCACCCGAGCGCGGTTTGCATCCAATAAAGCTGGGACCGTCCCCATCATCTGAGGTGTCAATACACTTCAAGATAGCATCTTGAAGCATTTCGACCCTCTCCTGGTCCATGACGGTATTGAGAGGGCGCTTAGTCGCCCGCTCCCTCGTTTCCCCCTCCTCTTGGGTCCTCTGCTTAGCCTTCTCACTCATGCGCAGTTCTAGCGCCTGCTCGAAGGTCATACCCTTCGCTACGAGCCGATAGATTTGCTTCCTATCAGCTCCAGAGAGCTTAACCCTGGGTTTACTCTCTGGCCCCTTGGTCGACGAGTCCCTTTGGTGCGTTGCACCCAGAGGGCTCGACTCCGCGTTAGAAGTACCCGGTCCATCAGTCCCAGGTGCTTCGGCAGTGATAGTATGCTCCTCAGTATCGCTACCAAAGAGCATAGCCTCAGAGGTACCTGGTACCTCTTCGGTAGAATTTAAATGGTTGTCTATAATGTCAAGAATATCCATATAGTTCCCACGAGAAGCTAGGGAAGTAAAGGTCCACCCCTGCAGAGCCCCGCTTGAAATTAGCCTAACTTTTTCGGGCCATCTACCGCAGTGTCTCAAGACGAAAGTCTCCAATGCGTGTGTCTTGCCAGTGATGACATACGGAACCGAAACGTGGCCGCTTACTATGTGCCGATTAAGGAGGCTCAAAGTCACCCAAAGAGCAATGGAGAGGGCTATGCTCGGATTCTCCCTGCGTGATCGTATCAGAAATGATGAGATCCGCAAGAGAACTAAGGTCACAGACATAGCCCAAAGGATTACATGCCTCAAGTGGCAATGGGCAGGGCACATAGCGAGGAGAACAGACGGCCGTTGGGGCGGAAAGGTCCTCGAATGGAGGCCACGTACGGGATGTCGCAGCCGTGACAGGCCCCCCACAAGGTGGACCCACTGGTGAAGATCGCGGGAATCCATTGGATGCGGGCGGCACAGGACCGACCTGTGTGGAGAACATTGAAGGAGGCCTATGTCTAGCAGTGAACGTCTATTGTCTGAAATGATGATGATGATGAAGAAACTAGCGTGATTATTATATATTAGTTTTCCCTTGGTCTTCCGTAATATGCTTCTATCGGCCCAGAAAAATATACAAAACTGTCGAAATTCTTTAGTCGATTTTCACCTCAATTTCAAACACGCTCGGTTCAAAATCAATTGAGGAAATTTGACTGACTGTGGTAACCTGTTGTGTGGCTGTCTATACTTTTATGGACACTTAAAGGGCCAGTTGGTTTAATACACTTAATCCGAGGCGCATTATGTCACTAATTACCATTGATCATAGCACACTTTTAAAAACGAGAACAGAAGCGTTTTTATTTCCCTCTTGCGCAAGACCATTAAAAACTGTATCAAAAGTAGTGACGTGACACTGTGCTAAAGATTTTTTAAATCGATTTTTGTTGGGAAATAATCGATTTGCCAATGGATTTATGAAATAGGTAAGCTATAATGGGATATCCATCATCATCAGCGCTTTGTCGTGCTTGCGTCTCAAGCTGTCGCTTCGGTGCCCGAGTTTCGCCTAGCATTAATACACCATATCACGAATCGGAAGGAGTAAACGCTTTTCCTTCAGCCCCAAACTTCTCCTGCCTGCTAAACGTCATAGCATCTTATATCAGCATACAATTCCCAGTTTCGTCCAAATATGTTGCAATCGAAGACCGGGGTATGCTTTTGGACTAAAATCCCGGATCCGTTAAGTCTGGTAATTACAATGAAGCGGCTGTCGTCTGAGCTTTGAAAAGGAAACCAGACCAACTGTATAATGGTTACACGTTCAGAATCATCTTAAAACTTATGGGTATCCACAATTAATGCACCTATTTTTATTATCGGCAGTTATTTACTCATTGAAAACCGAATGAATTTTGAAAAAATGACAATAAAAATAAGTTTTACTATTCCTCCTGCTGATCCCCATTTAAAGTTATAGTATCGCTGCCCAACGTTAGGTTTCTTTCCATTATTTTCACTAATTGAAGATGGGAATGGTATGCAGACATCGAGTACCTACGATTGTTCGATTTTTATCGATTTTTTAACAATCGATTATTTATTTTCCCATCTCTAATCAAAGCCTGCACCCGGCGCAGTTACACAATGACTCTCACCCACTGACACAGAGAATTGTATCACATTTTGTTGGAGTATCTCGGCCGATCTCAAATCCATTTATTGCATAATAGTTAATTATGCAAAGTGTGATAGCGGTTTAGCGTTTCGGGGGTAATTAAAATTCGGACATTATACCGTGAGGTTTCACTGCTTCCGTGATCTAAAATTACAGTAAAAGTTTCACTGACCACATAAATTTTCCTGAACAGGCAAACACAGGGAAGATTTTACACTTAATAAAATCAGAGGCACTTTAGTTTAAGTGAATAAAAATAAAAGAAATTGTAATTTCAATTAAATACTTAAGTCGTCTTAAGATTTAACTAATAAATAAACTAACACATTTATATTAAGAAAGCTGTACTCACCTATAATTGATACATGTATCAGAACTGTAGTGAAAATTGTAATATATATATATAGGCGAACAGATCATGCCATTGTATGTGGTGTCTTTATATTAATAAATAAATAAAATAAATCTAAACAGTGCGTAGCGTATACATGCATGAAAAATTTTTCTTTGCCGATCTATAGGTACTCAATCGAACATCAGATCTTCTCATAATATTAAAAAGAGGCTAAACCTACAGATAGCGCGCAAGTCTATGCACGCTGCGCAAATAATCGATTTAATGCGTTTTTTTTAAATAAATAGAGTGATTTACAGAAAGTTGTCAGGTAGCGATGGTAGCTAGTGGATTTATTCAAATATATGAGCGTATTTTACCATTCTACCACTGATCGTGGGAGGCCAGCTTGACTGGAGTGACCACAGAAAACCGGCGTGAAGCAGCACTGTGCTGTGTTCGCGCATTGAACGGAGGCCAATCAGGTAGACCAAGAAACCGGGCACGTGAAGAAGCACTGATGTCGTCCATATGCGGCAGCAATTGCTTACCATCAGGTGATCCGTATTCTCGTCTGCCACTTATACCACTGATAAACTGGGAATAGGGCAGGAGGATGATAATACTTTTCTTTTGTAAATACATACTTATAATACATAAAAAACACCCAGACCAATACAAACAGACATGTTCATGCACACAAATGTTTGTACTGTGCGGGGATTGAACCCGCAACCCTTGCACCAGTGACAGCGCTCACTACCACTGATTCAAACTGGTCGTCCAAACGGGATGGGTATGATAATTATTTTATCAAATAAATTTAACAACGAATACTGTCGTATTTTTTTTTTTATTTTGGTCACACAATGCGTAGAAACAAATTGGAAACTTTGTAGGAAGACTAAAAAACAGTAAAATGACAAGATTTTTGAGTTCAAGTTAATTATGAAAGGCGCCGAGTTAATTTAATCCACTTTAAAGTTATTAATTATCTTAATATGTATTTTAATTTTTATATTAAGTATTTTATTTAATTTACATATTTTATTCGTTGAATAAACTTTGAAAAGACAGTTATAATCAACTTGAACCTCTCTCTAAAGTTCCAAACTAAGATGGACGTCATCTGAGTCGTATTTTTTGTGCGCAAACGGGCACAAGGTACCAGGCACGCATAAACGTAAAAGAGCTTTGGAAAGCGAAGGACGGGTCGCGGTGCGACCGCCGAATTTCACTGAGGTCATCGCCTCTTGGTTCGTTATGCGGTCCTGGTACTTTTGTTTGTAGAATGTTTGGTTGAAGAATTGAAATACTTTTTATTTTTTTATTTCGAAGGGGGATTGCCGCCGGCTCAAGTTGATGAGCATACCAGCTCATACCTTATGCATACCAGATCACCGGAGGGCGGCGAGTTATGTGGGGCTCTCCTTTGGCGTGGGGCTTATCCCAAAGAGAATCCAGGCAAAGGCATACCCACTAAACTCCCTGTGGTTCTCCCTCATCGCCCATATTGGGGAATATCATGTTTATACAGCTGAAGCCTCCCTCCATGAATTCCCCGGTCGGATGTCCGTCTGTACAGCGGACTAGGCGGTTCCTCCCCCGGAAGATTAAAATACTTAATTTAAATGCTAATATGCGAATGACACAACGGACCAAACATTTTCTGTCGTTTTTGCAAGTACCGATCAAAGGGCCTCTGACGAAGTTGGTTATGCAATTAATAACTACTCAACCAACTAAAACTAATACTGAAATGACATAACGACTATGAGGACCAGCTTCAAAAGGTACAGACGCTAAAATCAACCGCTTAACGTATTCTCTGAGGAACATAATAAAATTATCTTTGTGAGTGAACAGACATTACGATTCAAAATATACCTACAATTTTCCACAATTTACTTTAGAAGATGGAGAGCCAGAAGTTCAACATTATAGATAGATATACTATATGCACAAAATACACAACTCAAATACTAAGCATTATAAAAACTTCGGCGCTCTTAAAGCTGAAAGCGATTTCTACAAGACAACCTATAGACAAAGGACATTTAATTGTGCAATAGTGAAAAAGGTATAATAAAGCCAACTGCAGGTATTTAAATTAACATTTATAACTAATACATAGATAGAACTTAATTTATATACTAATAAATCAATAAATATGTTATGGCTTAAAGATTACATACACATACAATGTAGGTAATTGAAATTGGAAAAACATATATAAAACACTAATGATCTCGCGATGACTATCGACTATAAACCACATACAGAATATTAAAAAAAAATGGGATTAGGAAAACTGATGATGATACTCGAGCTTTAAAAATGGCCAATGATTTATCATTATCATCTAACCGTGGGTGAATGGGCCGGCTCGACCGGAGTGACAGAAAACCGGCATGAAGCAGCACTGTGCTGTATTTCGCTGCGTGAGTGAGGGTACCGGAGGCCCAATCCGGGGGAAGGGGAGATTAAAAGGGGGGGTCTGCAGCGCACTTCTGACTTCACTGGTATTGGGGGTGTCCATGGGCGCTTACCATCAGATGATCCGTCGTCTGCCGTCGGTGGAGTACAAGAGTCCCAAGGACACGCAATATCCGCGCACATCTTCCACGATTCGGCCAGTATAACCATGATGTTGGAATGGCCATGGAAGGTGGTGGCTTGCCGTCGCTTCGGAGCGGGGTCCACTTTCCTACTTCGACTCCTCCACTTCGCGCGGTCTTGTGCATCTCTAATGGTCAGCTTATTGCCTCGCATGTAATTCTTTACGACTTCAAGCCACACCTTTTTTGGTCTACCCCTTCTGCCGGCACCCTGCGGTGGTGACATGGCCATACATTTGGCCATGCGAATGGGCAGTGATTCTGACTGTGTATAACGTTATGCCGTGTGGTCCCCGGCAGAGTAGAATAGGTCACCCTCACTCTTACCGAGGTGTCATAAAAGGCGACTAAGGTAAAGCTGCTGGCATGATGCCGTGTGGTCCCGGGCAGAGTAGAATAGGTCACCCTCACTCTTACCGAGGTGTCGTAAAAGGCGACTAAGGTAAAGCTGCTGGCATAATCATCAGCACTCAGAGAAGGAAAACTCTGCATTTATATCAAAACCCTCGCCAACCCGTCTGCCAAGCGTGGTGAGTATGGCAATTACCCCTCATGTGATTGAGGGAGGCCCGTGCCCCAGCAGTGGGGACTTAAATGGGCTGATGATGATGATGATAACGTTATGTTATTGTACTAGTATATTGTCGAGACTATTATGTACTGGTCTATTATCATGGATTAAGGTGACGGGTAGGGAACACTAGCGACGTCAATCGATTTCAATTTTTAGCTTCTAAACCGGATCTATTTTAAATAATTTCGGGGTTACTATCTCTCGGCAAACACTTACACTATTTATTAAATAAACCATGCACAAATGTTGAGTCCGCGAAAAGTGGCCGCTCTTCGCGTACGCGTAGGACCAGCATTTGTGCATGGTTATTTAATAAATAGTATAAGGTTTTGCCGAGAGGTTGTAACCCCAAAATTGTTTAAAATAGATTAGGTTTAGTAGTTTAAAATTAAAATTAATTGGCGTCGCCAATTTGCCCTACCAGTCACTTTAAGCGTCACGCTGGAAGCCGTAACAAAAAAAAATAAGATTCAGTCCACCATCACCACCGGAGGCCCAATATGAGGGAAAGGGGGTTTAAAGTTTGGCAGCGCACTTGTGACTCCACTGGTGTTGCAAGTGGAAGTCACAATCACCTGTCCATGGGCGGCGGCAATCGCTAACCATCAGGTCATCCGTCTGCTCGTTTGCCATCTATCACATAAAAAGTACCAGATAATCTTCAGTACTCTAGTGTATGAAAGTGAGTTTTCCGCCGGGTGAACGATCTGTGCTATCATGCGCGAGCGCACGCCTTTATTACTGTGCCGCAAAGGGCATGGCGGCAGCCTCGATAGCGCAGTGGCTATCTATAGGATAGTGCGCGGGCGGTCACAGGTTCTACTCCCAGTTTTTTTTTATGCTAGGGGTGGACAAACGAGCAAGCGAGTCACCTGTTGGAAAGTAATCTGTAAAGGAAGATCCGCGAAATCAGAGAGATCGCTAATGTGTTGTCGGCCTTTTTAAAAAAGAGCACGCTCTTCTCTTGAAGGTCCCTAAGTCGTAGCCGTCCGGAAATACTCCTGCAGCCAAACCGTTCCACCGAACTGAGGTACGTGGCAGAAAGTTCCGCGAGAAACGCAAAGTATTAGACCACCATCCATCGAGATGATGAGGATGGAATGACAATCGCTTGCGAATGGTTCGATGTAAGAAATATTCAGGTGTAGGGAGTAGATCAAACAGTTCCTCAGAGCACTCCCCATGGTAGATGCGGTATAAAATGCTGAGGGAAGCTATGTCCCGCCGCAGTGCTAGAGGATCAAGTCGACTAGAGAGAGTCAAGTCGGTTGAGTTGAGTCAATTAGGAAAACACTTTTTTTACTAATATTATCAATTAGCACTCGATGGTGCAGTGGGTATCTATACAGTGCGCGGGATGTTACAGGTTCGATTTCCGGTCGAATCGATTTGGGAAACCCATTTTTTCCCGAATTTATCCACTAGCACTCGATGTAGCAGTGGCTAACTGTACGATGTCTGGTCGTGTTAATTTGAGGAACACACTTTTTCACGAATATTATTAACTAGCACTCGATGGAGCAGTCGCTGTATACCTATAGTGTAGTGCGCGGACGGTAACGGGTTCGATTCCCGGTTGGTTCAATTTGGAAAACAAACCTTTTCATGACTATTATCTTCAAGTACTTATAGTATGGAGTTTGAAACAAGCTGGTTATGTGTTGCATGGTACATTTATAAGTTTTTTAAATAACTCTTAAATTGAGTAAATACAAATAGGTAATCTGATCAGAGAAACTGTTTTATTTGGTACTTACTTATTAATCTATGCGCAGCCGTCGGCTGCCCAAAAGGTCCCGGGTTCGATCCCCGGGTCGGGCCAATCATTTGTACCTAAGTTTTCGGTAAGAATTCTTAGTGTCAGCCTGGAGTCTGGAAGTCGGCGGTCTTTTAATTTATTTAATCACACATGCCCTTAAACGTAATTAAAAACAGTGAAATAATAAAGCAATAAATATATCGATATAATTATGTATGTTAAAATCCCCCGATCCTACCAGCCCAGCAATAAAGGGCAGGCCCTCCAACACGTGTATCTCCTATCTGTGACCTACTTACACGCACACATGCGCAGGAGTGTGGGACGATGCAACATAGAACGCGGTTTTTTAATGTGCGCGTGTGGGCTTGTCTATGAGTCTAGCTGCAGGGGTGACACTCTTCTGTACTTTATCTGAAACTGAAAAGTGTCAAGTATTTTTCTGAAAGTTTGTGAGCGTTTTTAAAGTACAAGTTAGGAAACCGAGTTTAAAGTCCTGCTATACATAGAAGAAGCCTAAGTATAATAATAAAAATTAAATAAAATATACGCAAATTCCTTCTCATCTTAGCTCTAGCTGTCGCTTTGCCTTACCTATGCTTAGTCCATGATTTGGGGAGTCTGGTAATTACAATGTAACGACTACCTTCTGGCCGTGGGAGAGCCACGCTTCGGCATGTATGGGGCAGCTCGACTAGAGTGAAGTGAAGTGAAGTGAAGCAGCATTGTGCTACGTTCATTAGTAAATTTATAAAAGTAAGAGAAGTAAATCAGAGATCGGATGGCGCAATTGGTAGTGACCCTGCCTTTTACGCCAAAGGTCGTGGGTTCGATCCCCACCCCACAAACATTCGTGCGATGAACACTTGGGTTGTTCAGTGTCTGGGTGTAATATATGTATTTAAGTATATATTTGTGTTCCTCTGTTGTCTGATATCTGTAACACAAGTGCTTAAGCTACTTAGTACGGGGTCAGAACAACGTATGAGATGTTGTAAGAATTGTTGAAAAAAAAAAAACAGAGATCGAGAAAGTATTGGGAATTTTATTATTTAGCAAATAAAATAATGATCAGGAGCCCTATTCTCGTTCTCGTGACATTTATTCTCATACGACATATAAGTATCACTAAACATATATTTTTTTGTATAGTTTTCATGTGACATCCGCCATGTTTTTAAAATACGAGTAAAAATATTCTACACAGCCGTTGAGTATTAATCGTTTTCCTCTAGATGGCCTCTAGATTCCTCTAGCAATGGCTAGTCGACTGATGTCTCTATCTCAGTATATATAAGTTCCACGCCTCGACTCGACTGACTCGGTGGCGCAGTGGTGAGTGGGTCGCACTTTAAAGCGACGGCTGCGCAAGAGGTCCCGGGTTCAATCTCAGGGTCGGGCCAAAAAATTGTACCTAAGTTTTCGGTAAGAAATTCATAGTGGCAGCCCAGAGTCTGGCCTCTATCTCAGTATATATAAGTTCCTCGCCTCGACTCGACTGCCTCGGTAGCGCAGTGGTTAGTGGGTCGCAGTTTGAAGCGACGGCTGCGCAAGAGGTCCCGGTTTCAATGCCCGGGTCGGGCCAAAAAATTGTACCTAAGTTTTCGGTAAGAAATTCTTAGTGGCAGCCCAGAGTCTGGCTTCTATCTCAGTATATATAAGTTCCTCGCCTCGACTCGATTGCCTCGGTGGCGCAGTGGTGAGTGGGTCGCACTTTAAAGCGACGGCTGCCGAAGAGGTCCCAGGTTCCATCCCCGGGTCGGGCCAAAAAATTGTACCTAAGTTTTCGGTAAGAAATTCTTAGTGGCAGCCCAGAGTCTGGAAGTTGACTGTCTTGTACCCCCGTGCCTCGGAAAGCACGTTAAGCTGTTGGTCCTGCGCCCGATCCCTCTCCGGTCGTGTCACAGTAGTGTCCCATCGGAATATGAGGGTAAGGGAATAGAGAGTGCTCTTGTGTTGCGGACACACTTGAGCACTATAATATATCTTGCGTACGTGGCTGATCGTTGAAATTGGCCGCCGTAGCCGTAATCGGTTGGGATATTATTATTATATATAAGTTAATGTATTGTTTGCAACACCCCAACAACTTCACAGATAGATAGATAAATAGATAGATACTCTTTATTGCACAACATACAAAACTTAAAAGCTAGGTATACAGAGATACAATGTACAATTTAGGCGGTCTTATCGCTGGGAGCGATCTCTACCAGACAACCTTCAGGTAAAGGACATTAGATAGAAGAGGGGAGGGTGGTGCAATCCTTTTGATTTTGAATATTGATTAAGTAAATTTATAGTATAAATACATATATCTAGATAGTAAATAAATAAATAAACACGTTATCATACACTAATATATACGAATGTTAACTTACTATAATACAATATAACAGATAATAAGCTCTTTTCTATAAATTGTTCTATTTTTTTATTTCGCCAACCCTAACCACACGTATAAGGATGTAGCTGGCTGTGCGTGTGCGCGTAATTTTTGGAAGTTTTTCTTTGATAACTCACACATGCGCACGCGCTCAGTCACTGCACCTTGTTGTTCACGCGGGGGCGTACAGGTATTCAGTTGTGATTTTTATTCAAATATTTGTAAACACTTTGCTTCACACTTTCCTTTTGATTTTGACGTTATAAACGAATAGGGACTAAAGTCCAAGACGTCAGATCAAGAGTGTGGAACTATTCATAATTGGGCAGGACACTTTAACTACGCGCGGTGATGGCAGGTGGAGTAAACTCCTGACTTGAAGCAGCACTGTGCTGTGTTTAGATGCGTGAGTGAGGGTACCGGAGGCTCAATCCGAGAGTAAGGGGGGCTTAAGGTGACGGGTAGGGCACACTAGCGACGCCAATCGATTTTAATTTTTAGCTACTTTACCGGATCTCGTTTTTGTACGGGAAAAATTGTTAACCGCCAAAAGTGGCCGCTTTTGGCGTGAATCAATTTGTCGCGTACGCGTTGGACCTGAAATTTGTGCATGGTTATTTAAAAAATAGTTTAAGTGTTTGCCGAGAGGTTGTAACCCCGAAATTGTTTAATATAGATCCGGGTTAGTAGCTAAAAATTAAAATCGATTGTCGTCGCTAGTGTGCCCTAGGTACCCATCACCTTTAAGGTTGGCAGCGCACTGGTGTCGCGGGTGTTTATGGGCGGCGGCAATCGCTTACAATCAGGCGATCCGTCTGCTCGTCTGCCACCTATCACATAAAAAAAAGAATAATATTAATAATATTCTGTGTACAGTGGCGGAGAGGTCAAGCTATACAAAACTGTCAAATTTCCTCAATCGATTTCGAACTCAATGAGTAACAATATAAGGTTTATAATCGAATGAATGAAAGTTAAAGATCGCTCAGCGGGCTATGGAACGAGCAATGCTCGGCGTCTCTCTCCGAGATCGAATCCGAAATGAGGTGATCCGGCAGAGAACCAAAGTTATCGACATTGCTCACCGGATTAGCAAGCTTAAGTGGCAGTGGGCTATATTAGCCGCAGAACCGACAACCGATGGGGTAAACGAGTTCTGGAGTGGAGACCGCGTCTTGGCAAACGTTATGTAGGGCGCCCTCTGGCTAAGTGGGGGGACGATCTGCGCAGGATGGCTGGCAAGAGATGGATGCGAGAAGCCATGGATAGATCACAGCGGCGAACAATTGGAGAGGCCTACGTCCAGCAGTGGACTACGATAGGCTGATGATGATGATGATGAATCGAATGAAGAAATTTGACAGTTTTGTATAGCTTGATGTGTCCGCCACTGTATCCAAGTTCAACGCTTGAATTAAATTGCAGTGAACGATATCACGAATTACTTTCAGCATTTGAATCATAAAACGCATGTGCTACAATTCGTTTTTATGGCTTTCGAGTATTTTATTGTTTCTCTGATTTACTTACATCTCATTATTTTTTATTGCAATATTCAAAAGATACCTACCTATACGATAGAAGATTGGTGCAAGCCTTAAGGCGACGGGTAGGGCACACTAGCGACGACAATCGATTTTAATTTATTAAATAACCATGCAAAAATTTTGGGCCTAACGTGTACATGAAACATTGATTCATGCCAAAAGCGGCCACTTTTGGCGTGGATCAATTTTTCGCGTACAAAAATGGACCCAACATTTGTGCATGGTTATTTAATAAATAGTACAAGTGTTTGCCTGGAGGTTGTAACCCCGAAATTGTTTAAAATAGATCCGGTTTAGTAGCTAAAAATTAAAATCCATTGGCGTCACTATTGTGCTCTACCCGTCACCTTAAAGTAACCACCAGCTCGTACTAAGCGTTTCGCTTCCTTTTTCTTGGTACGAACTGCTAAGGAATGGAACAACTTGCCGGCTTCTGTATTCCCAGAGAGCTACAATTTGGGTGTCTTTAAGTCGAGACTGAATAGGCTTCTTCTGGGTAAGCACGCTACATCTTAGACCTTATTGTCACTTTCCATCAGGTGAAATGAGGTCAAGTGCAAACCCATTTCATATATAAAAAAAAAACACACACACACACCCAAGTTTCAAAATAAAATCTATTTAGTCCCGATTCGACCTGGTGTCAAACGACGAAGTCCAAAAGACGTATTGGTAGATTGACACCACGGCGTCTATCGCGCAATTTTATTTTAATATGGCTCGACCCGGAGATAAATTTGCCAATGTCAAGTAACTTATTGAGAATAAGAAGGTAATCAGCAGTCGAAGTTAGTCAAAGTCACAGTCACTCAATAAAACGCCGGTGTTTTTACGTTTTATCGACCTACGGATTCAGCGGATATCACTCTAAAAGAAATCGCGGGTTTTAAGAGTCTATTAGGTCCAAGCAATTTGTCACTAGACAACTCACTCGACACACAATAGCAGTGTTAAAAACGATACAATTCAACGATTCTTATTATTAGGATCACTTTTCGCCACTTCACTGCACAAATAAACACCAAATTTGCACACTAAAAACCACTAGACACTAATTAAAAACCTTTGAATTGTATCAGCCCACGAGGCTTGTTTAAGCCCCACCCGCCGAATCCTATCGCGCAAGTAAAAAAAAAATCCTTGTGCAGTTGACACCGCGGTGTCATCGGCTCGTGGTGTCAACCGACGAAAGACCCATTCGACATTCGACCAATCTTTGTCGTTAGAAAAATCTATGGTAAAACGTCAGATTTGTATGTAATGTCAGCAGATTTGTATTTTCATGAATGGGCCGGCTGACCGTGGGAGAGCCACGCTTCGGCATGAATGGGCCGGCTCGACTGGAGTGATAACCAACCAGAAAACCAGCGTGAAGCAGCACTGTGCTGTGTTTCGCCGAGTGAGTGAGATTACCGGAGGCCAAATAAAAAGGGGGGTTAAAAGGTTTGCGCGCTGCAAAACTTGTGACGTGTTGTGGGCGTCCATGGGCGGCGGCAATTGATTACCATCAGGTGATCCGTCTGCTCGTCTACCACCTATCACATAAAAAAGCGATAAACCTTAAATTTGTATCGGAATAAGGTAATCTTTATCCGTGGATAAATCTTTGGTAAAACGTGAGATTTGTATATAATGACAGCGATAAACTATAGATTCAGTATCGGAATAAGGTAGGTCGAATCGGCCCTTTAGCGAGATTTGACCAATCTTTATCCGTGGATAAATGTATGGTACAACGTCAGATTTGTATATATAATGACAGCGATAAACCATAGATTTAGTATCAGAATAAGGGTATATATAAACCACAGATTATGTCCGTGGTATAAACCTTAAACACCGCAGTCTGTCATGAGATTCACGCGGCCGAAGATAGAGTGAGTGAGAAGATAGATCGGGAATAAATTACTCATCGATACCGCGACCCTCAGCACTGAGGACATACGACGCAAGGAGGAGGTGGATAGCATCAGATTTGTATAGAATAACAGCGGTATTCCATTGATTTAGTATCGCAGTAAGGTTATTTAAAATCGACTCTTAGATTGTTATTTATTATTAACATACAATTGCATAAGATTACAGTTAACTACCAAATCGTTATACAATTCAACAATATTCATACTTAGATTTAAATGCTATTCATCATCATCATCATCATCATCAGCCCATTGAAGTCCCCACTGCTGGGGCACGGGCCTCCCTCAATCACATGAGGGGTAATTGCCATACTCACCACGCTTGGCAGACGGGTTGGCGAGGGTTTTGATATAAATGCAGAGTTTTCCTTCTCTGGGTGCTGATGATCATGCCAGCAGCTTTACCTTAGTCGCCTTTCACGACACCTCGGTAAGAGTGAGGGTGGCCTATTCTACTCTGCCGGGACCATACGGCGAAAATTTTGATTTTGATTTTTTATTTTTTTGTCAAAATGCTATTCAGTAAATTAATATTCAAGAACAGAGTGTTGGTAGGTAACTTACATACATGCGAACAGCATGCCCGAAAAATCAGGATGCCAATCGCAGTACATAGCCAAATGCCATAGTTAAAATTGTATCAGCCTATATACTGTCCCACTGCAGGGCAAAGGCCTCCATCATAGAAATCAAGTTATCGCTACTATGATGGGATTAGGCTTAATCACCACGCTTGTGTAATGCGGATTGGTGATCACAAACCCGAACTATGTTCAAGCTATGTTAAAATTGACAGTCAAATAAATTAAATATCAATAAAAAATATAGAATCCGTAAGTTTATCAATTTACTAGGAAGTTTACAAACTTTCGTATGATTCTAAATGGGAGATAAATTGTATTATTTTACGTCCACATTTTCGTACATTGATAAACTTACTGAACTCACTCGTAAAATAATAAATAAGCAATACACAAACGCGATCTGATTGGCATTACCACTATGAACATTGATCAATCAGAGAGCAGTGTGTTATTTAACGTATTTCAAAGATTCGTTTATTTAAAAGAGTTTCTGTGATTGATCAGACCATATAAAAAGTTTACAAATTTACCTTGTGACGTCGGTATTGATAAATTTACGAAAATGTGTACGTAAAATAGTACAATTTATCTCTCGTTTAGAATCCGACGAAAGTTTATGAACTTCCTAGTTAATTGCTAAACTTACGGATCTTGTTATTATCCGGTGACATTTATATGTCGAATTGAGAACCTCCCTTTTTTTTGAAGTCGGTTAATAATACAATACGAATACAATGTCAAAAATATTATCTGTCAAACCAAAAATTAAATAGTGTTAATAAATGTCAAAATATATTGTTTCAAAAAAATATAACAATAACTCAATTGATCACTAGAACAATATAATTAAGAAGCACAGTTATCTAGTCACGTAAACATAGGGTGGCAAACAGGGCTGCAGCTCGCCCGATGGTAAATGCTATGGACGCCTGCAACTCTAAAGGACTTTCATACGTGTTGCCGACCCTTTAAAAACCATTGACGACCCAATTGGAACAGTGGTAGTGAACGCTGCCTCTGATACAAGGGTTGCGGGTTCGATCCCCGCACAGTACAAACATTTGTGTGCATGAACATGTTTGTTTGTATTGGTCTGGGTGTTGTGTACTATGCATTATAAGTATGTATTAACAAAAGAAAAGTATTATATGTGTATATTTGTAATCCCACTGTTGATTCTGATATCCGTAACACAGGTGCTTGAGCTACCTATCTCGGAGTCAGATCAATGTATGTGATGTTGTGAAATATTATTTATTTATTTATTTTTTACTCCTCATCGAGCGTGTGATTCCCGGTTGCGTTCAAAGCTGTCGCTCTGGAGCCTAGGTACGCTTAGACCATGATTTAGGATTTGGGGAGTCTGGTAATTACAACTAAGCGACTACCGTATACCTTCGCAAACCTTAGACAGGAGAACCAGACCAAATGGATCACGGTTATGTACACGTTCAGAATCATTTTCTCAAATATTGTAGGTATCCGCAATTTTTGAGAAACTATTCAAGGCGTAGGTACATATTGTTTCCACGCGTTTTCCCTCACCGCTGATCAAATGATAGATATATGCACATAGATTTGACCCCAATTCTGGAGATTTCGATATGAAAAAAACATGGCGGATATCACCTGAAAACTAAACAAAAAAAACTATGTTTTGGTGATAAATATCGTATGATGACAAAATATCACGTCCCGAGAATTGGGCTCCTGGAGCCCGATTCTCGGGCTCGGACATTTTTAAAACATGGCGGATATCACCTGAAAACCATACAATCAAACTATGTTTTAGTGATATATATCGTATGATGACAAAATATCACGTCCCGAGAATTGGGCTCCTGAAATGCATTAACTTTTTTTTAATATGATAGGTGGCAGACAAGCAGACGGATCTTTTGATGGAAACCCACGACACCAGCGGAGTCACAAGAGCGCTGCCAACCTTCAAACCCCCTTTTACCCCATTGCCTCCGGTACCCTCACTCACGCAGCGGAACACAGCACAGTGCTGCTTCACGTTGGTTTTCTGTGAGGCCGTGGTATCTTCCGGCCGAGCCGGCCCATTCATGCCGAAGCGTGGCTCTCCCACGGTCGGTGTATGCCCGATTCGAACCACGAGCCCCCCTATGAATAGTTCTTATCATAAATTATAAAGTTCAAAAAATAGTGTTTCATTTGACATCCCACCCAATTTGAGTAAAACAGTTCGATAACAAAAATGGAAACTCATATCCTCCAACAAAACGTGTGAAAAGATGGCTACCCGCACGTTAATCAAATTATCGCCTACGTGAGTAGAAAGTCGAGTCCTTGAGCTATCGGGGGCAATTCTCACTCTTCAACATGAAGGCGAATTTGACATTGTCGAAAATCTAACGGGAAATGAAATAAAGAGCTTTTTTATGTTTTTTTTTTGTTTCTTTTGTGATATGTGGCAGACGAGCCGTCAGAGCCCGATGGTTCGTGACTGCCGCCGCATATTGGCACCCTCAACAATAGTGGAGTTAAGACACAGTCCCTCCACCAGCCCATGGTCCTTCCTACCGTCTCGGCATACGGACCGAATCTTGGGAGACGCTCACCAGGTACTTGCTAAGGGCTCTTTCCCCTAAGGGTGCGTTTCTTCACTCCCTACAAAGTCTGTATCTGTGTCCCATCTCAATGTCACTTCTCCCCAAATGGGGCGTGAAACACCACAACACAAGCGTTCCACATCAATCAATCTCCTTCCTAATGTTAAGCCTTTTGTGTGCAAACGCACGCAACCGTCGAAAACCTTCTGCAGAGTTGACCATCTCTTGATGGTATACTGGTGCATATCTCGTTTCTGTTCCAGTCATTCAGCATCTGTTGCCGCTCTTCTTCATACAGCTGACATTCCCACAGCACATGGTCCCGAGTTTCATCAGCAATAGTGGAGTTACGAAAATGCGCTGCTAACCTATAAATTCTCCTTCCCCACGGTCTAGGCCTCAACATGACTCACTCAGAGCAATAGCACAATCGCTAGCTGCACACGGGTTTTCTGTATCACTCCGGTCGAGCCGATCCATTCATGCTGAAGCGTGGCTCTACTACAATAGAACCGACTGACCGGATGGCGCAATTGGTAGTGACCCTGCCTCTTACGCCAAAGGTCGTGGGTTCGATCCCCACCCTGGACAAACATTCGTGCGATGAACACTTGTGTTTGTTCAGTGTCTGGGTGTAATTTAATTATTTAAGTATATATTTGTGTTCCTCTGTTGTCTGATATCTGTAACACAAGTGCTTAAGCTACTTAGTGCGGAATCAGGTCAACGTATGAGATGTTGTGAGAATTATAAAAAAAAATAGAGTTCGCGCCAAATAAATCCAATGCTTTTGTTTTTTTTTGTGATAGGTGGCAGTCGAGCAGATGGATCGCCTGATGGCAAGCAATAGCCACCAACTATAGACACCCGCGACACCAGTTCCACTTGATTGGCGCCACTTCTGTTACGTCATCATTAAAATTTGAGCTTTGTTGATGTAGACACAAGGGATCTCAAATGTTAGCTCCGAGTTTTGCCTCTGGACTCTTTGGTGGCGCGGACTAACTAACTAACTAGGTTGGCGCAGCGACTCATAGTGAGTCTTGGATTTCGATAATAAAAGCCTCCATCTCGGTCGGTTTTGCGCCACTTCCTGCCAGCCATCCACCAAGAGTCCAAGCAAAATCCTTATCGACCTCATCTTTCCAGCGGTATCTTGGACGGCCGACTGGCCTTTGCTCATTAGGACTTGGTCGATGGACTACCTCATATTAATTGTCTGAGAATTGCCCCCTGCGCGAGTGCGTAGGCTCGACAGTATTGTGATGTCATGCGCAGCATGACGGTAGGAATTTCTCTGCATTGTTCGATATCTATACTAAATACTATAGAGATAATTTCTATAGACAACGTGGAGGCTTTAAGTAATCGAACAAGCAACATGCGCGACTTAATCGACGCCCAACGCCATCTATTGGTGCAAGAATCTAATGTCTCGAAACGAAGCGAGGGCAGACCACTTTAGTTAATAATAATTCTGAGCGTGTAACTATGAGCCAGTTGGTCTCTTTCCCCTGTCTAAGGGTTTCGAAGGTGAGACAACAATTTCTTTAATTAGTAGATAGTATTGCCAAATCCATACCAGACCATGAGGTCTGATTATGCTTCGGCACGAATGGGCCGGCTCGACTGGATTGATACCACAGATTCACAGAAAACCGGCGTGAAGCAGCACTGTGCTGTGTTTCACTGCGTGAGTGAGGGTACCGGAGGCCCAATCCGGGGGAGAGGGGGTTTAAAGGTTGGCAGCGCACTTGTGACTCCACTGGTGTCGCGCTCGCTTACCATCAGGCGATCTCTCGTCTGCCACCTATCATATAAAAAAAAACAGTGGGACAGAGTGTTAATCTCCATTTTTAACCGACTAGCAAAAAAAAGTAGGAGGTTCTTAATTCGACATGTAGGTAAATTTTAATTGATATCATCATCAGCAACCCACACTCGTCCACTGCTGGACATAGGTCTCCCCTAATGCACGCCACTGCTCCCGCTTTTCGGTCGCTCTCATTAGCCCACACCAGCCAGATGTCATCATCCCATCTTGTCACAGGGCGTCCAACACTACGCTTACCGAGTCGCGGTCTCCACTCAAGGACTTTACGGATCCAACGGCTGTCAGTTCTGCGGCTAATATGACCAGCCCACTGACACTTCAGTTTGCTAATTCAGTGGGCTATGTCGATGACTCTGGTTCTCTGTCAGATTACATCATTTCTGATGCGGTCCTTCAGAGATACTCCGAGCATAGCCCTTTCCATAGCTCTTTGAGCGACTTTGAACAGCTGGACTTTTTTTTTTTTTGGTCAATAAGCCAACGCTTGACCACAATCGCACCTGATGGAAAGCGACGATGAGGTCTAGGATGATACGCGTTTGCCTAAAAGATGCCTGTTCACTCTTGCCTTAAAGATGCCCAGATTATAGTGGTCAGGAAAAACAGATCTCGGCAGAGAGTTCCATTCCTTAGCCGTCCGCATTATAAATGTGGAAGCAAATCGCTTCGTGCGGATAGGGGTATTTCTACCACATAAGGATGAAAGCACTCGCTGCGCCTTGTCGTCCGATGATGGAATGGGTTGGGGCCTTGGGGGGGATCAAATTATGTAGAACCTCCGCACACTCCCCGAAATGAATCCGGTAGAAGACCGAGAGGCATGCCACTCGTGGCAGGTGGTCCAGGCTCTGCAGGCCAGCTTCGGAGAGTGTGTCATCATCGATGAGCTTCTTCGCACGTCGTTCTATTGAGTCCAGAGCGTCTAACTGATACCGGGCAGACTAGATACGGGACTAGTCCAGCCGTGAGTGGAGTAGTCCAGACGCACTGGTCGAAGACTACATTCATATACATTATTGATATACAGTGTCTTAATCAAGAGATTCGTGACTCAGACCGTCGACATTAGGTCACAGATTGTATAATTGTTAGGTTCCATAAATATCTAAGGGCTAGTCCCTGATCAGGGCTGGCCGTTTGGCAAGTCCACGTTTGCCCGGAATGCGTCGGTTATTTTTAACTGCTAGTTAAATAGGTCGGTTAGCGGGAACTAACAAACCAATGTTTGTTTTAAGATGAGATTTGATGCGGAAGAGTTTTGGTGAAATAACTACTGGGAGATGTTGTCTCGTAGGTTAGATTATAGAAGTTTAGATCGAAAAAAAGTGATTCAATTCGAAAACAAAAAAATAAATAAACATAGGCTTGCCGTCCCGGTCCTCAGACTTCATAAAATCGGTAATTCGTTTGTTGGCTTAAGTATTAAGATATTTAATAAGCTACCACAAAATGTCATACAACTATCACTGGATAAGTTTAAGTCTCATATTAACCTGCCTAATGAAGAAAGGTTACTATAGTGTACAAGACTATTTAAATGATAAGGATTCTTGGTCATGTTAATTGATTAATCTTTTGAGTTGTTATTCATAGTAGTCTATTAACTTTCATAATTGTATTTTTTTTCTCTTCTCAATTGAAACTCTGTAACATCATCAATATTTGAAAAGAGTAACTACTGAGTTTCTTGCTGGTGTCTTCTCAGTAGAAATCGACATTCCGAACCAGCGGTAGATAATATGTACTATTTTGACATTCATAAGTGTTCTGTGTGGACCTAAATTGAATAAAGAATTTTTTATCTTTTATCTTTAAAGTTTAAAACTAAAACCCGATTACCAAAAAACACGCTCTAAAAGTACGAAGCAAGAATATTGTCTCTGCTGAAATTATTATGCCGTATCGCCGTGGTCGTATGCCACATTGATGTTATTTTATTATTGCAATGAATCTGTTTTGCTACACTAGGTGGCGTAGGACCACGGTAATACGGACTTAATAATATTCAGCAGAGACAAATTTTTCGTACTATTCTTACTTTTTTAGAGCGTATGGTAGTCGGTTTTAATTTTTAAATTATTTTTATTTAACACGTTTTAGTTATGTAAATCAAATTACATATTTGAAATGTGCTTAAAAAGCTTTTTCATTTGATACCCCACACAATACCGTCAAGCAAAATTTTTCGGGGTTTCAGCATCTCGGCAAACACTTATACTATTTATTAAATAACCATGCACAAATGTTGGGTCCGTCGTTGTACGCGAAAAATTGATCACCGCCAAAAGCGGCCACTTTTAGCGTGAATCAATTTTTCCAACAAGACCAACATTTGTGCATGGTTATTTAATAAATAGTATACTTGTTTGCCCAGAGAGGCTGTAACCACGAATTGTTTAAAATAAATCCGGTTTAGTAGCTAGAAATTAAAAACGATTGGCGTCGCTAGTGTGCCCTACCCGTCACCTTAATTGTAATTATCAGACTTCCAAAATCCTGAATAGTCTCAGCGCACCCTCGGCTCTAAAGCAAAGCTTTTAGACGCAACTGGAAATGAAAATTTGAGATGATGAGGATTTCATGTACCTTCACTGTACTACCCAACGCTTACTAGTTCCTGTTATAAAATTAACAGTAAGCATTATTTTTATTTAGCCGTGTGGTCCCCGGCAGAGTAGAATAGGCCACCCTCACTCTTACCGAGGTGTCGTAAAAGGCGACTAAGGTAAAGCTGCTGGCATGATCATCAGCACCCAGAGAAGGAAAACTCAGCATTTATATCTAAACCCTCGCCAACCCGTCTGCCAAGCGTGGTGAGTATGGCAATTACCCCTCATGTGATTGAGGGAGGCCCGTGCCCCAGCAGTGGGGACTTAAATGGGCTGATGATGATGATGATGATGAAGCAATATTTTTAAAATATACCTAAAGCACTATTTCAAACTCTAAACATTGCATCGACGTCCAACGTTTATAGTTAATACGTTAATAAGCAATAAAAGTATTAATTTAATCTAGTTATAAATCGGCACGGGCGCTCGGCCTGGTTACAGACTACCAGCGCACGCGCATAGGGCTGGCGGTCAGAGAAATTCAAACCAAAGTCGTGGGAAGATATTTTCGATTTTATCGATACTATCGATATATTCGAGGTGGGCGGAGCACTGTCGACGCCCTTTGTCCCACCTAGTGGCCATAAGACATTAAATTAAGGTGACGGGTAAGGCACACTAGCGACGCCAATGGATTTTAATTTGTAGCTATTAAACCGGTTCTATTTTAAAAAAATTCGGGGTTACAACCTCTCGGCAAACACTTATACTATTTATTAAATAACCATGCACAAATGTTGGGTCCGTTTTTGTACGCGAAAAATTGATTCACGCCAAAAGCGGCCACTTTTGGCGTGAATCAATTTTTCGCGTACGTGTCGGCGTCGCTAGTGTGCCCTACCCGTCACCTTAACCGGTATTGATGTTTAAATTCTATTAATAAACAAGAATGAACTTGTATGCGTAAATGAATAAATGAATAAATTTTTCGCGTAGGTACCTACTCGTTGAACCCAATTTTTTTTCAGGGCTATTTAACAAATAGTGTAAGTGCTTGCCGAGAGGTTGTAACCCCGAAATTATTTAAAATAGATCCGGTTTAGTAGCTAAAAATTAAAATCGATTTTCGTCTAAAGTGTGGAATATCGACTTTTAGGTTATCTAGGCCCTCGATTAATAATCGATGCACAATCGATCGTACGACTACACTACTTTTTAGCCACGATTATTATCTAATCCCAGTGCGGCAGCCCTAAGTGCAAGTGCAGTGCGTATTTATATCGGCCTGATTCTAAAGTGGGATGCGTTTGTGGGCCAGCCCTGTCCCTCCCCAGCTTGCAACTTTAATATTAGATTTCAGTCTTCCTTAATACACGGGTCTGTGGGAGAGATTCTGTGTGTGAGGAACGATTTAATAATTATTATTTTTTTGTTTATTTTATACACATTACAGATTACAACCTGTGCGGATAAAGAATGGGATCAGAAATGGCGGCGAATCTATTTACTTCTCGCTCGCACACTATTTGCGTCTTTACTCGCACTCGTGGGGTGCAAGTATAGACGCAAATAGTGTGCGAGGGAGAAGTGAATAGATGCGCCGCCATTTCTGATCCCATTCTTTATCCGCACATGTTGTACAATTTTTTTTTTTTTTTTTACTGTTGATAGGTAAGCGTTTGACCATATTTCACCTGATGGTAAGTGATAATATGGTCTAAGATGTAGCACGATTACCTAGAAGATACCTATTCACTCGCGCTTTGAAAACCCCCAAATTGTAGCCACTAGGGAACAATTATTGCGAATCCTAAACATACAATTAAAGGTTATAATCTAGATTATAATCCTACAATATGTGTATTTTAAAAAGTTTCTTTTGCGTACAAAGAAGAAACAAAACAAAAAAGAAAAGCTTTATGATTATAACTAGTGAAAAGAAAAAATAATGATCTTATAAGTATTTAGCAGGCATGCCGACCAGATCCAGAGCCGTAGCCGAGTCTATCGGGTGTGGGATGGAGGATATCAGTCACTTTTTTAATATTATTTCATGATTCATTTATGATTTGAAAGAAACCAAATTCAAAACCTTGAAGCAGTTTATCTAATTTTAAAACCGTGAGAGAGTCACGGTTCGGCATAAATGGGCCGGCTCGATCGGAGTGATAGCACGCCCTCACAGAAAAACGGCGTGCAGCAGCACTGTGCTGTGTTACGCTGCGTGAGTAAGGGTACCGGGAGGCCAATCCGGGGGAAAAGGGAATTTAAGGGTTGGCAGCGTACTTGTGACTACGCTGGTGTCGCGGGTGTCCATGGGCGGTGGCAATCACTTACCATCAGGCGACCCGTCTGCTCGTTTGCCACTACCTACCAATAGATCGATGGTAGAATCAATAAGTCGAACAAATTGATATATACATCACATACATTGATCTGACTCCGAGATAGGTAGCTCAAGCACCTGTGTTACGGATATCAGAATCAACAGTGGGATTACAAATATATCCATATAATACTTTTCTTTTGTAAATACATACTTATAATACATAGCATACACCTAGACAAATACAAACAAACACGTTCATGCACACAAATGTTTGTACTGTGCGGGGATCGAACCCGCAACCCTTGTTGTCAAGTCGTCGTCCATGGGCGGTGGCAATCACTTACCATCAGGCGATCCGTCTGCTCGTTTGCCACCACCTACCAATAGATCGATGGTAGAATCAATAAGTCGAACAAATTGATATATATGTCTGGTAACAAATGCATTATATAAGTGTTTAATAGTATCGATAAGAAGTGTGAAGTAATTCATATATTAATTCATAAGTAAATAGGTCCATTTCGCGTTTTATAATTTATGCTACGCCCAAAAGGGTAACATGATGTACCGGAATTGTTTTATAAGATCTTGTATAACATTCATGAAGGCAATAAATACTTTGACTTTGACTTTGACTTATTTACTTAACATAATTTGTGTTCCCACCTACCTATACAGGATGATTCAAAACCATCATTAAGTTACGATTTATTGGCAAGATAACACAATTATTATGCTTCAGGATCCTTTCAATACCGTCGCGTGTCGGCTTCAGGAAAATCACCGGTCGTCATTGTTCCTTCAATGAGTTGTGCCTTGTTAGTGGCAAGGCCACCAATCTTTCCGTGTTGGGTAAGACGCAGACTTCCTATGGTGGCGTATCGTTTGCTTTGGACGTCATCATCATCCAAATCTCGGCTAATATAGTCCACTACTGGACGTAGAGCTCCCCTAAAGATCTCCACTTTCATTTGATAAAAGGTACTCTTATTCCTAAAAAATCTTACAAATGTATGGTAAATCAAGAAGTACACGTCAGCGTCCCATGGAGTTATCCTTGTTGGACTTTGGACCGTCCTTATGTCTGAAACATAAGTGCTATTTTTGCACTGTGTGGGTGGGAAACCTTGACAACGTCTGTACATGTAGCGCCGCTATTTTAAATTATTGGGCAGCCCCCTTCCTAAGGATTTCCGCGACCTTAACCAGGTCATCAGTCCACCTCGTGGAGGGCTTGCCACGGCTACGACTCCCTGTACGCGGCTTCCATTCGAAGACCTTTTCGCCCCAGCAACGGTCGCCTGTTCTCCTTGCAATCTCCTGCTGATTGCCACTTGAGGCTTGTAATTTTTCTTTTTTTTTAATTTGGTAGACACGCAGACAGATCACCTGATGGTAAGCAATTGCTACCGCCCATGATCACGATGTTTGACTGATAATTTAGGACTGAATACTTACTACTGGTGGTCGTGTGGTCCCGGTTGGCCGTGTGGTCCCGGCAGAGTAGAATAGGCCACGAAGAGTGAGGACTCTTACCGAGGTGTCGTAAAAGGCGACTAAGGTAAAGCTGCTAGCATGATTATCAGCACCCAGAGAAGGAAAACTCTGCATTTATATCAAAACCCTCGCCAACCCGTCTGCCAAGCGCGGTGAGTATGGCAATTACCCCTCATGTGATTGAGGGAGGCCCGTGCCCCAGCAGTGGGGACTTAAATGGGCTGATGATGATGATCACGATGATGCTATGTCTGTGATCATTGTTCTCCTGTAGATTTCATTATTAATGACACCATCACGTAACGAGATTCCGAGCATAGACCTCTCCATTGCCCCTTGAAACAAACTGAACTTTGGGTGACTTTAAGCCTTCATATGCGGCCTATTGTGGCTGGTGTGGGCTGGATGAGAGTGGCCGAAAATCGGGAGCAGTGGCGTGCATTAGGGGAGACCTATGTCCAGCAGTGGACGAGTGTGGGTTGCTGATGATGATGCGGCCCATTGTAAGCGGCAGTGAATCTTGTTTTTTTAGGGCTTGCATAGCCAACCATGCAAGTCCTATTCAGACCAGCACCACTACGACTAGTTTGATCTATTGTACCGCCGCTAATATACAAATGTGGGAAAGCCACGCTTAGGCATGAATGGGCCGGCTCAACCGGAGTGATACCACTGTCTCACATAAGACCGGCGTGAAGCAACGAAACGAAGCGAGGGTAGACCACTTTAGTTAATAATAATTCTAAGCGTGTAACTATGAGCCAGTTGGTCTCTTCCCCCTATCTAAGGGTGTCTCTTTCCCCTTCGAAGGTGAGACAACAATTTCTTTAATTAGTAGATAGTATTGCCAAATCCATTCCAGACCATGAGGTCTGATTATGCTTCGGCACGAATGGGCCGGCTCGACTGGATTGATACCACAGATTCACAGACAACCGGCGTGAAGCAGCACTGCGCTGTGTTTCGCCGTGTGAGTGAGGTTACCGGAGGCCGTATCCGTCTGCTCGTCTGCCATCTCTCATATAAAAAAAAACATATCAGTCCCAAACCCAGCACTGTTTACACTGTGTATTAACTTTCTGGGATTAAGATGCTTAGCTTCATTGAGGCTTAAAATGTGCTTTCCCAGATGTATCATCAGCAACCCACACTCGTCCACTGCTGGACATAGGTCTCCCCTAATGCACGCCACTACTCCCGATTTTCGGCCATCCAGCCCTCACCAGCCAGCCTTCGAATGTCATCATCCCATCTTGTCGCAGGGCGTCCTACACTACGCTTACCGAGTCGCGATCTCCACTCAAGGACTTTACGGCTCCAACGGCTGTCAGTTCTGCGGCTAATATGACCAGCCCACTGCCACTTCAGTTTGCTAATTCGGTGGGCTATGTCGGTGACTCTGGTTCTCTGTCAGATTACATCATTTCTGATGCGGTCCTTCAGAGATACTCCGAGCATAGCCCTTTCCATAGCTCTTTGAGCGACTTTGAACTTTGAAGAGTGACTCACCTGTTGGTAAGTGATTACAGCCGCCCATGCACATCTGCAGCACATAAGACATCACAGATGCGTTGCCGACAGTTAATAGAGCTCTTTTCTTGAAGATCACCAGGTCCTAGGAAGCACCTTCGTTGGTAGCTGAGTCCACAGTTTTACTACGCGCGGTAGGAAGTGGCGCGAGCAACGTACTGTGTGTACAGGTTTTCATCCGCCTCGTTAAGGTGACGGGTAGGGTCAACTAGCGACGCCGATCGATTTAAATTTTAGCCACCAAACTGGATCTATTTTAAACAATTTCAGGGTTACAACCTCTCGGCAAACACTTATACTGTTTATTAAATAACCATGCACAATTGTTGGGTCCGTTTCTCTACGCGAAAAATTGATTACCGCCAAAAATGGCCGTGAATCAATTTTTCGCGTACCTACGCGTTGGACCTGACATTTTTGCATGTTTATTTTATAAATAGTATAAGTGTTTGCCGAGAGGTTGTAGCCCCGAAATTGTTTAAAATAGATCCAGTTTAGTAGCTAAAAATTAAAATCTAGTGTGCCCTAGGCGTCGCTAGTTGACCCTACCCGTCACCTTAAACATTCTGCAGATTCTGGTGTCGTTCAGTTATTATTGAAGACTTTAGGGACTGATGAACAAATAAAGTCAAGGTGAAGAAGGAGACAATACAATTATTTCGGGGAGCGCTCTGGTTTGCCAAGACCCGTCGTCAGGTGCTCGGCCAATGTTGAGACAAACGTTGGATTAAACCTTGGCCAGTAATAAGATCAATTTGTCGACTATGCGCTATGCTAATTATATTACCATTTTTGCTTCTTACCCCCCTTTTAACTGCTCATCATTTCAGCCAGTCAACGTTGACGTCTGGACATAGGCCTCCCCCAATGATCTCCACACAAATCGGTCCTGTGCTGCCCGCATCTAAGGGACTCCCGCGACCTTCACCGTCGTCGGTCCACCTTGTAGAGGGCCTACTTCGGCTTCGACCTCCTATTACACCGCCTCCACTAGAGGACCTTTGTGCCCCATCGGTCGTCTGATCTCCTCGCAATGTGCCCTGCTCATTTCCACTTGAGGCATGCAATTCTTTGGGCCATGTATTTGACCTTGGTTCTCATGCTTTAACTGCTCGCATCATTTTAAATTTGCCTTGTTCCAAGGTATATCTATCTGGAGTCAGTACAGTATGTTTTCTCCTTTCATACGTCCCTTTAATTTGATCGAATTCATTCGAATCAGCCACTTCCTTTTCTATGATGTCATTCTTAAGATAATCCTTAAAACTTAAAAAAAAAATTAATACTTACTAATACTTACATGTTACTTCTAGATGCGCGTTCCCGCAAATCCAGCACCCAATGTTGCCAGCAGTGTCTCACAACGCTTTCTTCATAGCTCGATCCTTCTCCATCCGATTAATACCGTTGATCCTGAAGCCATCGCGATGAGTGAATCGCGATTGTAGATATCGAACTCGACATTTATATGGACGAATGTATGGAAATCTTTCATTCGATATCTAGATCACATCGCGCCATTTTCTCGTCGGCTTTAAAAAAATTGAAAATGCTTTAATGCCTGGTCCGAAACTAGGTATTTATTATCTATATGACTACTAAATGAGGAAGCGGACGTCTCTTGGCACACCCAAATCACAGAACCAAATGTGATGTGAGCAGACGGATCGCCTGATGGTAAGCGATTGCTGCCTCCCATAAACACCCGCGACACCAGTGGAGTCACAAGTGCTCTGCCAACCTATAAACCCCCCTTTGGGTATGCGATTGGGCTTCCGGTACCCTCACTCACGCAGCGAAACACAGTATAGTGCTGCTGCACGCCGGTTTTCTGTGAGCGCTTATATTTTTTTTATTGCTTTATAATAGGCAGACGAGCCTGCGGCCCATCTGATGGTAAATAGTAACCGCCGCTCATAGACATCAACAATGCCGGAGCACAGTCATGCCGCTGCCTACCGTGAGAGAAGAACTCTTTTCAAACCTCATTTAAAAAAGGACACGTCATAGCGATCAGGGAACACCGCGATTGGAAGCTCATTCCAGAGTTTGCACGAGCGCGGGAAAAAGGAGCGCTCGTAACGAAGCGGTCTGGAAGGGATTGGTTCCAGGTAGTATTGGTGAAGTTTGCTGCGGCGTCTAGTCGTGCGATTGTAGAATGGTGACCCTGGTATGATATTAAACAGCTCCACAGAGCACTCTCCATGGAAGAGCCTATAGAAGAGGCAAAGAGAGCCAATATCTCTTCGCGACTCCAACGACTCCAATTTGTCCGTGAGATCGGGATCCCCGGCAATCCGGACAGCTCGTCTCTGCAAGGCGTCACATGGCTAATTAGGCTAATAACAATCGTATTGTGCTATAAAAATAGAACCCAGGTGTTAATAGGCCAAGTTTGGATCAAACTGGCGCCAAGCACGATTGGCATTTGTGCCTGCGTCTACGCAGACTCATGCAACAGTTATGCTTTACGTAAATGTCTATGAGAATGTGTGTCGCCTCGCAAAGACGGAGTGTATCGGTAAACATTAAGGTGACAGGTAGAGCACTCTAGCGACGCCAATCGATTTTAATTGTTAGCTACTATATCAGATCTATTTTAAACAATTTCGGGGTTAAGATCTCTTGGCAAACACTTATACTATTTATTAAACCCTGCACAAATGTTGGGTCCAACGCGTACGCGAAAAATTGATACACGCCAAAATCGGCCACTTTTGGCGTGAATAAATTTTTGCGTACAAAAACGAACCAACGCATGGTTATTTAATAAATAGTAAAAGTGTTTAGTTAAATTCCATTGGCGTCGCTAGTGTGCCCTACCAGTCACCTTAAAACAAATAGCATCATACAACATTTTCGAAAAAAGAATGAAAACTGCTTTATAACACCGTTTTAACTATAATGTATCAATATGGGGATTAACACGATATTTATTATGTGAAACAACAACAAACTACGTTACAGCAGCGGAACTCCGCTCATGACCACGGCTGCTGTAACGTAGCCGAAACGTCGAGCCAAATATGTGAGTACACAATGTTGTTTCACATAATAAATATCGTGCTAATCCCCGTATTGATACATTATAGTTATAATGCAACGCAAAAATCTAAAAAACACCGTTTTAGTTTAAAATGGTTTAACGAACGTTTATGAATGTTTAAGGGGATGTAATTGTTTATCGATTACACCCAGTATTGTTTATCGGGAGGAGGTTTTCTTGGAAAGGGTGTTGTGTAAAGAAAACTATAATTTATATTAAATAGGTATATATTAAATTTAATTGCACCTATAACATCAAATTGCGGTTTTAGTAACCACTTAACGCTAACATTATTGTCAGAGAAAATTCTGAAGGCCTCAATTTTAAAACAGGATATAAGCAAAAATATACACAAATAACAAAAAGTAAGCAAATAGGGACTTATAAATTAAAACGTTATTTTTGATAACTTTAGAACCGTTATATTGTATAACGTTATATTCAATGTTTTTTATCTAAGTCAGGGTTGTCAATTTTTCCAATGTTTTTCGTAACCATTTCAAAAATGGTTCTTTTACGTCCCTTTTAAAGATGGAGCATAAAATAATATCTTTGGCTCAGAAAGAGAAAGATTTGATCTCGTAGCACCGTGTGGATGTTGAGAAAATAAAAACGAATAATAAGAAATAAAATAACAATACATCAACAAATGCTTAGGGAAAAGAAAGGCCTTTGAACAGTTCAGTAAAGTTTTACACTATATATACAACGGTAAATGAAAATATTATTTGTTTTATGTACTTATTTTTCTTAAAATTATTTCAGCCATACAAACGCAGGTAATATCGGGACGGAGTAATACATCGACTATGATTTATTTATATATTATCTATGAATTCTACACACCAGATTATAAAAACTACTTGTAAAATGTGTATATAAATTGTAAAAATGTATATTTTGTTAAATACAATTGCCTATGAAAATATTTTTAATAATATTTATGTATATATTTTTTTTTGTATATTTTTCATGTTTTTTTAATGAACATTGTATTTTAATGGTAAATGACTGGTGTGTAGAACCATTTTTTATTTATAAACATTATTGTAGGATTCGTATCTGGTAACTATATGTTTCGTAACCCGTTTTGACTAAGTGAACCAACCCAAAATGCTTGCACAAAAATATTTTAGATACACGGGCTTTCTCCCATTTTGCTTAATACAATTTTTTCACTCTATTTCTCTACTTGCATTTAAAAAAAAAGCGTAAAGCGATGTTTTCTTAAGTAATGCGCATTTGGATTGGCACTCAGTTATTTTTTCATTATTTTTATGTAAAATAATTATTTGTTTAAGCAGCCTAAAACCCGTGCTTGGAGCAACTTTTAAATGTACCAAGAATTTATTATAGAATTTTATATCGATACGTATTTTTATTTTAATATAAATAACTCCTTGTACTTCCCATGATTTCATCATTTATTTTCAAAACCTCCTTACTAAACCTTAAAATAAAAGTAGACAAGAAAAATACTTAACAAAAAATATTAAAAGGTACTTCATTAGGAATAAAAATTTTAGAAATCAACAATAATAACCCATAGTTTTATACTAAATCGCTTAGCGTTAAAATTAAAAATAGATTTTCTATTTACATACATTAAATTATCGATAAAACAAAAAAAATAGAAGCATCTTTCAACACAATAACATTAGAAGACAGAAAAATAATTTAAATAAAAATAAAAGAACTGCATAGATTTTCAGAATATGGTTTTAGAAACTTAACAAGTCAGTATTTACGGTCTATTATCTCTTGGAAACGTAGCTTGAAAACTGTTGAAAGATAAAAAAAAAATCTTCATCAATATCATTGGTTGCCAACAAAAAAACTACGTTTCAAACAATACACCTTTAAAATTTAAATCACATCAGTGGAACAAAAACATTTTAATGCGATAAAAAACAAGTTCAAGGAGTTACAGTAACAAGAAAAATTAATATCTAATACATTCGAATAATTACTGATCCAAAATTATATACAACCAATTTACATCGTACTCTATATGTTACATTATAGCTTAAACCCAAAATTGATTTCAAGTTCCAACGTAGGAAAACAAAAAGATCAGTCATTAAGGTGAAAATAAATGGGTTCTGTTTGATGACACTAGCGACACCTATTTTAGTTAACTTTTCACAATGATTTAAAATGATAGAAATGTCCAATGAAATTACCTACAGCAGCCTTTACAGTTAAAATTAGACTTTATTCAACTAATTTAAGAGCCTTTTTCGAGACAACGATGGCAGTGACCGTGTGAGCTACAGCGGATTGTGGCGGCCCAAATGAGATCGCTACTTTGCTGCCAGAACCCGCCTTGTTAGATATAGGTTACAACTATAAGATTAAATAATGACGATAAACGTTTAAAAAAATACAAAAATATATTTTTTTTACTAACATTTGACAGCCCTGGGGATATTCCGCCAAAAATGTCACGTCTGCGTCAATATTCAATCTTTGCTCTCTTATAACTAATACACACGAGTAAGGAACGTACAGAGGCGACACTTCAAAGAAATTGATATAATTCGTACCTACTCCCATTTGATACGAGTAGATTAGATTTTTCAATTGTTATATTTTTCAGTCCCAAATTGTTTTTTTTTTAATTTTTTTTATCTTTTCTTATTTTCTCAGCTTTGTACTTGTAAGCTTAACCTAGATAACTAGGTCAGAGTTTATACATTTACTAATCTGAAAGTTTTCCTAAAACAATATTTATTTACAGCAGCAATAACGCTGCTTTTCCTGTGAACACTCCTTACTCGCATGACTATAGAACGACCGGATATATTGGCCCTAGATTACAGACGCCTAAAAAAAGATGATGGCGATTATCAAGAACGACTTGTCCAAATGTCACAATGACAAAATATCTATGCCCAGTGCTTAGTTTGCATTGACATTTTTTATCATGACACAGAGAATCCAATAGGAGATAAGAAATAATGATACTGAACTTGGAACCATGATGCAGTTGGTCTGGTTCCCTTTTCCTGGTCGTAAAGGTCAGACGGTACGCTTCATTGTAATCACCAGACTCAGTCATCCTGCATCATGATTCAAGTGTAACCCAGACTCCAAAGCGACGGCTTTGGATGCAACTGGGAATGATTCTCTGAGATCATCACTATCATCCTTCCTGCTTTCATTACAGCCGTAATTCTGAACTGAGGTACCCGGCCGAACTATTGGTGTATATAAAATGTATAACGGTAAAATCACAAAGAAGTAATTTCGCTAACTATTTTAGCAGGCGCCTTAATGCAGTTATCACACGAAGCTGATGTTCGTCTGTCCATTTGAAACCATCTGTAACAAGGAAAATAATATTGAAATTTGATAAACACATAATTGTTTATGTTGTGAGCCTAAGGAGGACTTGTTGAAAACCGTCGCTCATAGACATTGTCAATAACAGGGCATAGTGCCTCATCATCATCATCAGCAACCCACACTCGTCCACTGCTGGACATAGGTCTCCCCTAATGCACGCCACTGCTCTTGATTTTCGGCCACTCTCATCCAGCCCACACCAGCCAGCCTTCGAATGTCATCATCCCATCTTGTCGCAGGGCGTCCTACACTACGCTTACCGAGTCGCGGTCTCCACTCAAGGACTTTACGGCTCCAACGGCTGTCAGTTCTGCGGCATAGTGCCTACCGTGAAATTTATTTCTCTCATACTTTAGGGTCTTTCGCCATCGTCTTTTATTCTTGTCAATTCTACATTTACTTAACACTCATATTCACTTTGCTTAATAAATGATACCCTATAAGTTGGCCAGGCTTAATAGCTATGCAACAAAAAAAATCATTCAAATCTTCAATCAATAATTATTTATTCATGTTGCTGTTAGGAGGACTGGGTGAGGAAAGACTGAAGAAATCTGAGGTAACCTACGTCCAACAGTGAAGAGACTCAGGATACTGATTGATTGAAAGAAAGATCAAGCATGTCATGATTACAATGGCATCGAGCAAGCGAATGCAATTGTTCTTTTGACCCACTGATCTCCACGACGCATCTTCCTATGAAGTGAATGCAATTAAAACTGACATTTCGCACGTTCCACTTTCGACTAACATTCAACTTTGGGCCGTCAAAATTAGTGACATAACACCTTCAGTAGGACATCGGGTCTGTAGGACGTTGCGTAACGTGATTTTGGCGTTGCATAACGTGAGAAAGTCGGTCGGTCAGCTTCCGCGGTGACGTAAGGAGCGAAGTGGGTTGAAATTGTGGTCAGTTTTGGTACAAAAAGTCGGGGTATGAGGTCGGTGGTCCATCGGATAACTAGGTTAAGATCTTGTTGCTATAGATAGGGAAGTGATTAGGAAGTTAGTAACGGTGGCTAACTCCGTATAAAATAAGTACTGATCCGAATTCCATGACGGATATTCTAATGCATTTTTATTATAAATTTTCATCCTCTTTTTTGGTCCATTAAATAACATCTTCATACATTTTCAGATAGTCAAGTAACAATTTGTAAAGGTATGGCAAATCTTGACATTTGAACATCAGGGACAAGTTCTAACAGAATACAGCAATTTTTTCTTGCCGGCACTTTCACATTTGGAGTAAAAATATATGAAATTCCGAGGATATCCTTTTATTTCCAAAATTAATTGACCCTGTGTACCCAACACAGGGTCAATTAATTTAGGACTGAATACTTACTACTGGTGGCCGTGTGGTCCCGGCAGAGTAGAATAGGCCACCCTCACTCTTACCAAGGTGTTGTAAAAGGCGACTGAGGTAAAGCTGTTGGCATGAGCATTAGCACCCAGAGAAGGAAAACTCTGCATTTATATCAAAACCCTCGCCAACCCGTCTGCCAAGCGTGGTGATATGGCAATTGCCCCTCATGTGATTAAGGGAGGCCCGTGCCCCAGCAGTGGGGACTTAAATGGGCTGATGATGATGATGATGACTTACTACTGAAGACATGTGGTTACTAATGTAATAAGTATCAGTATAATGTCCTAGTTTTGAATTAGATTACCGGTAAATGAATAAACGAATTTATTATTAACGATTTTTAGTTTTCCATTTGAAATTTAAAAACTAAACAATTAAATAATTCTCCAATTTGTAGACTGACACTATCGTCAGCTCATGCACTCGTAGTTTCTTTGGAAGAAAAACTATCCATTACTTGGAAGGTTGTGGGGTCTGCTCCCATTTGTACGCACGAAGATTTTTTGAAGTGCTTTATTTTCTTGTTGCCTAAAAACTACAAAATACAATCTGTAAATCCTAATATTATTGCATAAGCCGACATTCTACGATCAAGCTACCTCCTCAGAATCTAGGTTGATATCTACTTCAACCTTCTTAAGTTACTCATAGTATGTTTCCGGGTCTGCTACCTATAATAATACTTCGATTTTTTAGATCAGTACTATCATAATTGCAGAGTTAAGTTTGTTATTACTGGCTAATTACCCTGATTGTTCTATCTGTGATGAGCTGTGATAATTGAAGGAGGTAGTGGACGATAAACAATGTTGCAGGTCGCAAAAACTCAGTCTTTTATTGGGGATATTCTTGTCGTAGGTCGACATTTCCTACTTTATCGTCATCATCATCATCTCGATATACCACTCCCGGTTTCGGAACCCAGGATAAGCCTTCTTGCTAAATTTTTCACTATGTAAGGATTTAGTTAGCGTAAATGGTAGTGTATTAGTAGATATGGTATCACTCATGACGTAAAGACGAGTCTTTCTGGGTCTATGCCTTGATTGATCGTTACATGTATTTTGGTAAACATCAACAATACCATCATATCAGCCCATATCCACCAACTGCTGAGTATAGGCACTTCTCTCTGTCACCCTCAATCGGCCAACCTCATCCACTGTTTGCCCGCCACTTTCACAATATTATCGGACCAACTAGCTGGTGGTCTGCTCATAGGACGCCGCCCTATTCTTGGTCCACCTATCGTCCTTACGCCTTGCCCGGTGTCCCGTACACACTCGCGTCCCAACATTTAAGACCCTAGTTCTCTTTCAGATCTCTTCATTAATAACAAAACATCTCTTTTTTTGTAGAATCTGAAAATGGTCTGAACACATCTCGAGCACTCAACAGGAAATATCCCATTGAGATAATGGAAAGTAATAAGTATAAGGTTTTTTTTTTAATTTATAACCCACACACTAGTAGTATTTATGGGTAAGTAAATCTTTTTTGTAAATGTATAAAGTTATTGTAATTATTTTATATATAGTTTGAAAATTTTTTATATAATTTGATCGACATCGGGTAAGGTCCGGACCAATGTAATGTTAATTTAGAAGTTATTTGGATAAGATATTTTTTTTGCGAGGTATATGATGAGTATATTGTTTGTAGGAAACTTTTGGTTGTAATATGTGACAACCATACGTCTGTGGAATTGGGACAGGTCACCAAACTCTATCCGGGAAGAGATAGCACACGCCACATATTGTGTTACTTGATCACAGCGAAAAAAAACTTATTCAGTTTGTCTATGAAATCATTTTTAACCCCCGACGCAAAAACGACGGGGATTAATTTATAAATAAATACATATTTCACAACATCAAATACATTGATCTGACTCCGGGATAGGTAGCCCAAGCACATGTGTTACGTATATCAGAAACAACGGCGGAATTACAAATATATTGATACATTTAATAATTTTCTTTTGTAAATTACATACTTATAATACATAATCATTGGCCACAACGTCTAGAAGATGATTGTTGCAACGGTAGGAGGTTGGTAAAAATCCATATCGTATCCTATCCTATTAATAATTTTGGGTCTAGATACTCAACGATACTATGCTTAAGGTGACGCGTAGGGCACACGATGATAATCGATTTTAATTTTTAGCTACTAAACCGGATCTATTTTAAACACTTTCGGGGTTACAATCTCTCGGTAAAAACTTATACTATTTATTAAATAACCATGCACAAATGTTGGGTCCAACGCGTACGCGAAAATTTGATTCACGCTAAAAACCGGACCCAACATTGTGCATGGTTATTTATTAAATAGTATAAGTGTTTGCTGAAAGGTTGTAACCCCGAAATTGTTTAAAATAGATCCGGTTTAGTAGCTAAACTTTTAAATTGATTGGCGTCGCTAGTACCTATGCCCTACCCGTCACCTTAAGTGGGCTTTTATGGGAAAAGGTATAAAATGAACACGCGGGTTGCCTGATGGTGAGTGATCACCGTCGACTATAGACATGAGCTATACCAGATATAATGCATATGATATGACATCTCATACATTGATCTGTTTTTTTTAATGTGATATGTGACAGACGACTTTGATAAATTGAAGGGAAATCGTGATTCCTGGTATGGTCATGTAAGGAGAAGGGGGGAAGAACATGTTACCAAAAAAGTGATGAGTTTAAATGCAAGTGGCTGGAGGAACAGAGGACGGCCGAAAAAGAGATGGATGGATTGTATGAAGAATGACATGATGGAAAAAGAGGTGGATGATTCGATGACGAATGACAGGGACAGATAACCTGGGAAAAGGGCAGGAGGATGATGATGTGGCAGACGACAGACGGATCACCTAATGTTCAGCAATTGCCGCCGCCCATAGACACCGCGGCGACACCATTAGAATCATAAGTGCGCTACCAACCTTTAAGCCCCCCTTTCCCCCCGATCAGGCCTCCGGTACCCTCAATCACGCAGCGAAACACAGTGCTGCTTCAAGTCGGTTTTCTGTGAGGCCGTGGTATCACTCCGGTCGAGCCGGCACATTCATGCCGAAGCGTGGCTCTCCCACGGTAGATTTATCTTAAATATTGTAGGTATCCACAGTTCTGAGAAACTATTCAAGACGTGCTACGACGAACTGTTTGAATCCAAATTTCGAGTGCATAAACAGATAAAAAGGTAGTGTACAATTATTAAATAAATAGAACAAATGTTTGTTTAGCGACTTCCGCTACGAAATTGTTTAAAATAGATGCAAACACACAGTGTGAAAAAGAGGGAAACTCCGATTCGGAAACGTCTGCTTTAAATTAATCACACAGAAACGCTGTGCTTGTTTAATGCTTTACTTATCAAAGACATTGGTTTTTAAAGTAACATTCCCAAGTACTTAGAAAAAAATCTTTCACGCGCATGTCAACTTGAAGCCCATAATTTCCCATTTCGTTATCAACAAAACTTTCCTCTGATCTTTATAGCCCTATCTCGGCAAATAACAACTTAAACTCCAGGAAAACAGGGTTGAATTTTGAACAAACTCTTTCTTTTATAGAAAAGCCCTATGCCATAGAATTACGAAACGATCCAGAAAAGAGAATGGACGTTACGATTATAGAATAGGGTTGGAAGTCCCTTGGAGGGAAGGAGATGCGCGGGAGTGCATTGGCCACGTTTCGGGTACCGACCCGTGGGTCATTGAACTTAGTAGTGTGATTTTTTTATGGCACTCTCTAGCTGAATGCTGTGACCTTTGTTTTTTGTGTGGTTCTGTGGATTCCCTTCTTGAGTGGTAGGGTTGTCTCAGTTGTAATTAAACAGGATTTTTTTTGACAAAATCCTATTTTCCTTATTATTTCATTTTAAAATACTACCGGACAACAAGGCACGGCGAGGGGTTTCATCAATACGTTGTTGGCTTGCCCCTTATCCGCACGAAGCGATTTGCAGCTAAGGCACAGCTAAGGAATGGAACTCCTTGCCAAGGTCTGTTTTTCCGGACCACTACAATCTGGACATCTTTACGGCACGAGTGAACAGGCATCTTCTAGGCAAACGCGTTACATCCTAGACCTCATCGTCACTCCGGTGAGATTGTGGTCAAGCGTTAGCCTACAGTTCATTAAAAAAATATTTTTAATGTTAATTGTTAAAAATAATAAGTTGAATTTGTATGCATTAAGATAAAAAAAATCGATCCAAATAACGACTTTCTTTTATTAAACTATACATTCGATGCGTGTGATTTAATTTAAATAATTACTTTTTTAATGTATAATATTATAAATATAAAAACTAACTTTTTTGTTTCAGGTATATTAAAATAAGATACTAAATGATTTGGAACTTAAATTATGTAATAAAAATTGCATACATTTAATTAGGAAAAAAAATGTCAAGGTTACTTATTCTTCAAAATAATACGTTACATAAAAGTATTATGTAAACCAAAACATTGTTTTGTTGTGCGCGTTCACTATGAAGTCAATAAAAACAGCTACGCAGATGTGCTGTCCTGGAAAAGAATGGATGCGGTATATTCAGCAAATTAAATGTGCACATTTTGGACGCATATTTGTCTTACTTTATATTTAGTGACGATTTTATGCTTTTAAAATGAAATAGCAAAACTTTTGTACCCTGTCTATGTTCCGCGAACGCGTAACGGTATCGAGTGTAAATTTGGAATGTAGGTAATCTCAAATCTGCGATCGCCTGATGTTGTGAAAAAAAAAGATAACGTTAAAATAATATCACAACCGTTCATACAGCAAAAACTTATTTAAGTTACCTACCTACCTACCTTTGAAATTTCAGATAAGTTATGGGTATCGAAATCTACGAAGGTAGCACGAATAGATAATCCCCAATCATTTAGAACGTAAACAAAATTACAAAACGCAACTGTTACGCAGTGTGACATTGCGCTTCCTACATCCAGACCAGAGTAGTGACGTAACAGATCCCGAATGTAGGTTAAATTAATAAAAAAACTTTAAGCCCCGCCCACCGCGTGCAGTGAAAGTGCGGAGCGCCCGCGCAGCGTGGCTGGCAGTCGGACATCGACCGCGGACGCGGCGACACGTGCATAGGAGCATTGATCGACAAAATGAGATCAGATAGGCTTACTAAGATAGTACCCATTTTTTAAAAAAATATTACACACTTTTAACCCACTTCTAGTTTACCGATTGAGCTGCATTTTGGCATATTTGTAATGTAATACCATCAAGTTGATCTCATGATGGAGCAGGGACGTAGGGATTAGAATTCCCAGAAAAAATAGACTAAAATAGTAGGGTGGGCTTTTTTTCTTCAACAATGGTGGCATAAAAGCTTGCGGCTGGCCTGATAGTAGAAATGGCCGGTGGTCACTCTACGGTAGCCCTTCATACTGCTTGTTTTGTCGTCTGGGCACAGATATTAAAATACTAGTATTCTGGATAAAAAACAAACGAGCCTAAACTCGGATGTCTAACACACTATCTAGAAGTACTAATGGCGTTCCTAAGATGACAGGTATCCCCATAATCGACGCCATTTGACAGCTACTATATCAGATCTATTTTAATCAATTTCCGGGCTCCAGTCTCCCGGAAAACACCTACACAATTTATTTAATACTTATATTTAACTATTAGGTTTGCTTTTGCACTCGAATTTTAGATTACCGATAAAAACGGCATAAGTGATTGAGGAGGGACTGAAGCCCCGAAATTGTTTAAAATAGATCTGGTATTTACTAAACCTAAATACGATATAAACATTAAAATCAATGGGCGTCGCTAATGTGTCCTACCCGTCGCCTTAAAAGAAATGGGTTGGTAAAATTGGGTAGGTATTAATATTTTCAGAGATTTGGATTCAAAAAGGGTTTGGTTATTCTGATTCCCCTGTTCAAGGGTTCCAAATGGTTACAAAGGACAGACGACAGTTGCTTCATTGTGAGTATCGGACTTCCCAAATCTTGGATTATGACAAATATACTCCGGGTTCCTAATCATCTCTTCTCAGCGTATCAGTCATCAGACTGTAATTACAACTGACTGATCATCAGTGATGATGACTCTATTAATATATCACAGAACATTAGCAAAAGATGCTTAGATTAAGAGTAATTAAGCAGGCTACTAATTTTACAAAAATACATAGAATAAACAGGTATATCATTATTATCAGTAAATAAAATTGATTATTACTGGAACAGCCTGGAATGATTCAATGAATTTGACCTTGAGAGCAAAAAACAATGAGTCAATAAAAATCCTTATATCTATGATAAATAAATACGGATATAAACACTTATGTTTTTAAAATTGTTAGCATTACTATAAGATAGACAATATTTTTTCTTTACAAATACATCGGTATAAATAACCAACTAATTAGATTTTATTATTAATTGATCGGTATCTTAATGGACATGAAATCATCATCCCCTTGTGTGTCATTCCTAATTACTTCCAAAAAACCGTCACTTTCGTGCCCAAGGTAACTTTTTAAATATATATTGGCTAACGCTCGACCACAATTGCACCTGATAGAAAGCGACGATGAGGTCTAGGATGTTACCTACGCCTATGCTTAGAAGATGCCTGTTCACTCTTGTGTTAATGCCATCCAGATTATAATAATCAGGGAATACAAACTTCGACAAGGAATTTCATATTTTTTTATGTGATAGCGATAACGAGTAGACGGATCACTTGATGGTTGGCGATTGCTGCCGCACATGGACACCCGCGACACCAGTGGAATGACAAGTCATTTTAGCGATCTTCATTACAATTTATCAATATTTGGTAAATAAGCAATATAGACATCGGTGTATAAATCTTTGGATAGATAAATAGTTTAAAGATTACATTTTCCGTTTATTTTCCACCAATAGTTTGTTTAACTCTTCAAGATAAAATAAAAAAGATAAGAAATGCAGTATGAGTAAGAAAAGAGGATTGTGACGCCGGTATTTCATTGTATTTCCAATACCTAAAGAATTTAAGAGATGTTTTGATAACAAAGACAATATAGTAGATAGCAAGTGAAAAATCAAAATTCTCTTCACCATTTCAACAATAAGTAATTTATATTGTTGTTATATCATTTTTTTTTGCAATTTATTCTTAAGGTGACGGGTAGGGTACACTAGCGACGCCAATTGATTTTAATGTTTAGCTACTAAACTAGATCTATTTCAAACAATTTCGGGGCTGCACTCTCTCGGCAAACACTTATACTATATATTTAATAACATGCAAAAATGTTGGGTACGTTTTTATACTCGAAAAATTGATTCACGCCAAAAGTGGACACCCGCGACACCAGTGGAGTTACAAGTGCGCTGCCAACCTACAAACTCCCCTTTCCCCTGGATTGGGCCTCCGGTACCTTCACTCACGCAGCGAAATACAGCACAGTGCTGCTTCACGCCGGTTTTCTGTGATAACATATCACTTCGGTCGAGCCGGCCCATTCTCCCACGGTCATTTCAGAATAGCCACCCAGAAGTGAAAGATACGTTCAAATTTTGCCTAAACACACACCCCCCTATTACAAACAAGAATAAGAATAACATATTACTTATTTATGTACCAAAAAAAATTTTCAAAATTCGAATCACAAAAACATTTAGGCAATTAAATAGGCCTCACTCTTACCGAGGTGTCGTAAAAGGCGACTAAGGTAAAGCTGCTGGCATGATCATCAGCACCCAGAGAAGGAAAACTCTGCATTTATATCAAACCCTCGCCAACCCGTCTGCCAAGCGTGGTGAGTATGGCAATTACCCCTCATGTGATTGAGGGAGGCCCGTGCCCCAGCAGTTGGGACTTAAATGGGCTGATGATGATAATGATGATGAATTAAATAGGTCTCCACCAGCATCTGGGCGCACACTGGGCCCCGTGGCGCTGGTATTCTGCGGAGACCTTTCTACGGGAAACGGGAACGGGATGATATGAGCTTTAGTACGATAATGACTTAAGATCGAGATTCATAATAAGGTGGACGATGGTTTTTAAGTGCGTTATTTACCTATTTCAATAAGTTTTCTCATTCACACAGCCCTTCACAAGTACTTCAGCTTCAGCGAATAGTTATTTAGGCCAGTTTGTGATAACACTGACACAATTGTGTTATCACAGGACAAACAAACAAACATATCTGATACTATCGACGACCGACGGTTAAGTAAATTAATCTCAATCGGTTGTAAAATAGGTGAGCTGAATGAAATAATAGTAATTTGATAAGTCATTTTTATGGCTTTTGAAAAATTCAATTTCTGTCCGATTCGATCAATATTTCTACGGGAATAAATCATTGGTATTGGCGGGAATCCATTGGATGCGAGCGGCACAGGACCGATCTGTGTGGAGAACATTGGGGGAGGCCTATAGCTATGTCCAGCAGTGGACGTCTATTGGCTGAAATGATGATAGGTCGTTCTTCTTTTTTATCGACAATGAGCCAAACTTACAAATAAACATTTAACTTTTATATAACAGACTACAAGTGATAAATATAATGTCCTAATTCGTTAAGGTGACGGGTAGGGCACACTAGCGACGCCGATTTTAATTGTTAGCTACTAAACCGGATCTATTTTAAACAATATCTGGGTTACAACCTCTCGGCAAACACAAATACTTGATATTTTTTATAGCAATCTTTTGCAATTTATTCTTAAGTAAATATCACACTTAAACATTTTGTTCAACGGCTTAACGTGCTTTCCGAGGCACGGGGGTACAAGACCGCCAACTTCCAAACTCCGAGTTGATACTAAGAATTTCTTACCGAAAACTTAGGTACAAATTTTTGGCCCGACCCAGGGATCGAACCCGGGACCTCTTGCGCAGCCGTCGCTTTAAAGTGCGACCCACTAACCACTGCGCCACCGAGGCAGTCACCTACCTATATTATACCTATATTATCATGTATGCTATGGACTTCCTCGGTGGCTCAGTGGTTAGTGGATCGTACTTTAATGCGACGGCTGCGCAAGAGGTCCCGTGTATGTGTCGGGTCAAAATTTTGTACCTAAGTCTTCGGTAAGAAATTCTTAGTGACAGCCCGAGGTCTGGAAGTTGTTAAGCTGTTGGTCCTGCGCCCGAGCCCTATCCGGTCGTGTTACCCTGGTGTCCCATCGGAATATGAGGGTAAGGCAATAGAGAGTGCACTTGTGTTTGGGCACACACTTGAGCACTATAACATATCCTGCGTACGTGGCTGATCGTTGAGATTGGCCGCCGTAGTCGTAATCGGTTGGAGGATATTATAAACAATAGAGCATTTACCACTGTACATCGACTATTTCGAAAATAGTTATCCGTCGAATTACCAGAATTACCGAATCCTGGATCATGGGCCGTGGCTGTCCGTTAAGAAAGGCAGATTTCTATACTTTGATGTGTGGCTGTCCGTTAAGAAAGGCAGATTTCTATACTTTGATGTGTGGCTGTCCGTTAAGAAAGACAGATCTCTATACTTTGAATTGTGGCTGCCCATTAAGAGAGACAGATTTCTATACTTTGATGTATGGCTGTTCATTGCGAAAGACAAATTTCTATAATTTGATGTGTGGCTGTCCGTTAAGAAAGAATAATTTCTATACTTTGATGCAGGGCTGTCCGTTAAAAGGACAAAATTCTATAGTTTGATGTGTGGCTGCCCGTTAAGAAAGAATAAATTCTATACTTTGATGCGTGGCCGTCCGTTACGAAAGACAAGTTTCTGTAGTTTGATGTGTGGCTGTCCATTAAGAAAGACCAATTTCTTTACTTTGAATTGTGGCTGTCCATTGAGAAACACTATTTTCTATGCTTTGATGAGTGGCTGTCCATTAAGAAAGACCAATTTATATACTTTGAATTGTGGCTGTCCGTTAAGAAAGAATAATTTCTATACTTTGATGCAGGGCTGTCCGTTAAGAAAGAATAATTTCTATACTTTGATGCAGGGCTGTCCGTTAAAAGGACAAAATTCTATAGTTTGATGTGTGGCTGTCCGTTAAGAAAGAATAAATTCTATACTTTGATGCGTGGCCGTCCGTTACGAAAGACAAGTTTCTATAGTTTGATGTGTGGCTGTCCATTAAGAAAGACCAATTTCTTTACTTTGAATTGTGGCTGTCCATTGAGAAACACTATTTTCTATGCTTTGATGAGTGGCTGTCCATTAAGAAAGACCAATTTATATACTTTGAATTGTGGCTGTCCGTTAAGAAAGAATAATTTCTATACTTTGATGCAGGGCTGTCCGTTAAGAAAGAATAATTTCTATACTTTGATGCAGGGCTGTCCGTTAAAAGGACAAAATTCTATAGTTTGATGTGTGGCTGTCCGTTAAGAAAGAATAAATTCTATACTTTGATGCGTGCCCGTCCGTTATTTATTTATTTATTTATTTATTTATTTATTTATTATAAGGTACGCAGACAGATTACTGTCAGATACATATCCATATACTTAACATAACTTAAATAGACTAGACAGGAATCCATAAAAAGCATACACAACATGATTTATACAAAGGTTACTTCACGATAGGAACTAAGTTAAAGATACATTTTGGAGAAGAGAGAAAAAGACAACACAAGCCAAAAACTACAACTAAAAGTACCCTATTTATAACTTAACTTAACTTAACTTAAACTTACATACTATGTTGGATGGTTGAGGGGAGTCGACGACATCTCAGACATGAGATCTGAGATGACCTTCTTGTACCGTTACGAAAGACAAGTTTCTATAGTTTGATGTGTGGCTGTCCATTAAGAAAGACCAATTTCTTTACTTTGAATTGTGGCTGTCCATTGAGAAACACTATTTTCTATGCTTTGATGAGTGGCTGTCCATTAAGAAAGACCAATTTATATACTTTGAATTGTGGCTGTCCGTTAAGAAAGACAGATTTCTATACATTGATGTGTGGCTGTCCATATTACGTTCTCGGTCATGGTATGGTTCCTGGATAATAATCCTAATTGATTGCTACTAGTCACATAATATATTTTATAACTTAAATCACAATTTATAAATAGTCAAGTCTCCAGGAAACAAACGCAATCGCGTCACCAGAAAGGGACGCCACAACAAACAGCCCCAGGCAAGAAAAGGACAGATCCACAAGCAATTGGTAAGGCTTTTTAACTTTTATTTTCCTTGAAGTTTCCATAAAACCCACGTGTTAAGTGGCTTCCTCAAATAACGTAAATTATTTAGGGTTCAGTTGGTGATTTGGAAAAACCTACGTTTCGCAGAATGAATAAGGGTACCTTAGACCCATGCAGGGGGAATTGTACATTGTCGCCTGTGACTCCACTATTGATCCGTGAGCTTGTTTGCCATCTATCTCATAAAAATCCAATGCGAAATGCGTCGGTATACAGGAACATTAAATAAGATTATTAGTAGCTTTTCTACAATACATAGTTGGAATAATTTTAAAACATTTCTTTTGTTTTCTATAGATATTAATGCAATAAAACGTAAAAGCCAACACTAAATTAAAAAAAGAAAGCCTTCATACATTGAAAATATTATTTGAGAAAATAGTTTTTATTTATGTGATAGGTGGCAGACAAGCAGCCGGATCACCGTAAGCGATTGCCGTCGCTCATGGACATAAAGTGCGCTGACAACCATTAAACCCTCCTTTTCCCCGGATTGGGCTTCCGGTACCCTCACTCACGCAGCGAAACACAGCGCAGTGCTACACCATTCTTTACATCATTAAGCGCCGATTCGACCAATCTTAAGCCAATACTAAAGTATATGGCATAGCGATGTCATTTTATAAAAATCTGCCGTTATACCATAGATTCATCCACGGATAGAGAGTGGTCGAATCGGGCCTAAAGGATTTAAAATAAAGTTGTTTTTTTTTTCAATCAAAATACAAGTAAAAGGAGGTTTTTCTTTTCGTTTTAAAACTATTTTTTATTAATGCATATAGGCTTTGGCACTATTTTTTAGTAAGCAAGTAAGTCACGCGGGCAAATCCATGCGAATTAAACATCTAACTCATTATTAACTGGAATTACAAGCCTGAATTTCAGGATTTCAATTTATACTCGTAGAAACAAGTATTCGATTCTGTTCTCTGTCTTATTACGTCGCCTTTTATAAGTTAACTAACGGTATTTATTTTTTATTTTTTTCCCAGGGGAAACCATCATGGCCGTCACCTTATTACATGTAGGGAACAAGGTGTTGTGTGGGACTCAAACCCTAACTAAAACCCCTGGGGTGTCCATCTTTGCCCAGCCGGGACTAGACCGTACAGCAGCAGCTAATCGCGCTCGCCGCTTCACCCCTATTTGGCGCAATACAGCCCTTCAACGCTGTACGACCTACCAGGACACCCAGTAATGTCGTCCCCTATGGAGTCGTATGTTGAGCAAGCCACTCCCCAGCAGTGGGTACGCTCACGTACTATTCCGAGAGCCCGTTTAGTCGCCTCTTACGACAGGCCGGGAAAACCTTGGCAGTATTCTAAATCGTCCCTACCCAAAGGGACGACCGCAACGAGCGGTATCCTCCAACCAATAACGGCTACGGCGGCCAATCTCAACGATTAGCCACTGACGCAGGATATCTTATAGTGTTCAAGTGTGTGCGCAAGCACAAGTGCACTCTCTATAACCTTACCCTCATATTCCGATGGGACACCAATGTGACACGACTGGAGAGGGATCGGGCGCAGGACCAACAGATTCGCTGTGCGCTGCCAACCTTTTGACCCCCTTTTCCCCCGGATTGGGCCTCTGGTACCGACACTCACGCAGCGAAACACAGCAAAGTGCTGCTTCACGCCGGTTTTCTGTGAGGCCGTGGTAACACTCCGGATGAGCCGGCCCATTCATGCCAAAGCGTGACTCTCCCACGATTAGTTAGTTAGTGATCTCTTCTGTCAGTCAGTAAAAGATAAAAGCGTGGATAGTTTCAAAACTAAAACCTAACTACCCGTTTTAAGCTTTATTTTTATTTAACATATTTTTAGTTACCTATGTAAATAAAATTACATATTTGAAATGTGCTAAAAAGTTCTTGTAAAAGTAATTTTTTCGACTTCAAAATAACCAAGTCACGTGAGCGACTTTGTATGAAAAGTTGAATTTTTTTTATGTGAATTTCCAAAAGTCATATAATTAATGTTGCTCAGAATGGTTGATAGAACATGTGGTTAAAGGGATGTAAATGTTCACAGATACACCCTGTACAGGTCAAAATCATAACCCTCCTTTATGCTTTGTCGTAGTCGGATAAAAACACCAAACGGAACTCAGCCCTATAACCGTATCAACCTTGCCACTTGCACAAACTTGCGATTTTTTCCGTCGCGTTTCGTACACGCGGCCTACCCTCCCCCTAACCCTTTCATCACGTTCCGTAATTTTTTCCGCGAAGTGGTCACGTTGATCGCGGCGTTTCCACCTCTCAATGGGGAGGGATTTTAAACATTTGTTTTGGTTTCAACAGGGGCGTTACCCTTAAGGACTGTAGTTTATCATTTTCAGAGTTATCGGTCATCGACCTCGATAGTATTGCACTTTTGGAAGGTTTTGGCTTTGGTTCCCGGTCGAATCAATATTATATAATTATATATTTCCCAGCATCACATACATTGATCTGACTCCGAGATAGGTAGCTCAAGCACCTGTGTTACGGATATCAGAATCAAGAGTGGGATTACAATTATATACATATCGATTCGAAATATTGAAATTCGCTAAAAAAAAATTTTATACGCCCCAAATTTCAATATTTCGAATATACAAATCGATACAGAAAAAAAATCTGAACAAAATGGTACACATAACTCGATTCTTATTCTTATTCTAATACATAGATAACAGCTAGACCAATACAAATAGATATCATCATGCACACAAATGTTTGTACTGTGCGGGAATCGAACCCGCAACCCTTGCACCAGAGGCAGCGTTCATTATCACTGTTCCAAACGGGTCGTCAAATATAAATTAAACTTAAAAGAAACTTTGCTAAATTATTGAGTTGCCTCTAGTTTCGTAAGCTAGTAACTCTTGGAATAGAGGGTACACGTGTATTTGGGTACATCCTTTTTTATGTGATAGGCGGCAGACGAGCAGACGGTTTGCCTGATGGTAAGCGATTGCCGCCGCCCATAGACATCCGCGACACTAGTGGAGTCACAAGTGCGCTGCCAAACTTTAAGCCTCTATTTTCCCCTGATTGGGCCTATGGTATCCTCTCTCACGCAGCACAGTGCTGCTTCACGCCGGTTTTCTGTGAGGCCGTGGTATCATTCCGGTCGAGCCAACCCATTGATGTCGAAGTTTGGCTCTCACACGGAGCCTGTTCTGATACATTCCTCGCGTAGGACTGGTTCCTACAATATATACCTTGCCAGGTATCCCGCCCATCTCTTCACCAGTAAAGTGACATCATCAGTCTGTATTTTGATCCCACTGCAGAGTATAGTCCTCCCCCTGTGCTCGCCACTCGCAGCGGTCCTGTGCCAGCCTCACCCAGGTCTTATTCACCGCTCTGTCTATGTCGTCAACCCATCTGGTTAAGGTGATGGGTAGGGCACACTAGCGACGCCAATCGATTTTAATTTTTAGCTACTTAACCGGATCTAAACAAGTTGGGGGTTACAATCTCACGGAAAACACTTATAACCATGAAAAAATGTTGGGTCCGTTTTTGTACGCGAAAAATTGATGCACGCCAAAAGCTGCCACTTTTGGCGGTAATCCAAAATTCGAGTGCAAAAGCAGACCAAACAGTTAATTATAAGTATTAAATAAATAGTATAGGTTTTTGCCGAGGGATTGTAACCCCGAAATTGTTTAGAATAGATCCGATTTAGTAGCTAAAAATTAAAATCGATTAGCGTCGGTAGTGTGCCTACTAGCCTACCCGTCACCTTAGGGGGCGTTCTCTATTTGTTTCCTTTGTCATGGCCACTAATGTGATATGGATTAGCCCCATCTACCGTCACTTCGACGAGTCAGTGAAGTGTTGATTTCTTCGCCTGTCCTCTAATGTATAATTCATTTCATACTTTTTCTTTGACAATTTATGTAAACGATATTGATTATGAGCATTGTATATCATACTGTCACTGTAATCATAATTTGTATAAGAATGAATATTGTAATTACCATATTATTTGAAAAGAGTAACTACTGAGTTTCTTGCTGGTTCTTCTCGGTAGAAATTGACATTCCGAATCAGCGGTAGATTACATAATATTTGACATTCATAAATGTTCTGTATGAACTTAAATTGAATGAAGACATTTTTGATTTTTTTTTTTTTTTGTTTTGGTGGTGCATAACTCCACCGACCGAAATTTCTGAACTATTGCAAGAAGTAAGTGAGCGAAACTCATAACAAACCCGAACCTCAAACGTGCCTACCACAACGTGCCTATGAAACTTACAACAATTACTTTTCATGTGTTAACTGTTTGTTGAGTATTTCCTCGACTTTCCTGGCTTGCGAAAGAATCCAAAAGTTTCCGAGAATATTTTGCTTTTCCGGCTTCTTGGGTTGGCGTAATAATTCAATGGTACGAAATGCAAATCGGTTTAGGCTATTATCAATGCATGCTCTTATATGAGTTTGGCTGTTTTTTACATACAAAAATAGCGTCACCTGATGTGTGAAATTTTTTCCAAACAATAATGGCGTCACCGTGGCGTAGCCGTGTGGTCCCCGGCAGAGTAGAATAGGCCACCCTCACTCTTACCGAGGTGTCGTAAAAGGCGACTAAGATAAAGCTGCTGGCATGATCATTAGCACCCAGAGAAGGAAAACTCTGCATTTATATCAAAACCCTCGCCAACCCGTCTGCCAAGCGTGGTGAGTATGGCAATTACCCCTCATGTGATTGAGGGAGGCCCATGCCCCAGCAGTCGGGACTTTAATGGGCTGACGATGATGAATGGCGTCACCTGATGTGTGAAATTCTTTCCATATAAAAATGGCGTCATCTGTCGAGTGAATTTTTTTCCATACAAATATGGCGTCACTTTACGTAATATAAATCTATGTAGGTTAGCCTTTAATTAAGGCCTTTAATAAATTAAAATTATAAAGTGTACGCTTTGTTGGTTGTCCTGAAATAAATAAATAAATTTCTTCCTGTAAATAAGATTAATTTTGATAATTGCTAGAAGTAGCCACTTTAAGCAATTATGGAGATTATTTTTACTTGTAAAATGAATCCCCTTTTTACCCCCTCTGAGGCCCATGAACTACGTAAATTACCCCCCTACCCCCAAAGACACAAACAAAACCCACTTACAATTACACTAAATTCATCCTACTAACCATGCATGACTGCCTAAACTTATGCTATTGGAATTTTATTTAATTTAATTTTGTCGCGTAGAAAATGTTAAAATTTGGTGACCCTTAAAAAAGAATAAGCACAAAAAAGGCACGGAACCAGTGTCCGTGGAATTGAATGTATATAAAAAAAAAACCTTTTTTGGTCCGGTAATACCACGTACGATATAGTGATTCTATAGTTCATCTCAAAAATCATTCAGAATAGGAATCGAACCCTTTGGGGATGACGCAGGACCTTCGATAGCGTCATCGTCATGCTGAAAATCAGCTGCTTGCTTTTGCTGCTAAATATTGCTGAGCTATCTCCCTTTCGCACTTTGTTTAAACTTTGCGTAGAATTTTAATATTACAATGTATCTACAACTTTAACCTTTACAATGTTAAATTATTATTTGACATCTGGTGGCGTCGAGGGTATATGGGCTGTTGGGAGGAACTTTAGGTTTCTCCTAGGGGCCCATACGCTTTTTAGGCAACCTTTTACATGCTTGTAATGTTTGGAGTTGCTTTTTTTTTAATTATTTTTGTTTTTTTTTTTGTTCTAGGCTAAATGCCTTTGTATTAATTGTACCTTATTTTAAATTTTCCTTTTTTTTCTTATATTTATGCGTGTTTACTTGAATGCGAATAAATGTTTTATCTATCTATCTATCATCGGACCAAAAACATGATTCCACAAAAAAAATTTTTCTTCTTTTCATTTAAAAACCAATTTAAGATATCGCCTAAAAATAGATAAGATTTATAAATACCCGTTATCCGTACCAATGCGTTATTGCGCAAGCCTCCGTGACCTTGTGGCTAAATATAGAGACTGTTAAGGTGTCAGTCACCCGGTCAGTGGCTTAATGTTTATAATCGATTCGCGAAGTTTGCACTTCCGAAATAAACAAACTGTTTTTATTATCAGATAAAATTCTTTTTTATCGCGTTAAACCACGTGTCTGAGTTTCAAACCGCTTCTTCATCATCCTAGCGTGGAACTCCCTGTTGTCAGTCACTCCCAAAGTACGCTTAAACCATGATTCGGATTTCGGGAGTCTGGTGATAACAATGAAATGCGACTGCTGGACGTAGGCCTCTCCAATTATTCGCCACCGTGATCTATCCATGGCTTCTCGCATCAAGCTCTTGCCAGCCATCCTGCTCAGATCGTCCCTCCACCTAGCCAGAGGGCGCCCTACATTACGTTTGCCAAGACGCGGTCTCCACTCTAGAACTCATTTACCCCATCGGTTGTCGGTTCTGCGGCTAATATGGCCAGCCCACTGCCACTTAAGCTTGCTAATCCGGTGAGTAATATCGATGACTTTGGTTCTCTGCCGGATCACCTCATTTGAGAGCCTGAGATATACACTTTGACAATGATTCAGGACTTGAGGAGTCTGGTAATTACAATAAAGCGACTGCCGTCTGGACATAGCGAAGAGAACAGACGGCCGTTGTGGCGCAAAGGTCCGCGAGTGGAGGCCACGTACAGGAAGTCGCAGCCGTGGCAGGCCCCCCACAAAGTGTGCCGACAATCTGGTGAAGATCGCGGGATTCCATTGGATACGGACGGCACAGGACCGGTCTGTGTGGAGAACATTGGGGGAGGCCTATGTCCAGCAGTGGACGTCTATTGGCTGAAATGATGATGATGATTATGACTGCCGTCTGACCTTCGCAACCCTTTACGGGGTAACTGGCACAACTGAATAAATAGGTAACTGAAACATTGTTATCTACATGTTTCAGAAACTGATCCAAAATGTTCAGTGCTCATTGCCGAGCTGATTGTAGAAGATTTGAAAACATATTGTTTCAAACTTTCATGGTCACTAACATTAGAATAGTTATTTACGAGATTTCTACCATATGAGTATTGTGTGTCGAGAACAGTGTGAGAAAATAGTGAGTTAGTGAACAGTGGTACCGCAGGTGCGCGTAGTAAAAGACTGCGAAGGAGGGTAGACCGATTTGTCAGCCAGTAACAACTTACCCGCATAAACTTCAGTTACTCCTTGACCATGGCGCTTGCAACAGTGCCGAAATATCGGAAACTCAAAAATAAGGTACATGATAGAAATCTCGTAAATAAATAAAAATTGATTTGAAAAGTACGGAGGTCGGATTCTAACGTAAAGAGCACGTTCCTTTTCACTGAACTACTAATCTTCCTATCAGTCGAAACACCTCTCCCCTTATTCATTATCATCATCATCAGCCCATTTAAGTCCCCACTGCTGGGGCACGGGCCTCCCTCAATCACATGAGGGGTAATTGCCATACTCACCACGCTTGGCAGACGGGTTGGCGAGGGTTTTGATATAAATGCAGAGTTTTCCTTCTCTGGGTGCTGATGATCATGCCAGCAGCTTTACCTTAGTCGCCTTTTACGACACCTCGGTAAGAGTGAGGGTGGCCTATTCTACTCTGCCGGGACCACACGGCTCTCCCCTTATTACAAAGCCCGATTTAAGAAAAGTTACGGAACTAAACTCAACAAGATAGCATGAGCTATGTCGGTATTCCCCGTGCAATACCAAAAAAGAAGATAGTTTGAGCTTTAGTACGGTAATAACTCTAGATCCCATTTTCTAATAAGGAGGTCTATGTCTGTAAAATTGAGATCAGTTACACAATTTTGTATGTTATTTACTTAAGAATAAATTGCAAATTGCTATAAACAATATCAACTACAGTTACACAATGTTTTTTTTAGATCAATGCCGCATTTTTTTTCACCGTGGGAGAGCCACGCTTCGGCGTGAATGGGCCGGCTCGACCGGAGTGATACCGTGGTATACCGAGGCCGTGGCCTCGCAGAAAACCGGCGTTAAGCAGCACTGTGCTGTGTTTCGCTGCGCGAGTGAGGGTACCGGAGGCCCAATCCGGGGAAAAGGGAGGTTTAAAGGTTGCCAGCGCAATTGTGACTCCACTGGTGTGGCGGGTGTATGGGCGGCGGTAGTCGCTTACCATCAGGTGATCCGTCTGCTCGTCTGCCACCTATCACAAAAAAATATTTGACTCCTAAATAAGAATTAGCACAATGTTATATAAAGCATTTTAGCTAATAAACTAAAACACTACATTATCACTTCTTCCTGTGACTTATCGCTTGTGATTGGACACGAAACGCCGAACTAGGAGTGTATGAATTGTATGGGTTATTTTTCAGAGCATTATGCTGAATTTTTATTTGTTTGGTGACCGCAAGATTGGTGAGTCGGCCACGCGGTTTTAGGTATTTGGACAGACCATGAAATAAAAGACCTAGTGGCAATCCTCGCACCCTCAACATTGAAGTCGATTCAGACATTTGTATGGACGAATGTAGTTAAATTTTAGTTAAATTTGAAAAACTAGTTCTCCCCAAAAGGTGTCAAAAACACCTCTCTTTGTAGTGAAATTGATTTTAGTAATATTTAATTCATTCTTCAACACTTTCTACTGTTACTGTTGTCAATATTGCATGCCGTTGTCACCTATAAATAAGATTTCGTTTAGATTGATTTATAAATTTTCTGGTGTTATTATTGTATCATGTACTGATGTAAATTTTGTTGGTGATTTTATAAATAAATAAATGTATGAAATCTATAAATTCGATTTCAATTTCTAATGTTCGAGAATTGAACCCCTAGAACCCGGGTCGCCCTTCAATGATCTCATGCACTGGACATTGAAGTCGTGTGTCCACACACATCTCTAATTCGGTTTGAATGTCGAGTGCATAATAATAGGACCTAAACGTGTGTTGTAGCTCTTTACTGTAACGACTCAGTGATCCGATTCAGCCAAAAGATACACTGTTCCGAATCTCTAATCATCATCATCATCATCATCAGCCCATTTAAGTCCCCACTGCTGGGGCACGGGCCTCCCTCAATCACATGAGGGGTAATTGCCATACTCACCAAGCTTGGCAGACGGGTTGGCGAGGGTTTTGATATAAATGCAGAGTATTCCTTCTCTGGGTGCTGTTGATCATGCCAGCAGCTTTACCTTAGTCGCCTATTACGACACCTCAGGTAAGAGTGAGGGTGACCTATTCTAACTCTGCCGGGGACCACACGGCCAAGTAGAATAGGAATCTCTAATGTTCGCTCCGAATGAATCATTCGACACAAATGGATCTCGAGTCCAAGTGAACCGAGTGAGCTGAATGATCCGAATGAGCTGAATGATCCGAGTGAGCCGAATGAGCGGAATGAATCACGGATCTGAGAGTCCATGTTCTACTCCACTTGCACTGATACAGATGCAAAAATGCCAATCTTTTGAAAGAGACGTTTTTGCCAGGTCTAATAGGCCCTAGACTGATGTCTACTTAATAAAGTGGACCATACAACGAATCTGACATGCAAACGTGATAATTTTTGATCTTAAATATACGGAAAATTATTCATAGTGGAAAACGCCCAAAAAGACATATTAATTATAGACATAACATTTAGTCATATTAATTAAAGTGAGGGTACCGGAGGCCCAATCCGGGGGTAAAGAGGGTTTTAAGGTTGGCACTTGTGACTCCAATCGCCGGTGCCGCGGCAATCGCTTACAGGCAGGCGACGACGTGTGTACTAAATCAGGCTAATTATGAGATGCTGTATGAAGTTATTGAGCCGGTGCACTTGTGTCTGCGCAAACAGTTGTGCACTTTAATACGTCTTGCGTCTTCTGAGATCTTGACTGATCGCTGAGATACGCCGCCAACCGAAATATCGGTTTGGAGGACATTCATGTTCGCCACTCACAGATGTCGCGTTTCAGTAAGGCCAGAGGTCACATTTTCACTTTTGTTCTTTAAACAGGTGAAACATTCGTGTCGAAATACATTTTTCTTCCACAAAGGTTTATGTATGCAGAATTTAAAATTATGAGCGAAAATGTTGTCACTGATTTCCCTGCCGAAAACTTTCCAATATGGCGTCCTGAGCCTGTGGATGTTGGGATGCAAGATGATGCCAAGAGTCAAAAATTAAATAATTATTTTAGAGAAACGATGACAGTACATCTGATAATAAAAAATGTGTTAGTTATTAGGTTATTAAACTAAGTTATTCTCAAACTTTAATAAAAATTTGCACTGGCACTGGACAACTTTTAATTAAACAACACGTTACAAAAAAAGCCTTTTCATTGATTTAGAATGGGAGATCCAAATAACTGCTGGTCAATTTTGTACCCATGTTTCTTTGGTTCTTTCTATATCTTTAAGAGTAAAGATATAGTTAGTAATTTTTGATCTTTCACATATTTATTAAGAGTTAAATCTTAAATCAGAAAAATACTAGACTTCTCTAATCCTGGATTGTGATCCAAACGTACTCCGGGCTTCGACGGGGCAGCTTTAGAAGCAACATGAGAATTACACGCTATCTTAGTGCGAGGAGGGGTTATATTAGAAAAAAAATTCAAGTTACAAGATGTGCTATCGATGTAGTTAGATAACACAAACTATGAGTTTAAGAACGAAATAACAATACGTTTCAGTCAAGTTAAATCAGTTAAACAAACATAAAAGTAAAAGGCCGAACAAACGGCTCATTTTCTTGCGCAGAAGGCGATCGTTTGACACACATACTTGTCTGTTGCGCCACTCGCGCGCCGTCTGGCACCGCGGTCAACCCTCGTACTAGTTGTTGATTCATAATTTCATTTCGTAAACCTGTTTTTTTCGTAGAATTTGTTTTTTTTTACACAAATATACAATCTCTTTTCTTTTATAAAGTAACGAAGATAAAAATCAAAAACATAAAAAAGTGAAGTCATTGTTGATGTTTTTTTATTTTTATCTTTGTCACTTTTTTACAAATACATATAATTTATTTGCTATTCAATACGGTAGAGTACATAAATAAGGAACCTCCCATGTTTTTTTTATTTCCAACTTTCTTGTGAAAATGTAAATGACAAACTTACAAGGATACAAGATTGTGCCCTGCTAAGCAAAGTTATTTATTTTAGACAAATACCGGAATACTCAAATGCTAGAAGCATTGAAAGCTTAAAGATGTTGCTGTCTATGTCATCAACATTACCTAGAAAGCGATAGTATGAAAGCTTGAGCATTCAAAAAGCGTATAACGGACCATGGAAATACTTATTCCAAAACAACCGTATTTATAAAACATGCCGGGATACCTATTACCTATTTTGGTACAACGATGTCCATTTGACGATTAGTTCTACTAGATATATCTAGACACTTGTCTATTATTGCGCCATGCGCATACGCCGTCTGGCACCGCTAGACCGGGCAAGTGTTGTTGATTCATTTCCATTTGTTACACGTTTGTTTGAAATGTGTTCGCCCACTGCTGGACATTCGTACATTCTGCACCTATAGATATTCCAGGCTTTCCTTATCTAATCACAACTAAAAGTCCAGTTAGAGTCAGAAACACAATCAAGTGGCACCTGAACCTCCTACTAGGCTTGTCGAACATATTATTGACGAATAAAATTAGTGGTCATTTTCAATCGCATAGAAAATGTATTACTTACTATATCTTATATCTATATTAGTGCTTACTTTTTTCGTAAAAACCATAATATTTTATCATGTCCATGCAAATTATATTTACCTTCACCGAATATTTCACAAAAGTAAAATTATAAAATAAAGGAGTTTATTTTTTTGTGAAAATCGTTATCTTTATTACTTTACCTTTTAATCTTAACGATTCAAATAAGGGTTTGAAAACCCGCACGCATCCCGCATAAACCCATCCAAAAACACAAAAGGCATATTAACGAAAAAAAGTGAAAGTTACGCCGTGCGCGAACGAACGGCACAGTCAATAAAATTACAGTAAAGAATCTCGTCCGACCTTGGAACTACTGATCATTATCTTTTTTTCTTCTAAAATGTAATTGTGTTGAATTCTGTTATTTTGTATCGACTAAACTGGTCACGTATACTTAATAAAAATATACTTAATAAAAACTGTCCTCGACTATTTATTTGCCTAAAATACTGAAAACGAGTGTTTTTTTAAATGACTAACTATGATCTTTTGAATATTTATTATTTCATGAAGCACCTTAAAAAAGGTAACAGACTATTTTTAACATACAATTGTTTAAATACACTGGTCCACAAAATGATGTAATTATTTTTTTTATTTTAAATCAACTCTGGCGTTTCATTCCCAATTGCGTCCAAATCAGTTTGTTGCGTGGCGTGTTTCGGCGTGTTTGAAAGAGATAACCGCTGCAGGAGACACGAGACAATAATACTGCTTTACTCTTAATACTGCCAATATTTTACCTGTTTGTACGATTTTTGTTCCTTGATTTGTATGTCTTATAACACTGAATAAATGCTTTTGTTGGAGACGGCCACAACCATTCTTTTTGATATTATCTTTGTGTTTTTTATTTCTTTGATTTTGATACTTTTATATTGTCTATTATAAAACAGTTGTGGTTTGGCATATATGCGGTGTGAATAATTACTAAAAAGTGTCTTTTATTAGTGTGCTATTGTGCTTTAAGGACCTTAAGATAGGGACACTAGGCGTAGCTAACAGCTTTCTTATTCTTTTTATTATTCTATAATTCTAACGAACTCTTCGATATCAAGGTCAGCTAGAAGCGATTTTGTAGGTCTACTTATTTTGTGTTATCTGTACCTAAGTTACCGTACTGTCACTTTCTGCATTATGACAACATTTGGTTGATGCATTGGTATCTAGTAGGCGGTGTTTTGTTAATGCTATAGAATTTAACCAATAGATCAAAAGTATTATAAGACTAGCGATCCACTCCAGCTTCGCTCGGGTAAATTATGCACTAAATATCCGTACACCTAGCTTTTAAGCTTCATTTATTTTGCAATGCGGACATTACGGAAGACGACTGGAATCCACCCTTACACTGTGCAAGTTCCACCAGCTCGTACTAAGCGTGTCGCTTCCTCTTTCTTGGTACGAACTGCTAAGGAATGGAACAACTTGCCGGCTTCTGTATTCCCAGAGAGCTACAATTTGGGTGTCTTTAAGTCGAGAGTGAATAGGCATCTTCTGGGTAAGCACGTTACATCTTAGACCTTATTGTCACTTTCCATCAGGTGAAATGAGGTCAAGTGCAAACCCATTTAATATATAAAAAAAAAATGAAGAATCTATCTATCACATTAAATTTAACTACAGCGTGTTATCTGCTAGGAAATCCAAAAGGTGGCAGACTAGCAGACGAATCACGTGATGGTAAGCAATTGATGCCGCACATAGACATTATTGAAACAAAAGTGGAGTCACAAGTGTGCTGCCAACCTTGTCCCCCTAATTGAACCTCCTACCCTCACTCACTTAGCAAAACAGCTTAGATTCTGCTTTCTCTGAGGCCTCGAGGCGGCTCATTAATGCCGAAAGCAAATTTTACATCATTGATGTATGAATTATTGAATTAATTCATCAGCAGCCCATTTAAGTCCCCACTGCTGGGGCACGGGCCTCCCTCAATCACATGAGGGGTAATTGCCATACTCACCACGCTTGGCAAACGGGTTGGCGAGGGTTTTTATATAAATGCAGAGTTTTCCTTCTCTGGGTGCTGATGACCATGCCAGCAGCTTTACCTTAGTCGCCTTTTTCGACACCTCGGTAAGAGTGAGGGTGGCCTATTCTAATCTGCCGGGGACTGTCGGCGTCCACACGGCGTTGAATTAATTAATATTCTTTTATTGCACATAAATCATGAAGTATGAAAACTTATAACTAACGAAGGCATTACCATTATAAGTGATCTCTTCCAATCAACCTTTGGATAATAACTTGATAAAGCAGTAACAGAAAACCGTGATAAATCATAAATTTTATAGTGACTTGTACATAAGCAATATAATCCCACGGTACTAATCAACGAACTATAAATTCAATATCAACATCCTAGAATCGTTCCGAAATAGTGCTGCCATTCGATACTAAACAGTTGATTCATCGATTGTAGGCGTGGAATTGTCCTTGCAATTTAGATATTAGTAAATAATTATATACAAGAAACATAGAATGGTTGACAGATACAAAAGTTAGAAAGGATAGATAGACCTACAGACCGACCACGATCAGAAGGCTCTTCACAACGTTTCCTCTATGCGAAAATGTCAAAACGCATTAGTTCCGACTTTTGCCACTTAACTTTGTTAACTTTTGTAAACTACCTACATTTTATTAACTTTTCTAGACCATAGGAATGTTGTTTACATAGATTATTATAAAAAAATCAGTTTATTTAGGACAAAAAACAGTTTTACAATCATATATTTTTGTACAATATTGTAATTATAAATATTATTTATTGTAAGACCAACATCATTGTCCACATATTATATTTACTATTTTACTGTTGAGTGAGAAAGCTCACTCATCTCAGTGCATTTTTTAATATATGCCTACATATAATTAATAAATACACTGAGCATATAATATAATAAATAAAATAAATAATATCCTCCAACCGATTACGGCTACGGCGGCTAATCTCAACGATCAGCCAACCAACCAGGATATATTATAGTGCTCAAGTGTGTGCGCAAACACAAGTGCACTCTTTATTCTCTTAGGTACTGTGACACGACCGGAGAGGGATCGGGCGCAGGACCAACGGCTTAACGTGCTTTTCCGAGATACGGGGGTACAAGACCGCCAACTTCCAGACTCCGGGCTACCATTAAGATTTTCTTACCGAAAACTTAGATACAAATTTTTGGCCAGACCCGGGGATCGAACTCGGGACCTTAGCTGACCTTGATATCAAAGAGTCGCCTTAAAGGGCGACCCACTAACCACTGCGCCACAGAGGCAGTCATAGATTATTATAAGGAAAGTATGTATAATTATGGTGAGAATAAACGCTTTATTTAAACCCACGACCCTCTAAAGCGAAGGAGTTGTCATAGCAGGATAGCAGACTAGTGTATCGGAACTATAGATAACTGTCCTCGAAAATCATTACATAATACTATCAATAGACTATCGATACTATTGATTTTACTTGTTTTTTTGGTCAACTATCAATAAACAACACTATAGCAGACGCTTAGGTTCCATAGCTACTGCTACGGAGGAATCGGGTAGATACGCCAAAATGTTGATGAGAACACCTTAAAAATAGCAGTCAAATTTTGGACTTGAAGGAGGCGAACTATATCAATCAGGTACTGAGGTTATAGGGATGTTATGTTATGATATTTCGTTTTAAAGCGAAATGGAGAAGCTTACAACTCATTGAACAATTTTAAGCATAAAAAATCTTAAAACAAAAAAGCTTGATATCAATTTAATAACAAAGAACTCAAATTTAAAGCAGGTACTAACTCTATGGCATTAAATGCTACCACAATGTTCTAAAAGGACCACATTTCCACCATTTTCGCCAACATTAACCCAAATCTCCTATCTCCTAATTCCAACCATTGTTCCATAAGAGTACAAACATAAAATAGTTAAAATCAACAAGTCAAACCGACGGAAGCCATTAAGTAGGGCACGAGAGGCGAAAACTGAACCAATGCCATTCAAAAAAGCATCCTAAACCGCTGTGGTAAAGTTCAATATGGTTTCTGAGGTTCCGGTGAAAACGAAAGTTGCAACCAGTCCACGTTTTGCACAAACGAATTTGAATACAAAATTCTCGATCTGGTAGTTATGAGGGTACCTACAATGATTTATGGACTCCTGGTACCTCGTGGACAGATCTCTGCTTGATTTTAAGCTGGTTCTGACAAATTTCTGGTTTTGATATTATTATATATCTGCAATTTCAAACCGTTTGACAAAGTTTCAGTTGTAAGAGACATAGTTATAAATACTTTGATCTTATTATTTTGATCACTAATTATTTCAAAATACAACTTTTTTGGATGTTCAAGCTTTGCTTGAAAATTTAGTGTTGAAGTAAATTTTACCACTAGCTCTTGGTTTTAGGTTGTTGACGATCACTTCATCAAATAAGTGTTCCAATATTTTGCAGGGTCAGTATCCAGCTATCGTCAACAAGCACAGAAAGAAAGTCGTTGTTTAAAATCAGAATTGCATTTATATTCAAGTTCGTCGAAAGCTTGAAAATTCCCGATTGTCATCTTACAAATCTCCAATGCCTACTGACTTAATTTCAATCACTTACTTAAAGTAGGTGAATAGATCTCGAGATTTGATAGCCATTAGTTAGTTTAGTCGTCTACAACTACAATACTGTATTCAAAATTAATCCTCAGTCCTCACGCATGCGCTCTTCGAAAGTGACAGTACATCTGCTCTTGCACATCGCAATCGATTCTGAACCCTATGTCGTTACAATAAGGAGTATCTAACACAACGTGTTTCTTTTGGTTCGTGCTTCAGGTCACGTTGGCCTGTTTTCTTGAACATTTTATATGTGACATCCTTGGAACTGATTTAATAGTTAAAATAAAGCTAGCCAATATTAATACTTTGTTTGGAAATTACCTACATTTAGAATGCAACTGTCATTCTTTCTTCTTTCACAAGCTAATTCTATAGTACAGATAGATGTGAACAGGTCAAAACTCTTAAGTATGAAGATATTTTAAGAGCAGTGATAGCCATTTTTGATGCAATGCTGATAGTGATAATTAGATATGTTTTGCCGGGCTCCGAAGCGACAGATTGGGACGCAATCGAAACAAAACGCTAAGATGATAATGATGATGACAATCAAACACTACAACTAACACTATAGTCCTTTCGCTTTATCATGATGTCGGTGACAGCAGGACAGAGTTATACGTAAGTGACACGTTAGAAAGAGACTAAACATGAAAAATGTATAGATTTTTACATCAGTCACCCATACTACCCTAAAGCCGAAGGAGTATAATAAACCAAACACCACGAACACAACGGTAACCTAAGAAATTTCTAACTTATTTTTATATTAATTCTAACCAATTTCAATCAAAGAGTAATTTTGAAATACACAAAACTATACTAAAGCAATAATGGACATTCCATTACAACTTGACTGACTTTAAGAGATTTTCAACGTTTTGCTAAGTATGAAGGGAAAAGTCCCTAAATATTAATAAACCAGTTCTACCTAGCTAGGAAATAAACTGGACTAGGAATTCTCGGAATTTTATGACTCAGTTTAGCTTTGTGTTTTATACTTTGAGAAGAAGAAATATTGGAATCTTTACAAGAGTATATTCATCATGGCCGTGTGGTCCCCGGCAGAGTAGAATAGGCCACCCTCACTCTTACCGAGGTGTCGTAAAAGGCGACTAAGGTAAAGCTGCTGGCATGATCATCAGCACCCAGAGAAGGAAAACTCTGCATTTATATCAAAACCCTCGCCAACCCGTCTGCCAAGCGTGGTGAGTATGGCAATTACTCCTCATGTGATTGAGGGAGGCCCGTGCCCCAGCATTGGGGACTTAAATGGGCTAATGATGATGATGATTCAAAACATCAAGAACGACTATACAGGTAACGGTATAAACAGCAACATGTGTTCTACGACTTTATATACATCTCAAAAAGAGAAAAAAAAACATTGTCATACCACAGTCTCATACTAAATGGATTGTTCTTAGTCAAATCAGCTGTTCATCAAAATCCGGTTTGTAAAATTTTATTTGAAATACGTTTATCAGAGACTTGTATATTTCCGCCTGTATACATTTTTTTATATTTGACAACTACAAACATATCTAAAAAGTTGTTTATGTTTTGACAATAATGTAAACTATTGCAACTTGCCGTCTTCTGTATTCCCAGAGAGCTGGTGCAACAATTTGAGTGTCTTTGCTTCTTCTTCTGAATAGGCTTCTTCTGGGTAAGCACGCTACATCTTAGACCTTATTGTCACTTTCCATCTGGTGTGATATAAAAAACTTCATACTGATGATAATGATAAGATGATATTTTGGCGCGAAGATTCAAACTATAATATTACCATCAAAAAAACATAAAAATAGGTATTGGTTCAGTTACAGTAAGCGTCATTTAAATTAATAATCCAGTTAAATGATAATACTACATGACTAGACAATAGATAGCCGTAGAACTGACAGCCGTTGGAGCCGTAAAGTCTTTGAGTGGAGACCGCGACTCGGTGAGCGTAGTGTAGGACGCCCTGCGACAAGATGGGATGATGACATTCGAAGGCTGGCTGGTGTGGGCTGGATGAGAGTGGCCGAAAATCGGGAGCAGTGGCGTGCATTAGGGGAGACCTATGTCCAGCAATGGACGAGTGTGGGTTGCTGATGATGAGACAATAGACAAGGACTAAGGATTAATTTAAATCACGCTTTCAACTAACAGGTTCGTTCGGTTACCTTCTAAAAATACAAACTTAAAGACATTAGTAGAGACTGGACTTAAGACCATTAGTGTCTAGTAATAGTCTTTACGAGTAGGTAGGTACTTGTTATTATGTAGATATCTAAAATTTGGTAGCCAATATTTCATTCAGTTCACAGCCAACAGTTCATTATTTAACTATAAAGGTAACCAAATCCACTCGATGAAGCGTAACTTATCAACGAGTTAAAAATTCTGTTTGTAGTTTTAATCCACCCACGCAATATTAATCGTTCACGTGTGTTGAGTCACATATAGTTATTGTAACAATAATGTTACATAAAATGCTAATAACATCCGATGTGGGACACGTGATGAAAGCTAAACGTGACTGAAGAATAAAGAATCAAATGTAACAAAAAGAGAAAGGTCAAGAATCATCAGACATAAGCGTACCATGAAATAGTTTTTTTAGAATCGATGCTAAACAAGCACAACTCAGAAATCTTTGAGGACCTTATAATTAACAATTAAATTTTCTGAGCCTATACAAAATAAGGTCTCAAATTATTTTACTTTATATATTTGTTTGAATTTATTACAATTATAATGACTAATTACGCACAGTTATAAAATTTGGACAAAAATAAAGTTAGTTAAGCAATTTGAGTAACACTAATTCATTTTATATTTTTCATAATTAGCAAAATCCCATTTACAAACAAATGTAAATTAAACAATTAATCTTCGGCGCGTTTAATGATTCAATCATCAGAAAAGTTGCTAACTATAACATTATTTTCTTAGTAAGCAATTTCAATGCACATGTTAATTCACAATGCAAGAACAATAGATTTAATTAACAATGTCCTTTCTACGTAATCATTATTGTCAATTTCACTTTCTACAAAATTACATCATTACGTATATTACAATTTTTGCAAATATCCAGCGTGAACATTAACCTAAGCATCATTGAATCATAGATAATCCTTAGTAACTGTACCAACTAATTAATTACCCCCTTATTTCAAATCGCAAACGAAGGATAGTCCCGGAACAAACTTCGTGCCAGACCCTTTTAACATTGCGTGTTGGAACGGGGTAACATGAGCTTTAGTATGGTAATAACTTTAGATCGCGATTTAGAATAAGGTGGATATAGTCTAAACAATGTCCTGTATCAAATACAATTTATAAGTATCACAGTATTGCACGTAGAAATTTTCAAATGACAATCACTAATAAATTTTACATACTGTCTTCAATAATTAAGTGTCAGCACTTAACAACATGCCACTGAGTCATCAAAAATTTCAATATCGTTGCTGCTTTTTCTAATGCATAATCCACAAAAGCAAGTCCGACTTTTTCGAACCTCATTTACTTAGCTTCGCACTAATATTTTTGTGTCAACATCCACTAAACTCATCTTTACCTACTCAACGATCAGGCACTCAAAACGTACTCAACTTCTACTTGTTTCCATCACACAAACGTACACACATTTAAATGCTTCGAGCACTGTCAAAGTGTTGCTTTTCCAATGCACGCCTCAATTGCGTAAGACTAATAAATTCTTTAACACATTTTTACGACATGCACAATTCACTCACCTATGGTCAGAGCGTGTGGTCTTGCGCGTGTGGGGCGCCGAGCTGCAACATCGATCGACACAACTCCGTTATCTCCGGGTGATTCAAGTTGATCAGATGCACGTACATTTGTTTGTGGAGGCTCAGCTCCCCTGACACCGCCTCTAGCCTCTTCAGTAACGCATCCTTCTCCCTCAATAACGATTTCACCTTCTCCTCGACTTCCCTAGAACGGACTTTTGCCTTCTCACGGGACTTTCGCACTGCTATGTTATTACGCTCGCGACGCCTTCTATATTCATCTGTGCCTTTATCTAGCATTTTTCCTGAAGAACGCCTAGGTGGCGCAGGCTTGTGCTTCAGTAATGGAGGTAGTAGCGGAGCCCCCAGTGGTGGCAAAGGTGTGAATCCTCCACCGTACGGCCCACTGACCCCAACAGGCGGCTGAGGATTGTATTGACCCGTGTATTGAGCACATGTGACTGATCTCCTAAAGTCATGGGGTTCAGGAGGCTCCTCTTTTATAGGTGGTGCTTGTTCGTGTCCCGAATTAGGCTGGACAGGGGCGGCGTATGAGGCTCCAGAGTGCACCGGCTGCGGCATATACGCTAATGTAGTCCTAGCGTAATTGGGTCGCGGCTGGGGTGAGCGTCCACCGGGGAGGATTTCCTGGAACAGCGCCATCGTCTCCTCCCCTCGGAACTGGTCCTCGATGAGGTGCTGTAGATCGAGGCTGATTTCCTGTCCATTGAGGTCGTCTAAGTCCGGGGGTGGGAAAGGGGTGCGTTTTTCTTCGACGGTTTTCTTGAGGTCTGGTTGGGGTGGTGGTGGCGGCGCGGCGGCCGCATCGTACATCTGCGGGGACTCCATACCGCCGCTCGGGCCGATTGGGGGCCCAGCGGCGCCGGTAGCCCTAGTCTCCACTTCAAAGCACAAAGTCGACACAAGATCACTTCACGGCACTCGCGTGGCGCGTGTGTGCGCGGCGACGGCTGGGCGCTGACTGCGGCGCGGGCGCCGCGCGGCAAGGTTGTCCGGAAGGAAACTGAACTTACTAAAGTTGTGGGGCGCGAGTTTTTTCCGTGCGACTTTTTTCGGCGCTGCAGTTTTCAGCGGATACGTTTTCCTCGTTTGGTTACTTTTTATTTGGGACGTTTTATTTTCAGATTAACGTTAGATATTTCAGTAATTATTAGAATAGACAATAACACAATATTGTGTAATTATTGTATGACTATCCTCTTAGGGTCGCTGAGCCTGCTTATTATTTTATCACTATTGTTATCATTAGGAATGTATTATTTTATAGTTGACTTAGTAATTTAAAATATGCCTTCGTGAATAGTATTATTTTCTTTCTTTTAATAGAAACAGCTAAAATATTGGATATGATTGTTATTATAAAACATTTTTGTCTTTGTATTGGTCTGGGTGTTTTCTATGTATTATAAGTATGTATTTACAAAAGAAAAGTATTTTAAGTACATATTTGTAATCCCACGGTTGATTCTGATATCCGTAACACAGGTGCTTGAACTACCTATCTCAGAGTCAGACCAATGTTTATTTATTTATTGTTCGATTTATACGATTCATAGCGTATTTTTTTTTCTTGCTTTGAAAAGAGAATTGATGACTTCTGTTACACCTGCCATTTTTAAAGCTTACCTACATAATTACGAGTCAATAAGGAATAATGTTTTTGAATACAAAATAATGTATGTTCCTTTTTAATTTAATTATTATTATTGATTACATTAACGAATAATAGAACTTTCAAGACCCGTTCGGAACAATAGTAGTGAATGAACGTTGCCTTTGGTCCAAGGGTTGCGGATTCGATCCCCGCACAGTACAAACATTTGTGTGCATAAACATATCTGTTTGTATTGGTCTGGGTATTTTCTATGTATTATTTTTTAATCAGCCTATAAACTGTCAAAACACATCAAAAAGTAGTGCTAAATAATTAAATAAATAGTTCAAATGTTTGCTTAGACTCCCGCTCCGAAATTGTTTAAAATAGATTCGGTTTAGTAGCTAACAATTTAAATCGATTGGTGTCGCTAGTTAGGCCTACCCGTCGCCTTAAGGTGACGCGGACGGGTAGGGCACACTAGCAACGCCAATCGATTTTAATTTTTAGCTACTAAACCGGATCTATTTTAAACGATTTCGGAGCTACAACTTCTTGGCAAACACTTATACTATTTATTAAATAACTATGCATAAATGTTGGGTGCGTTTTTGTACGTGAAAAATTGATTCACGCCAAAAGCGGCCACTTATATCGTGAATCAATTTTTCAGTACAAAAAGAGAGTACAAAAACGGACCCAATATTTGTCATGGTTATTTAATAAATAGTATAACCGTTTGCCGAGATGTTGCAACCCCGAAACTGTTTAAAATAGATCCGGTTTAGTAGCTAAAATTAAAATCGATTGGCATTGCTAGTGTGCCCTACCCGTCGCCTTAACTTGACAGCTAGCTCGTTGAATCGACTGTTTCGGTAAACTCGAGTTTAGTCATCGTAATAATTGCTGAGCGCGCACGGGAGGCAGATTCCGTTGACGCCCTTCACAAGGTGGACGGGTATCGTATTGTAATGCATTTCTCCTAGTATAAAAAGGCATCGAAATAATTCAATACAGTTTTTCTTAACGTCCGTTAAATTTAAATGTGGGAGAGCCACGCTTAGGCATGAATGGGCCGGCTCGACCGGAGTGATACCACTGCCTCACAGAAGACCGGCGTGAAGCAGCGCCTGCGCTGTGTTTCGCCGTGTGAGTAAGGTTACCGGAGGCCCAATCGGGTGGGAAGGGGAAAAGGTTGGCAGCGCACTTGTGACTCCACTGGTGTTGCGGGTGTACATGGGCGGCGGGATTGCTTACCATCAGGTGATCCGTCTGCTCGTCTGCCACCTCTCATATAAAAAAAAAAATCATTCCATAATTTTTTATCAATCAATTTTGAAATCTAAATATTTCAAAAACACCCGGTCTACACGTTTCGTCACACGTGTGGCTATCGCGGACCGGTCACCCATCCTTATCGGCACGAACGACCGCAGATTAACGATCGATCGATAGTGTTGATCAAGCACGGATGCGCGTGCGCAATCTCTGGTAAGGGTGAGATTGAGAAAACGTTTCTATTGAAAATCTTAGATAAGAAATTAAATAAATCACGTGTTAAGCGATTTAGAGACATGTCAACCACATCACTATTATTTTGTTTACAATACACGCCCACAGAACGCCATGTTGGTCTAGTGGCTTAAGTACCTACCGGGCTGTGATCTCGGGGCTCGATTCCCGGGTCGAGCAAAAAGTTTTTTTTTATGTGATAGCAGATGTGCAGAAAAATGACCTGATGGTAGTGATTGCCGCCGCCCATGGACACCCGCCCGAGGAGAACAGACGGCCGCTGGGGCGGAAAGGTCCTCGAGTGGAGGCCACGTACAGGAAGTCGCAGCCGTGGCAGGCCCCCCACAAGGACCGACGATCTGGTGAAGATTGCGGGAATCCATTAGATGCGGGCGGCACGATACCGAAGTGTGGAGATCATTGGGGGAGGCCTATGTCCAGCAGTGGACGTTTATTGGCTGAAATGATGATGATAGACACCCGCGATACCAGTGGAGTCACAAGTACACTGCCAACCCTTAAACCCTCTTATCCTGGATTGGGCCTCCGGTACCCTCACTCACGCAACGAAACACAGCACAGTGCTGCTTCACGTCGGTGAAGCATCCGAATATGCATTCGTGGTGATTAAGCCTAGTCCCATCATAGTGATGACTTGATTTCTATGATAGAGGCCTGACCCTGTAGTGGAGCAGTAAATAAGCTGATTGATTTTATGTTACTTACATGTCCACATGTGAACTTTCATTCATTCGTCATTGACTGGCCCCATGGCTCATTTAGTACCTATCGTGAGATAGGGCCAGTGAACGTGTGAACGCCAACCCTCTTATTCCAAAACGTGGTTTAAAATCATCATCATCATCAGCAACCCACACTCGTCCACTGCTGGACATAGGTCTCCCCTAATGCACGCCACTGCTCCCGATTTTCGGCCACTCTCATCCAGCCCACACCAGCCAGCCTTCGAATGTCATCATCCCCTCTTGTCGCAGGGCGTCCTACACTACGCTTACCGAGTCGCGGTCTCCACTCAAGGACTTTACGGCTCCAACGGCTGTCAGTTCTGCGGCTAATATGACCAGCCCACTGCCACTTCAGTTTGCTAATTCGGTGGGCTATGTCGGTGACTCTGGTTTAAAATAAGTAGTGGGATTAATACTGGGAATAGCTGAAGAACTAAAGTAAACATTATTACAAAACTAAATTTAACGTTATTTAGTATGTCAACTATAATACTTAAGTTAAACCACCCGGACCGCTAGTTTAAGATGAGTACTAAAATAATAACCTCAAAATATCAATTCATTAACCATGACAACTTATCCCTGTGACAGTTAATTCCGTTTTACACCAAAGTTATTTGTGAAAAAGTAGTTAATTTATTTTTTCGATCAAATCTCAAAAATATAAGCAATTCCTATGCATTTTACTGGGAAACCTGACTTAGGTAAATATTTTAATTTACTGTTGCTTAAAAACAATTCTAAAATATGTTTACTTCGGACAACAAAATAAGGTTACGTAAAATGAAATGTCACTGAACGAATGATTGAATGATTCGATCAATTTTGACACTATCCTGCGGTACTAAGTGGTCTATGGTTAGTTGAGGATTTGTAATAAAAATTTAAGAACTATCATTATTTCGTAATAATAATGAACTTGCTAGTAAAACCGGTACCAGAGCAGTTTTTGTAATAAGAGGGCAAAGGTCTTGGATTCGATTACCACTTAGGTCAAACAATTGAACCCCTGACTTTCTTCAATGTCTGGTTGTTATAATATTAAGTAAATAACACACTATAACTAAACTTTTTTGCTCGTGTTCAGGCGGGACTCGAACCCACATCTTCCACAATCCGGGTGGCTGTTCTACCACACAGACCACTGAACGCGTTACTAGGCCGACGAAAATTCCACAGGATATTGTAAATATACCTACAATATTAATGAGACTATCGACAGCTCATGTCGAATCAAGCACTTACAAATTTCGTCGGCTTAGTAACGCGTTCAGTGATCTAATTGGTAGAACAGCCACCCGGATTGTAGAAGATGTGGGTTCGAGTCCCGCTTGAACACTAGGTAAAAAAAAATGTTAAGTGTATTATTTACTTAAGAATAAATTGCAAAAGATTGCTATAAAATATTAACTATTTTTATAATATTTGTTTTAATTTAAGTATTTAACGACCTCGATGGCGCAGTGGTTATGGTGTTGTGCTCATGCGCAGAATTCTCTGAGTTTGATTCCCGATTAGGTCAATTAAGGGAGAAACTTTTCAGAATTACCTTGGGTCTGGGTGTGCTGGAAAACGTCCTATAATTTTAAGTAACAATTGTAAAAGACTATGTTTGTACATATAAGTTATGTAATATTGTGAGTAACTGCTATGGCCTAAAATATTTAAGTGTTACCCTTTAATATGATAAGTATATGTTATGTTAACGGCTGTTGTTATTCCTTAATTAATAAATAAATAAATAGATCTCCACACAGATCGGTCCTGTGCCGCCCGCATCCAAGGGATTCCCGCGACCTTCAAGAGATCGTCGGTCCACCTTGTGGGGGGCCTGCCACAGTTTCGACCTTCTATACATGGCCTCCACCGGATAAGATGATGGTCTTAATTTTTTAAATTAAGTTTTATTTAATTAAAAAACGTTATGTTAAAAAAATCCATCCCCATCATCTCGATGGATGTCGGTCTAATACTGTGCGTTTTTCGCGGAACTTTCTACCACGTACCTCAGTTCTGTGGAACGGTTTGCCTGTTGGAGTATTTGCCGACGGCTACGACTTAGGGACCTTCAAGAGAAGAGCGTAAATACTCCTTTTTAAGAAGGCCGGCAACACATTAACGATCTCTCTGATTTCGCAGATATTCGTGGGCGGCGATGATTAATTCCATCAGGTGACTCGCTTGCTCGTTTGTTACCTCTAGCATAAAAAAAAGTAATTTATAAAATTTCATTCCTTAAATTGACCTGGCCGGGAATCGAACCCGATTCTACAAAGCCACTGCGACACGAAGGTCGGTTTTATTTGACTTGTAGAAACAATACTCCACGATACAATATGACCCAACGGCAGGCAAGTATAGTTATTTACTTTTATTTGCTTACAAAAACCACTAGCTTCTATGCGCAGTGACATAATATCGAATTACGCATGCGTCGGCGCGCGCAGCGCAAAATCGACGCGTGCGCACGTGTGGTCAAAACGAAAGTTTGATAAAATCAATGAAACCTACGTGGAAGGTCGTGGTTTTGGTTCTCTATTGAACGCCTGAAAATCTTTTTAGGTGTGTAAATAAATTGTAAAAAAGGAAATAGAATATAATGTAGCAGTTCCATCTGAACTGGCTGTCAAATATTTGTAACAATATTTCCATGATGTTTTTTTTAATTGAAGATGAGTGTGTGAAGCCAAGAGGCTTTACACTAAACTCTAGAGTTGAGAGGAAACCTACGATGGAACGAGCTTACCCAGTAGCCAATTCACTCTAGCTTTGAAAGTATTGAGGAATATTCACCAAGAAGATATGATATCCCCCAGTTCGCCTGCTCTGTCGATGGTAAAAAGGGGATGGTGGAATGAGTTCATGCAGCTCATGATGACGATTGATGACTAGCTGGTAAGAGTCGAGTGGGTAGGAGGTAAAAATCATGGCTGCGTAACATCCGGGAATGGACGGGGATCGCGAGCGCGAGCGCCGCTGAGTTGTTTCGCCTCGCTAGAGACCGAGAAGAATATGCTAAGATTGACGGCCAAGTTTCGCTAGTCAGACAGGTCCTTTAAGAAGAAGATGATGATTCATAAGCTATGAAAGCTCAGCGGATAAGACCTCGCCTTCCATGCGGGGAGCCGTGGTTCAAAACTTCAACCACCTGGATATGGTTTATACTTGAACGTAATAAGTTCAAAAGATATGTCCTGGATTCACTCCAGACACGAGTCCTAATTTAACTTACTTACTTACTTATTATCATCTTATGTAATACGACTGCCTCGATGGCGCAGTGAGCGACGGCTTCGCTAGGAGTCCCGGGTTCGATCCCCGGGTCGGGCCAAAATTTGTACCTGAGTTCAGCCCGGAGTCTGGTAGTTGGCGGTCCTGTACCCCTGTGCCTCGAAAAGCTGGTGTCCCATCGGAATATGAGGGCAAGGGAATAGAGAGTGCACTTGTGTTTGCGGACACAATTGAGCACTATAATACATCCTGCGTAAGTGGCTGATAGATATGAGATTGGCCGCCTTAGCCAAAATCGGTTAGAGAATTATTATTATTATGTAATATTCAATTAATGAAATTTAATTTGACGAAATATAATTTAATTAATATTATGTAATTGTTAAAGAATTTAATGAATTTGGTAATTATTAATATAATATAAATAAATAAATATAAATATTTCCTAACATCACATACATTGATCTGATTCCGAGATAGGTAGCTCAAGCACCTGTGTTACGGATATTCTGATATCCGTAATACAGGTGCAATTCAAATATATATTTTTACGGAAATACAAATATATACATATAATACTTTTCTTTTGTAAATACATACGTAAAATTCATAGAAACACTCAGACCTATACAAACAGACATGTTCATGCACACAAATGTTTGTAAGTACTGTGCCAGGACCGAACCCGCAACCCTTGGGCCAAAGGCAGCGTTCACTACCACTGTTTCAAACGGGTCGTCAATTGTTTCCGACGGTTTTCAAAATCGCTTTGTTTTTGTATGTGTTGTAACTACCCACTTTAGGAAATAATACCGGGACCTTTATAAATCCCTGGATAACGGTATTGGTTGCTCATTTATTAATTCACAATGTTGTACTTGTACTTATAGACTACTAGCTTTTGCCCGCGACTTCGTCTGCGTGTAATTCGAATAAAAGCAAGGTCTTTATGTATCAATAACTGGTGCCAGCGACTTCGTGTGCGCAGTATTAGTATTTCGAGTAGCTTATATTATCTATAAAATTAAATATTATATTATATCTTTATAAATTATAGCCTATGTGTTATTCTGATCTATAAGCTACATTACTGTAAAGTTTCATTAAAATCCGTTTAGTAGTTTTTGCGTGAAAGAGGAACAAACATCCATACATCCATCCAAACAAACTTTCGCCTTTATAATATTAGTAAGGATTATTTTCTTCCTTGTTTTATTAATATTGTTTTTTTTTCTCTGATTTATCTTGCTTCCTGTTTCATGTATGTGTGTGTGTGCACGTATGTCGCCCAAGGCTCCGCCTGAAAACCAGCGCTGCAGCGGCTTCGGCCAAATGCTGAGGTCGGACCTTGTTGGCTACAGAATTTATTCTAATTTTATTCTTTGTATATTTATGTCACTCGTGTTTAATTTGGTATCCTGTGGCTAATAAAGAAATCTTTATCTTTAGAAATGTAATAATACGAAATTTATTATTATTTAATGTGGAACTGTTTGTTACATATTCTTAGTAAATAAAATAAATTAAAATCCGAGCATGCATATATATGGAGCCCAATTCTCGGGTTCGTGATATTTTGAAAACATGGCGGATATCACCTGAAAACCATACAATAAAACTATGTTTTAGTGATATATGTCGTATGAAAATAAATGTCACGAGCACGAGAATTGAAGCCCTGGAGCCCAATTCTCGGGCTCGTGACATTTATTTTCATACGACATATATCACTAAAACATAGTTTTTTTGTATGGTTTTCGGGTGATATCCGCCATGTTCTCAAAATGTCACAAACCCGAGAATTGGGCTCCTGGACCCCAATTCTCGTGCTTGTGATATTTTGAAAACATGGCGGATATTCCTCTACCCAAAGGTTGTCTGGAAGAAATCGCTACAAGCGATAAGACCGCCTTATTGTACTGTCTGTTGCTGTTGTATCATGCTTGTATTTTATTTTTGTGAATATAGAATAGATATTCTATAGATAGATAGATATCTATCTATCTATCACCTGAAAACCATACAAAATAACTATGTTATGGTGATATATTTCGTATGATGATAAATGTCACGAGCCCGAGAATTGGGCTCCAGGAGCCCAATTGCTTGTGATATTTTGAAAACATGGCGGATATAACCTGAAAACCATACAAAAAAACTATGTTTTTGTGATAATATGTCGGATGAAAATAAATGTCACGAGCGCGAGAATTGAAGCCCTGTAATCTTTGTCCATATTATGGAAAAACATTGAGAAGAAAGCTGGACGTTTCGGATACTTTCTGGAACGTGTAAACCATGATTCAGTTGGTTTGCTTCACCTGTTAAAGTGTTGCGAAGGTCAGACGACAGTTGCTTCATTGTTATTACCAGACTCCCCAAATCCTGAATTGTGGCTTAAGCGTACCCCGGGCTCCAAAGCGACAGCTTTGGACGGAATTTTACGCTAAGATGAGGATAATGATGATTGATGACACTATCATCAGCTCAAAGCCCGATATTAAATAAATAAATATTTCACAACATCACATACATTGATCTGACTCCGAGATAGGTAGCTCAAGCACCTGTGTTACGGATATCAGAATCAACAGTGGGATTACAAATATATATAATACTTTTCTTTTGTAAATACATACTTATAATACGTAGCAAACACCCAGACCAATACAAACAAACATGTTCATGCACACAAATGTTTGTACTGTGCGGGGATCGAACCCGCAACCCTTGTATCAGAGGCAGCGTGCACTACCACTGTTCCAGGCCAAAATTAGTACCTGAGTTTTTCTGTTAGGAAGTTCTCAGTGTCAAGGTGTCAGCCCGAAGTCTTGAAGTTGGCGGTCTTGTACCTTTTGCGCCCGATCCTATCCGGTCATGTCACGCTGGTGTCTTACTGGAATATGAGGGTAAGGGAATAGAGAGTGCAAAATTGAGCACTGTATTGATCCTGAGTAAGTGGCTGATCGTTGGCCTTAGCCGAAATCGGTTGGAGGTTATTTACCGACTTCAAAGAAAAGGAGGAGGTTCTCAATTCGACATATTTTTTTTACTATTATTCTCTTCTAGCTATCAGCTATATTTATTGGCATCATCAGCTTGTATACAGTCCAATCGCCCATATAGATAAGGAAGGACCTTCTTTTCTCTTAAGGTCACCAAATCGTATCCTTTCGGAAACACCATTGATATCCAGTGGGGGTATGGACACCGTATTTTTTTTTTACAGAAAGGCCAATCAGGATGACCTCACTCCGCCTGATGGTAAGCGGCCGTGAAATCCAAATATGAGGTTGGCAGGCACAAAAGAACTAACAAAGTACCCATTGTGTCTGCCATCCTCACCCTGATGGCCTGCTGAGATGCTGTTTCACGCCCCGCCTAAAATAGGTCACCCATCTTCTAACTAAGCTTCTATGGCAGCAGAGAGTCTGCCTCTTCAAATTGGACTATTTAGCGGACCTCTCTTCTTCCTTTTTTTTTTCACTCGCATGGTTTAAGGTGTGTCACTAACAACGCAAAGTGAGCTATTTCAGTGTCTTTTAGTCATCATCATCCTCCTGCCCTTTTCCCCGGTTATCTGGGGTCGGCGCAGTATGTTTTTCTTTTCCATACGTCCCTGTCATTCGTCATCGAATCATCCACCTCTTTTTCCATCATGTCATTCTTCACACAATCCATCCATCTCTTTTTCGGCCGTCCTCTGTTCCTCCACCCACTTACGTTTAAACTCATCACTTTTTGGCAACATGTTCTTCCCCTCTTCTCCTTACATGGCCATACCAGGAAAGACGATTTGCCTTCAATTTATCAATGATGGGGGCCACTTTCATACTTCCTCTAATATATTCATTCCTTATCTTGTCCATTCTCGTCACTCCACACATCCATCTTAACATTCTCATCTTTGTCGCATGCAATCGTCTTTCATCCGTCTTCTTAACGGCATTCTGATCCATATATAGCAACAGGTCTAATGGCGGATTTGTAAATTTTGCCCTTCAGTTTTAGAGGCATCCGTGGATCGCATGTTGTTGCCGTGTCCTGTCGCCATTTCATCTATGCTGAGTTGATGACTTCAGTGTCTTTTAGTAACCCCCTAAAATTTTTATGTTGGTATCTGGGACATGGGATCATTCAAAAGTTTTCTATGATCCTGGGATAATACGAATGGGAGCATAATGGAAGCAGCAAAGGCAGGTTCGCAGTTATTTCCTAAATCGTATAGCACAGGTATTGCCCCCTCCCCGGAGTGGGGGGTGCGGTGAGCGGCCGACTGCGGTGTGATGCAATGAATTTCAAGCGCTCTATAGTCGCGACCGCGGATGTTGGCCCTTGTAAGTAACAATCACGTTTTACTTACTTACTTACGCTCGATCAGCTTATTGGGGTCTTGGCCTATAAAAATTAATTACAAGAACAGCATTCACACGGGTAGGGCACACTAGCGACGCCAATCGATATTAATTTTTAGTTGCTAAACCGGATCTATTTTAAACAATTTCGGGGTAACAACCTTTCGAAAAACACTTATCATCATCATCAGCCCATTTAAGTCCCCACTGCTGGGGCACGGGCCTCCCTCAATCACATGAGGGGTAAATGCCATACTCACCAGGCTTGGCAGACGGGTTGGCGAGGGTTTTGATATTAATGCAGAGTTTTCCTTCTCTGGGTGCTGATGATCATGCCAGCAGCTTTACCTTAGTCGCCTTTTACGACACCTCGGTAAGAGTGAGGGTGGCCTATTCTACTCTGCCGGGACCACACGGCGCCAGGTCTATTTTAAACAATTTCGGGGTTACAATCTCTCGGTAAACACTTATACTATTTATTAAATAACCATGCACAATGATGGGTCCGTTTTTAGCGTGAAATTTTCGCGTACGCATTGGACCCAACATTTGTGCATGGTTATTTAATAAATAGTATAAGTTTTTACCGAGAGATTGTAACCCCGAAATTGTTTAAAATAGATCCGGTTTAGTAGCTAAAAATTAAAATCGATTATCATCGTGTGCCCTACCCGTCACCTTAAGCATAGTATCGTTGAGTATCTAGACCCAAAATTATTAATAGGATAGGATACGATATGGATTTTTACCAACCTCCTACCGTTGCAACAATCATCTTCTAGACGTGGCCAATGATTAATTATTATGTATTATAAGTATGTAATTTACAAAAGAAAATTATTAAATGTATCAATATATTTGTAATTCCGCCGTTGTTTCTGATATACGTAACACATGTGCTTGGGCTACCTATCCCGGAGTCAGATCAATGTATGTGATGTTGTGAAATATGTATTTATTTATAAATTAATTAATTAGATGCAGCGATGTTTGCGATTAGAATCTGTAGTGCGGGATTAAAAACAGTGAAATTATATTACATGTTCAGGCGGGAAATAACACATTCCACGTTCCGTTTAGCTATTTTTAGAATAAATTACAAAAAATGCTATGAAAAAATAAAACTAATCTGAGGTCAGTAAAAGGTTTACTTAATTAACTCCGTCACTCAAGCTCCAAACTGAAAACCAGCGGCAGCGGTTTCAAACAGCAGTTTCAAACAGCAGTGTTGCAGCACATGCTGAGGTAGGACCTTGTTCACCACTTGATTCTGTCGGTAATCTTTCATACGAAAGGTGACCTACTTATTATTTGTTCTTCTGTCTTATTGTTAACATCTTGTTGTGATTGTATTCGTATTTGTGGTCAATAAATGTTTAACTTACTTACTTAATTCTTACTTAAAAGTCGCAACGACCACTTCACAATGGCGTCATGTCTCAGTGAGTGGGTAAGTAGGCGAGCGACAGCGCAGAAAGTAGGCAGTGACGCAACCGCCACGGTAACCCAGTCACCGTGCCGTACCAGCCTGATGCTGAGCTGGTCATCACAATGTCTTAGTCCAAGAATCCGCTAATGGACAACATTTCATATTTTTAACATGTCCATATTGTTTTTTTATATGAAAGTAGACATAAAATGAACAGACCCATATTTTTTCTTTTTTCAAAATTTGTCCATTTTCATGCATAAAATAATTATTGAAATTCTTTTTATTCTAAATAGACGTAAGCGCCAAATGACGTCATCGGACGGCTGAATACAGCGATATTCCTTTGCTTATCATTGTTTTAATAAAAAAAAGGTACTACTGTCAAAGGTAAATAATACTAGTGTCAACATTGTCAACGTCATTCATACATTCAACGTTGACAAGTTGTCTTTTTTTTTTGACAGTTACATGTCATGGGTTTGGCATTACGTAAATTTAAAACTATAATGTGCTAAGCAAAGAAATATTTTACATTCTGCCGTCCGATGACGTCATCTTACGTATTTTAGTTTTTAATTTTTTTCTCAGTAAATAAGCAATATAAAAAATTAATAAATATATATTCGAGCAGCGGAAAAGTAAACAAAGAATTGGTATTTTTTGTTTCAGAGCTTAGCAATTTTGAAATGTTGTCCATTAGGGCAGAGAGGGCGTTCCTTGCGTTACTGTCTACACCGTACCTCAGTTCTGTGGAACGGTTTGGCTACAGGAGTATTTCTCGACGGCTACGACTAAGAGACCTTCAAAAGAAGAGCTAACCCAGTCACCGTGCCGAACCAGCCTGATGCTGAGCTGGTCATCACAATCTTAGTCCATGAATCCGCTAATTAAGGCAGAAAGGGCATTCCTTGCGCAACTTTCTACACCGTACCTCAGTTCTGTGGAACGGTTTGGCTACAGGAGTATTACCCGACGGCTACGACTAAGAGACCTTCAAAAGAAGAGCTAACTCAGTCACCGTGCCGTACCAGCCTGATGCTGAGCTGGTCATCACAACCAATGTCTTAGTCCATTAGTCCACTAATTAGGGCAGAAAGGGTGTTTCTTGCGCAACTTTCTACACCGTACCTCAGTTCTGTGGAACGGTTTGGCTGCAGGAGTATTTCCCGACGGCTACAACTAAGAGACCTTCAAAAGAAGAGCTAACCCAGTCACCATGCCGTACCAGTCTGATGCTAAGCTGGTCAGCACAACCAATCTCTTAGTCCATGAGTCCACTAATTAGGGCAGAAAGGGTGTTTCTTGCGCAACTTTCTACACCGTACCTCAGTTCTGTGGAACGGTTTGGCTACAGGAGTATTTCTCGACGGCTACGACTAAGAGACCTTCGAAAGAAGAGCTAACCCAGGCACCGTGCCGTACCAGCCTGATGCTGAGCTGGTCATCACAACCAATGTCTTAATCCATGAGTCCATTAATTATGGCAGAAAGGGTGTTTCTTGCGCAACTTTCTACACCGTACCTCAGTTCTGTGGAACGGTTTGGCTACAGGAGTATTTCTCGACGGCTACGACTAAGAGACCTTCAAAAGAAGAGGTAACCCAGACACCGTACCGTACCAGCCTGATGCTGAGCTGGTCATCACAACCAATGTCTTATTCCATGAGTCCACTAATTAAGGCAGAAAGGGTGTATAAGGTTCTTGCGCAACTTTCTACACCGTACCTCAGTTCTGTGGAACAGTTTGGCTACAAGAAGAGAGTACTCTTTTTTAAAAAGGCCGGCCTCTGATTTCGCGGATGTTCATGAGCAGCAGGTGACTCATTTGCTCGTTTGTCGCCTCTAGCATAAAACAGCTTATAGTATAGCTTCTAACAAGAAGCCAAAGGCCTACCGACTAAACCCCCAACGGCACTCCCTTCTTCGCCTGAGTCGGGAAGAGACATGTCCACTAGTTTCCGTATGGATCAATCCCCATCAACATCAACGACTTTAAATGTCACTATACTTAAATCTAGCTTAAGTTTATTACCTGCACTCAGATCTCAAGTTTTTGCCTAAAATCGTTATGCCCACACGCGTCAAACGTGTTGTTTTTGTAAATATTGGTGATACATCAAAACACACCCACATGCGACTGATTAATTTACCTGATAGTTTTTAAATTGACTGTTATTAATTAATATCCTCCAACCGATTACGGCTACGGCGGCCAATCTCAACGATCAGCCACGTACGCAGGATATATTATAGTGCTCAAGTGTGTGCGCAAACACAAGTGCACTCTCTATTCCCTTACCCTCATAATCCGATGGGACACTAATGTGACACGACCGGAGAGGGATCGGGCGCAGGACCAACAGCTTAACGTGCTTTCCGAGGCACGGGGGTACAAGACCGCCAACTTCCAGACTCCGGGCTCCCACTAAGAATTTCTTGCCGAAAACTTAGGTACAAATTTTTGGCCCGACCCGGGGATCGAACCCGGGACCTCTTGCGCAGCCGTCGCTTTAAAGTGCGACCCACTAACCACTGCGCCACCGAGGCAGTCAAACAATTGTCAAACAATTGGTTGATTGTTACAATACTTACAATGTATCAATGCCGAGTGTTTTTTTGTTATGTGATAGGTGGCAGACGAGCAGACGGATCACCTGATGGAAAGCAATTGCCGCCGCCCATGGACACCTACGACACCACTGGAGACACAAGTGCGCTATAAACCTTTAATTAACCCCCGGATTTGGCCTCCGGTACCCTCACGCAGCGAATCACTGCACAGTGCTGTTTTACGCCAGTTTTCTGTGCGGCTGTGGTATCACTCTGGTTGAGAGCGTGACTCTCCCACGGTTGAATATAGCAGAGAACGAAATGAAAACAAATAAACGTTAGTACTGAAGCTAGGTCGAGTGATGATTGAAGCAAGGTGCCAGTAGACAAAGATCGATAAAAGTGTCTAACATTTTTAGAGGGATATGTCCAACAGTGGTTTGTTATGGGTTGCGCAAGAAAATTATGATGATAATGAACTCTTATAAGCAATACCAAATCTCTCATTTCAACCTTATATTTTTTAAGTCGAAAGTCGATTTTACCTTTACCGTGGGAGAGCCAGGCCTCGGCATGAATGAGCCTGCTCGACCGGAGTGATGCCACGGCCTTAAAGGAAACCGGCGTGAAGCAGCACTGTGCTGTTTCGCTGCGTGAGTGAGGATAGATGCCTAATCCGGGGAAAGGGGGATTTAAAGTTGACAGCGCACTTGTTAACCCTCTATTGTCGCAGGTGTCTATGGGCAGCGACAATCGCTTACCGCTGCGTGATCCGTCTGCTCGTCTGCCACCTATCACATAAAAAAACCTGTATTGCCCGTGGTCCACCTGCTTGTCCACCTAGGTGGACCACAAGAAATATTTTTTCATGTGGTTCATTTTGGACATAAACAATCCTGGTCGCTTAATTTAAAGCCGTCCCGTAACGAACGAGTATATACCAGTCGCATCCAAACAAAGGAGCCGTGTGGTCCCCGGCAGAGTAGAATAGGCCACTCACTCTTACCGAGGTGTCGTAAAAGGCGACTAAGGTAAAGCTGCTGGCATAATAATCAGCACCCAGAGAAGGAAAACTCTGCATTTATATCAAAACCCTCGCCAACCCGTCTGCCAAGCGTGGTGAATATGACAATTACCCCTCATGTGATTGAGGGAGGCCCGTGCCCCAGCAGTGGGGACTTAAATGGGCTGATGATGATGATGATCCAAACAAAGGAGACATACAGCGCGTGTGAAAGAGAGAGAAACTCCGATTCGCTCGTAACGTATGCTTTAAACTAGGCCTTCTGTTTTTGGAAACCATCACAACGTACGAGTAGGGTACCTGAATAATGCTTGCAATGGATTCTACATTTCAATTAATATGTCTTGAAATAAAATAAACTTAAAACTTGACGCCCAATTGAAAAGAAAAACGAAAAGAAAAGCTATTACCAAATTAAATAATAACTCGTTTAATGGAGACAATCGTGTTCATGAAACAAAAAGTTATTTGTGCAAAATGCCGGTATTCAACAGAAACTCCAACAAACTTAGCAAAATAGATCTTATAATTGTACGGAATAAGAATAATATTATAGCAAAGATCGTTGGAGGTACTAGGGCGGCAGAGTCGCGTGGTGTTGCGCAATCGACCCACTCTCACTTTCGCTGTGAGGCCGAGCTTTGTGCTAATATCATCAATAGAGCCTACCAAGCGGTTATGCTTGCCTGGTACTTCGTTGGACGCGAGTAATGGGAATAATAATATTTTTAGTCCATAACGGTTATACAGAAAGCATTTTTTATAAAATTCATGTCTATTTACCACAACAATCAAACCTGTTGATGATCTTTTGTCGTTCCAATTTTCGTATATTCAACCGACTTAAATAAAGGAGGAGGTTCTCAATTCGATTCGTATATTTTCTGGTTTTCGAACTAAGGAACTAAGGAACACTAAGGCCCAGAACATAATGTATGGGCTGGTTATTTACATTTGTAGAAATTCATAAACAACTTGTATGAGATGAAAAGGCGCAAAATCATGGGATTATTGAATTTTGTTAATTTTTATATAAATCATTTCCTTTATTCGATATTTAATATTTAGATAACTAGATAATGGTAATATATTCAAAATGGCCATCCTTATTTTCAATTTCTGGAAAACCAAGAGAATTGTTGAATTGTAAAACATATTGAAAAGATCGATATTGTTCAAGAAAAATCTCGCAAAATCAAAACCGTTGACTGTGGGAGAGCCACGCTTCGGCTTGAATGGCCCGGCTCGACCGGAGTGATACAGGCAGCAATCGCTTACCATCAGGTGATCCATCTGCTCGTCTGCCATCTATCACATAAAATACCTTTAGTACAGACGGTCACACTTCAGATTACCACAATCTGACAAACATCAATTGATATTGAACCAAACGTGTTTGACAATAAGGTGAGGATCGACTGTAGTGACAGATTTGTAATACATTGATGTGGGCCTTACCGTACTGTAATATTTTGCTAGAACTAACTTTTCGTTATAATAAGAAGTTATATTTTAACGGTCCATTTCAAAACCATGAGTAGATTTTCAAGCACAAAGATCTAAAAATTAATTCAATATGTAACAATAACCATAACTCTTCATTATAAATCACAACAGATAGCATAGGATCGGAATAGTGTTGTCGAAATTATTATCGATAGCCAAAAATAATTTAGAACAAGTAGGATATTCATAGGATTTCATCTCATCACGGCATATAACTAATTCCCAGTTGCATGCTTAGACCATGATTCAGGATTTGGGGAGTGTTGTAATTACAATGAAGCGACTGCGGTTTGACCTTCGAAACCCTTTAAAACTCTCGGCAAACACATAGGTAATATTTATTAAATAACCATGCACAACTGTTGAATGGATGGAAAAAAGAACAAAAAATGGATTCACGCCAAAAGCGGCCACATTTGGCGTGAATCAATTTTTCGTGTACGCGTTGGACCCAACATTATTTCATGCGTATTTAATAAATAGTATAAGTGTTTGCCGAGAGGTTCTAACCCCGAAATTGTTTTAAATAGATCCGGTTTAGTAGCTAATAATTAAAATCGATTGGCGTCACTAGTGTGTCAATAGAGGAACCAGACCAACTGAATCATGTTGGTTTACACGTTTCAGAAACTATCCGCAACGTGCAGGTTTACTCATGATGTTTTTCCTCACCGCTGAGCTAACTAATTGTTCATAAATATATATTTCATCGAAACATGTAACCATGTTTCAGCTTATCTGGTTCCCCTGGTTAGGGTTGCAAAGGTCAGACGGCAGTCGCTTCATTGTAATTACCAGACATTCCAAATCCTGAATCGTACCACCTCCAAAACGACAGGTTTGGACGCAACCACCCTGGAGAGCCAAGCTTCGGCATGAATGGGCCGGCTCGACCGGAGTGATACCACGGCCTCACAGAAAAGCAGCGTAAAACAGCACTGTTCTGTGTTTGGTGTGAGTGAGGGTACCGGATGCCCAATCCAGGGGAAAGGCGGGTTTAATCGTTGGCAGCGCAATTGTGTCGCGGGTGTCCATGGGCGGCGGCAATCGCATACTATCAGGTGGTCCGTTTGCTCGTCTGCCATCTATCACACAAAAAACCAGGAATAACACGCTAGCATGAGAGGGGCTATCGAAATTCAACTCAACCAACAACACTAGGCCAGTCAGCCAGCCATTCAAATTTCGCACGTCGACGAACGCGGCCCGCGGCGAAAGTGTGTCACGAGTGTGCGTAGGTTCGTGGTAGGGATGGTATTCCCCAGCCCAGCGTTAAGGTGGGTGTACGATGGGTGAGCGAGCATTTTAAAAGTTTTAAACGAATTCAATAACAAAGGAATTGGTACTAGACCGAAGGGTAATTTCACTTAGTACTTCTTGCGATCAAGCAGATTCGGTCTTGTTTTGGTATCTACGAAACTATGCATTTATACATCGCACGTGTATTTGCCTAGAGGTTGTAACCCCGAAATTGTTTAAAATAGATCCGGTTTAGTAGCTAAAAATTAAAATCGATTGGAGTCGCTAGTGTGCCCTACCCGTCACCTTAAGCTACTTAGTACTAATAACTACTCTACTCTTTTTTTTTTTCATGCTGCTACTGTGTTGCCTATGGCGCGGCGAACACATAATAACTTTGCCAATGTCGAGTGATGAAAGAGACACGTTAATTTAATGGATATTGACCGGTGTGGCGAGTTAAATCCTTTTGATGTTTATTTTATTTGAGTTTTTCACCAAATACCATCTAAAACCAAGACAGAACAAACCAAACACAAAGACGTCACAATATTAAAGGGAGATTCTATTTAATTAGTTTTTTCTCGCCTGTGTACACTACGCTTGTCATTCGTAACTCGATTATACTGTCACTTATCTATTCATGTAATTTGCTACTGATGTAAGGAAAAACGTAATTCTAAGAAGCGTAGAGTCATCTCTGCCCTTTTATTTGTGAAATTCCCGGAATTTAAGAGCCATATTGATGTTTAAGTTACGGACCAATTGAATAGCCTGACATTTCATTTTCACTTTAGGTGACGGGTAGGGCACACTAGTGACACCAATTGATTGTAATTTTTGGCTACTAAACCCGATCTATTTTAATCAATTTCGGGGTTACAATCTCTCGGCAAACCCCTACATTATTTATTTGATACTTATAGTTAGCTATTTGGTCTGCTTTTGCACTCGAATTTTGGATTACCGCCAAAAGCGGCCACTTTTGGCGCGAAATTGATTCTCGTACAAAAACGGACCCAATATTTGTCCATGGTTATTTAATAAATAGTATAAGTGTTTGCCGAGAGATTGTCCGAAATTGATTAAAATAGATCCGGTTTAGAGGCCGTGTGGCCGGCAGAGTAGAATAGGCCACCCTCACTCTTACCGAGGTGTCGTAAAAGGCGACTAAGGTAAAGCTGCTGGCATGATCATCAGCACCCAGAGAAGGAAAACTCTGCATTTATATCAAAACCCTCGCCAACCCGTCTACCAATCGTGGTGAGTATGGCAATTACCCCTCATGTGATTGAGGGAGGCCCGTGCCCCAGCACTGGGGACTTAAATGGGCTGATGATGATGATGATGAGATCCAGTTTAGTAGCTAAAAATGACAATCGATTGTCGTCGCTAGTGTGCCCTACCCGTCACCTTAATTATTTTTAGGACTAAGTGAATCATCATCATCATATATTTTTTTTATTTAAGAAGAAAGCGATAGCTGTATATTTTTTTGACATTCGGATATCTCATTTAGGCCAGAATCCACCAATCATTATCCGTGGATAAATATATGGTATAACGTCAGATATGTCTATCATCATCATCAGCCTATCGCAGTCCACTGCTGGACGTAGGCCTCTCCAATTGTTCGCCACCGTGATCTATCCATGGCTTCTCGCATCCAGCTCTTGCCAGCCATCCTGCGCAGATCGTCCCTCCACCTAGCCAGAGGGCCCTAACAGTCAACTCCAAAAATATGTATACACTTTAGGACGTTGTCACAATATATAATATAAGAAAGTAGACCTCTACTTTCTTATAGGTAAGTATTGTGACAAGGTCCTAAAGTGTATACATATTTTTGGAGTTGACTGTACATTACGTTTGCCGAGACGCGTTTGACAAGATATGTCTATACATAATACTAAATTCTACAATGGCAACGCTACCATAGATTTTGTATAGGATTAAGATTGCTTAGCTCACTAAATGATGCGTATCTTTCATTTCAGTTCATATCTTATCAATAATGGAGTAAGTTTTTTTATGTGATAGGTGGTAAACGAGCAGACGAATCACCTGATGGTAAGCAATTGCCGCCGCCCATGGACACCCGCGACACCAGTGGAGTCACAAGTGCGCTTTCAAACTTTCCTCCGGATTGGGCCTCCGGTACCCTCACTCACGCAGAGAAACCAATTACAGTGCTGCTTCACGCTGGTTTTCTCCGGTCGAGCCGGCCCATTCATGCCGAAGCGTGGCTCTCCCACGGATTTAAACTCTTTTCACAATAATTTTGTTTTGAATTAATAATTTGTTTTTAATGAAAATATTTTGTAGGTAATTGTGCATATTATTATCTTTGTATTTTCAAGAAATTGTTTTTATCTAATGAATTACCTATATTTCCAGTCATTCATTTCAAACATTATTGTAACACTTGTTTGGATTACGACCTTTTTTTTTATTGCTTATAGTAGGTAGACGAGCTTGCGGCCCATCTGATGGTGAACGGCAACCGCCTGCCTACCGTGAGAGAAGAACTCTTTTCAAACCTCGTTTAAAAAAGGACATGTCATAGCGATCAGGGAACACCGCGGCTGACCTAGACGCGAAGTAATTTTATGGGTCCTTTTACTTTAATGTGTACTGATTGAATAATATTTTATTCTTTCTTTCTTTCTGATAGTGATGAAATAAAAAGTGGGCACAAAACTTTAAATCTCGAGAGAAAATTGTGGCAAGAATTGCGTGTGGAAAATAAGCTTGAAAAATCACAAATTCTTGATCTATTATTCATTGTCTTAATTTCATTACAATCAGTAATGTTGGTGGTGCCACTATATACGCTGAAGAAATTAGATAATTGTACGGTCAGCATCAAAAGTAGCTAAACACAGTAGCACCATGTCGAAGTAACATTTTGTACGTATCCCTTATCATAATCATAATATCTTTATTGTGAATCACAGGTAGTATATACAGGTGAAAGAATTATCATAAAGTAAGTTTCACTGTGTTCCACCTTATAGGCATACAATACAATTGATTGATTATAGAACATTATAGGCTATTATTATTAATCAAACCTATTACATTATTATTAACTTATATTTCACTAAATTAGTCAGTAGTTATTATCAGATAAGTATTCCTGAATTGAATAGTAACTCTTCTGGACTAGGAACTCGTGGAAACTCGTGGAAAGGAACCTTAGAAAATGACTATTATAGGCAGAATAGTTACTTTGACATGGTACTAAAGTGTTAAGCTAAATGTTTGCGCAGGCAAGAACTGACTGCTTCCAAACTCTGCTCCGCAAGAAAGTGACATCGCTGTTAAACCGGGTGCGAGAGAGCGACAACAGCATCCTGAAGGTAATAGCAGATGATCCGCATGCACCTATATTGAGGCACTTTGTACGAACAATGACCGAGGTCAAAATTAGCACTCCCTCTGGATCACATGTATACGGAGTGCCTCTTAGGTACATGACCAAGTAAAAGTTGTTATTATTTATTATGCTCACTAACCCTATGTTTATAAGCGACTTTTTACTAACCCATAGTCCACGGGTTACGGTTGTCTGAATAAATAAATTTGAATTGAATTAAGCTACTTTTGATGCTGACTGTACAAACCCAACGAATGGAAGTCTGTACTGTACAGATGTGCAACGTTTGCTCAGGTACCTCATTTATTTATAAATGCAAATCCAACCACGATGACTTTGTTGTGTCCACGTAAGTAGCACCCTCCACTCTTACCGAGGTGTAGTAAAGGCGACTAAGGGTAAGCTGCTGGCATGATCATCAAGCACCCCAGAGAAGGAAAACTCTGCATTATATCAAAACCCTCGCCAACCCGTCTACCATATCGTGTGTGAGTATGCAATTACCCCTGCATGTGATTGAGCGGCGGCCCGTTCTGCCCCAGCACTGGGGACTTCTTAAATGGGCATGATGATGATGATGATGAGATCCAGTTTAGTAGCTAAAAATGACAATCGATTGTCGTCGCTAGTGTGCCCTACCCGTCACCTTAATTATTTTTAGGACTAAGTGAATCATCATCATCATATATTTTTTTTATTTAAGAAGAAAGCGATAGCTGTATATTTTTTTGACATTCGGATATCTCATTTAGGCCAGAATCCACCAATCATTATCCGTGGATAAATATATGGTATAACGTCAGATATGTCTATCATCATCATCAGCCTATCGCAGTCCACTGCTGGACGTAGGCCTCTCCAATTGTTCGCCACCGTGATCTATCCATGGCTTCTCGCATCCAGCTCTTGCCAGCCATCCTGCGCAGATCGTCCCTCCACCTAGCCAGAGGGCCCTAACAGTCAACTCCAAAAATATGTATACACTTTAGGACGTTGTCACAATATATAATATAAGAAAGTAGACCTCTACTTTCTTATAGGTAAGTATTGTGACAAGGTCCTAAAGTGTATACATATTTTTGGAGTTGACTGTACATTACGTTTGCCGAGACGCGTTTGACAAGATATGTCTATACATAATACTAAATTCTACAATGGCAACGCTACCATAGATTTTGTATAGGATTAAGATTGCTTAGCTCACTAAATGATGCGTATCTTTCATTTCAGTTCATATCTTATCAATAATGGAGTAAGTTTTTTTATGTGATAGGTGGTAAACGAGCAGACGAATCACCTGATGGTAAGCAATTGCCGCCGCCCATGGACACCCGCGACACCAGTGGAGTCACAAGTGCGCTTTCAAACTTTCCTCCGGATTGGGCCTCCGGTACCCTCACTCACGCAGAGAAACCAATTACAGTGCTGCTTCACGCTGGTTTTCTCCGGTCGAGCCGGCCCATTCATGCCGAAGCGTGGCTCTCCCACGGATTTAAACTCTTTTCACAATAATTTTGTTTTGAATTAATAATTTGTTTTTAATGAAAATATTTTGTAGGTAATTGTGCATATTATTATCTTTGTATTTTCAAGAAATTGTTTTTATCTAATGAATTACCTATATTTCCAGTCATTCATTTCAAACATTATTGTAACACTTGTTTGGATTACGACCTTTTTTTTTATTGCTTATAGTAGGTAGACGAGCTTGCGGCCCATCTGATGGTGAACGGCAACCGCCTGCCTACCGTGAGAGAAGAACTCTTTTCAAACCTCGTTTAAAAAAGGACATGTCATAGCGATCAGGGAACACCGCGGCTGACCTAGACGCGAAGTAATTTTATGGGTCCTTTTACTTTAATGTGTACTGATTGAATAATATTTTATTCTTTCTTTCTTTCTGATAGTGATGAAATAAAAAGTGGGCACAAAACTTTAAATCTCGAGAGAAAATTGTGGCAAGAATTGCGTGTGGAAAATAAGCTTGAAAAATCACAAATTCTTGATCTATTATTCATTGTCTTAATTTCATTACAATCAGTAATGTTGGTGGTGCCACTATATACGCTGAAGAAATTAGATAATTGTACGGTCAGCATCAAAAGTAGCTAAACACAGTAGCACCATGTCGAAGTAACATTTTGTACGTACCCCTTATCATAATCATAATCATAATATCTTTATTGTGAATCACAGTTAGTACATAAAGGTGAAAGAATTATCATAAAGTAAGTTTCACTGTGTTCCGCCTTATAGGCATACAATACAATTGATTGATTATAGAACATTATAGGCTATTATTATTAATTAAACTTATTAACTTATATTTCACATTAGTCAGTAGTTATTATCAGATAAGTATTCCTGAATTGAATAGTAACTCTTCTGGACAAGGAACTCGTGGAAACTCGTGGAAAGGAACCTTAGAAAATGACTATTATAGGCAGAATAGTTACTTTGACATGGTACTAAAGTGTTAAGCTAAATGTTTGCGCAGGCAAGAACTGACTGCTTCCAAACTCTGCTCCGCAAGAAAGTGACATCGCTGTTAAACCGGGTGCGAGAGAGCGACAACAGCATCCTGAAGGTAATAGCAGATGATCCGCATGCACCTATATTGAGGCACTTTGTACGAACAATGACCGAGGTCAAAATTAGCACTCCCTCTGGATCACATGTATACGGAGTGCCTCTTACGTACATGACCAAGTAAAAGTTGTTATTATTTATTATGCTCACTAACCCTATGTTTATAAGCGACTTTTTACTAACCCGTGGACTATGTTGTCTGAATAAATAAATTTGAATTGAATTAAGCTACTTTTGATGCTGACTGTACAAACCCAACGAATGGAAGTCTGTACTGTACAGATGTGCAACGTTTGCTAAGGTACCTCATTTATTTATAAATGCAAATCCAACCACGATGACTTTGTTGTGTCCACGTAAGTAGATATATTTAAAATTCAAACAAGACCCGATTAGTCGCAGACGCATGCCATTAAAACAATGATCGAAATTTGTTGGTCAATTTAACCTACGGCCTATATTGTGAGTGACCTTGAGCTGTTAAATACGAATGACAATCTCGATTTCACTGGAATCGATATCTATATCATTTACAAACAGGTAAATCCATCAGCCTTGCCGTGTGGTCCCGGCAGAGTAGAATAGGCCACCCTCACTCTTACCGAGGTGTCGTAAAAGGCGACTAAGGTAAAGCTGCTGGCATGATCATCAGCACCGGAGAAGGAAAACTCTGCATTTATATCAAAACCCTCGCCAACCCGTCTGCCAAGCGTGGTGAGTATGGCAATTACCCCTCATGTGATTGAGGGAGGCCCGTGCCCCAGCAGTGGGGACTTAAATGGGCTGAGTTAAACGCTTAAGGTGACGGGTAGGGCACACTAGCGACGCCTATCGATTTTAATTTTTAGATAGATAGATAGATAGATATTCTTTATATACAAAATAAAATACAAGCATGATACAACAGCAACAGACAGTACAATAAGGCTTTTTAGCTACTAAACTAAATCTATTTCAAACAATTTCGGGTTTCAAAAGCGGCCACTTTTGGCGTGAATCAATTTTTCGCGTACGCGTTGGATCCAACATTTGTGCATGGTTATTCAAAAGTGTTTGCCGAGAAGTTGTATCCCCAAAATTGTTTAAAATAGATCCGGTATAGTAGCTAAAAATGAAAATCGATTAGCGTCGCTAGTGTGCATTACCCGTCACCTTAAGTTTAAAATCTTTCATTAAGTTGAAATATCTTCGGGTTGACACATATTGTAAAAAATACAAGACTACCAACATTCAGACTTTGGGCCGAAATTGAGAATTTCTAAACAAAATAACTGAGGTACACATTTTTACGCGACCGAGGATGTTCGTCGCTTTTCAGAAAACCTTTGATACGATACAACTTGACTTTGATTTGACTGACCGGATGGCGCAATTGGTAGTGACCCTGCCTCTTACGCCAAAGGTCGTGGGTTCGATCCCCACCCTGGACAAACATTCGTGCGATGAACATTTGTGTTTGTTCGGTGTCTGGGTGTAATATATGTATTTAAGTATATATTTGTGTTCCTCTGTTGTCTGATATCTGTAACACAAGTGCTTAAGCTACTTAGTACGGAATCAGGTCAACGTATGAGATGTTGTGAGAATTATTATTATTATTATTATACAAATTCATGCAGAAACATCCCAGACTCCCCATTCCTTCAGACTATAATACTACAAAAATTCCACACGCACACCGCGGTAACAAATAGAGTTATCAACTAAAATAGTCACACACACACCGACCAGCTCGGAAGGGCTCGCGACCTAAAAATTCTAAAGATGCAAACAATCTTTTTAAGTTTGATACCAGGCGCGGATTTGGTACGATTTAAATTTGATTAAGGCGCGCGCAAGGGATCGCGCGCGCAAAAATCGAATGGCTAATCGTCACTGGTTGGTACCATACGTCCCTAGTGGCGTACATCAGTAGTGTATTATTGAGAACTCTCCCCCCGCCTGGTCAGCTTTGCTGACCGTTCGTTCGCTACGCTCACTTTGCGGTTGGAGAGTGTCTCAATAATACACTACAGCTGTTCGGTTAAGAGACTAATGGTAAGTAACCCTTAAAACGCGCCAAACAGACTCCTAACTCAGTGTTGATTGAGAGACCCGTGGTAAGTATCTCTATGCGAGCCCGTGGTAAGATCACGCATCAAACACTGCCTAGCTGTTTGGTTGAGAGACCCGTGGTAAGTATCTCTCTGCGAGCCCGTGGTAAGATCACGCGCCAAACAGACTCCTAACTCAGTGTTGATTGAGAGACCCGCGATAAGTATCTCTCTGCGAGCCCATGGTAAGATCGCGCACCAAACAGACTCCTAACTCAGTATTGATTGAGAGACCCGTGGTAAGTATCTCTCTGCGAGCCCGTGGTAAGATCACGCATCAAACACTGCCTAGCTGTTTGGTTGAGAGACCCGTGGTAAGTATCTCTCTGCGAGCCCGTGGTAAGATCACGCATCAAACACTGCCTAGCTGTTTGGTTGAGAGACCCGTGGTAAGTATCTCTCTGCGAGCCCGTGGTAAGATCACGCACCAAACAGACTCCTAACTCAGTGTTGATTGAGAGACCCGTGGTAAGTATCTCTCTGCGAGCCCGTGGTAAGATCACGCATCAAACACTGCCTAGCTGTTTGGTTGAGAGACCCGTGGTAAGTATCTCTCTGCGAGCCCGTGGTAAGATCACGCACCAAACAGACTCCTAACTCAGTGTTGATTGAGAGACCCGTGGTAAGTATCTCTATGCGAGCCCGTGGTAAGATCACGCATCAAACACTGCCTAGCTGTTTGGTTGAGAGACCCGTGGTAAGTATCTCTCTGCGAGCCCGTGGTAAGATCACGCACCAAACAGACTCCTAACTAAGCGTCGGTTGAGAGACCCGTGGTAAGTATCTCTCTGCGAGCCCGTGGTAAGATCACGCACCGAACAGACTCCTAACTCAGTGTTGATTGAGAGACCCGTGATAAGTATCTCTCTGCGAGCCCGTGGTAAGATCACGCATCAAACACTGCCTAGCTGTTTGGTTGAGAGACCCGTGGTAAGTATCTCTCTGCGAGCCCGTGGTAAGATCACGCACCAAACAGACTCCTAACTCAGTGTTGATTGAGAGACCCGTGGTAAGTATCTCTCTGCGAGCCCGTGGTAAGATCACGCATCAAACACTGCCTAGCTGTTTGGTTAAGAGACCCGTGGTAAGTATCTCTCTGCGAGCCCGTGGTAAGATCACGCACCGAACAGACTCCTAACTCAGTGTTGATTGAGAGACCCGTGATAAGTATCTCTCTGCGAGCCCGTGGTAAGATCACGCATCAAACACTGCCTAGCTGTTTGGTTGAGAGACCCGTGGTAAGTATCTCTCTGCGAGCCCGTGGTAAGATCACGCACCAAACAGACTCCTAACTCAGTGTTGATTGAGAGACCCGTGGTAAGTATCTCTCTGCGAGCCCGTGGTAAGATCACGCATCAAACACTGCCTAGCTGTTTGGTTAAGAGACCCGTGGTAAGTATCTCTCTGCGAGCCCGTGGTAAGATCACGCACCAAACAGACTCCTAACTCAGTGTTGATTGAGAGACCCGTGATAAGTATCTCTCTGCGAGCCCGTGGTAAGATCACGCATCAAACACTGCCTAGCTGTTTGGTTGAGAGACCCGTGGTAAGTATCTCTCTGCGAGCCCGTGGTAAGATCACGCACCAAACAGACTCCTAACTCAGTGTTGATTGAGAGACCCGTGGTAAGTATCTCTCTGCGAGCCCGTGGTAAGATCACGCATCAAACACTGCCTAGCTGTTTGGTTGAGAGACCCGTGGTAAGTATCTCTCTGCAAGCCCGTGGTAAGATCACGCACCAAACAGACTCCTAACTCAGTGTTGATTGAGAGACCCGTGGTAAGTATCTCTCTGCGAGCCCGTGGTAAGATCACGCATCAAACACTGCCTAGCTGTTTGGTTGAGAGACCCGTGGTAAGTATCTCTCTGCGAGCCCGTGGTAAGATCACGCATCAAACACTGCCTAGCTGTTTGGTTGAGAGACCCGTGGTAAGTATCTCTCTGCGAGCCCGTGGTAAGATCACGCACCAAACAGACTCCTAACTCAGTGTTGATTGAGAGACCCGTGGTAAGTATCTCTATGCGAGCCCGTGGTAAGATCACGCATCAAACACTGCCTAGCTGTTTGGTTGAGAGACCCGTGGTAAGTATCTCTCTGCGAGCCCGTGGTAAGATCACGCACCAAACAGACTCCTAACTAAGCGTCGGTTGAGAGACCCGTGGTAAGTATCTCTCTGCGAGCCCGTGGTAAGATCACGCACCGAACAGACTCCTAACTCAGTGTTGATTGAGAGACCCGTGATAAGTATCTCTCTGCGAGCCCGTGGTAAGATCACGCATCAAACACTGCCTAGCTGTTTGGTTGAGAGACCCGTGGTAAGTATCTCTCTGCGAGCCCGTGGTAAGATCACGCACCAAACAGACTCCTAACTCAGTGTTGATTGAGAGACCCGTGGTAAGTATCTCTCTGCGAGCCCGTGGTAAGATCACGCATCAAACACTGCCTAGCTGTTTGGTTGAGAGACCCGTGGTAAGTATCTCTCTGCGAGCCCGTGGTAAGATCACGCACCAAACAGACTCCTAACTAAGCGTCGGTTGAGAGACCCGTGGTAAGTATCCCTCTGCGAGCCCATGGTAAGATCACGCTCCGACCAACCTATATGAAACTTGATTAAGCTAACTACTCAAATAATTGCCTACTTCGAAAATCACCTTTACCTTTGCATAACCTTGATTACCTTAGCTATCACCAACTTTTTTAAGTGAATAAGTTTGGTGTTAGCTGTACCTTTACTACAACATAGTACCTTGGTCACCATACATTATGGTTACTAACAAAATTGAAAGTCAGGATTCGGGATTCTTTTTTTTTTTTTTGTTTCTTTTTTGGTAGGATTGGACTGGGTTTTTTACTTTAATAAATTAGTTTTTAATACAAATAGAAGCGCTTCCATTCTTCATCCTTGAGGGTGGATTCTTCAACAAATTTCTACAGGGCTCCAAAGTTGAATAATCTAAAAAAAAATAAAAGTATTGTTGAACCATTGAAAATAAAGTATTACAAGAGTGTACTGTATTTACTACATTTCCAGTTTATAAATACCTAATAAATTTTGCACTGTGAATGATTAAAAGTTGCGATTTAAATAATGATTATCAAAAATAAGAACTCAAAAAGACAGTAAACATATTTCAAAAGATATACTTAAAAGTTAAATTAAATTTCAATTATCAAGAAATAACGACACACAATTTTTATTTTTAACTATCAGATAAAACATTTTTCATAATTTTTTTATGTATTTATGTATGTAGAATGCTTGCTCACATTTTATGATAACGAACTAATATCTTCTTCAGACACGTAAGAGCCTTTTTTGAGAACCTGAAAATAAAATTTCATTAATATTTTATAATTTTTGGCGGAAAGAAAAATAAGTTTTATTTCCAACTAGTGCCTCCCAGCGAACTTCGTTCCGCCTATTTTTTGTTTAATTTCTCACCATTTAGACCTTCCCTGGACTACGACAAATTTCAAAATTAAAATCAGCTCAATCGGTCTAGCAGTGCTTTATCAGACTAAAGAACATTAATTTAATTTTATTTCTATAGATAGGTTAAAAATTTAGCGAACCATTTTTTCAGAAATTGAGTTTATTTAGAAGAAATTAAAAATCGATTGGCTAGTCGTGATTTGTTTAAGATTATAAAAGAAAGATATATTGTGTGATGGAACTAATATATAAAACTTGGCGGTGAGAAAAAACATCGTGAGGAAATCTGCACGTTTCGGATAGTTTCTGAAACATGGTCTCTAAGCGTACCCTGAGCTCTGCAACCGGAAATCACACGCTAAAATGAGAAGAAGGAACAAGTGTATAAAGGTTTACTTACATAATTTTCGGGCCTCCTTGTTTGAATTCATATTTTTTATTCAAATGTATGACTTCTACTTAGACCAACAAGTTTTAAACATTGTACACGTGAAGATTGACTTATTCCAACCGATGCTCCCATGCGCAATGACGCGGTCGTGGGAATGTGTAAGTGTGTCAGTGTGTGTGTTAGGAACAGCGATTAGACCAGGAGCTAGACCTATAATTAATGCAACAATAACTTTACTGTCAATTGCGAACCAACAATAACATTTATTTTGCATGAAATAAAAAACCGGCTAATTGTGTGTCGGACTCACGCACAAAGGTTTTGATTTATAAAATTAAATGTTTTAATTATTGTATGAAATATAATTTTGTGGTTTAAGATATTACAAAAGCTACTCATTAGATTTCGTTCAAACCAATTTTCGTTGGTAGTTTATGGTAATATCCATAGATACCCTACACGTATGGGTTAGATAACAAAGAATATTTTAAAATCCAGAGGTGCAAGGTGGGATTCTAACCACTGAGCTACCATCGATCTGATATAAATACATCACAAAAGCGTTCATTCAGTTATGACGGCCCTTGGTCTACTAAGCATTACATCCAGCAGATTCAGCGTTAATTGAACGTTTGTGTGTGTAAGGATTGTAATGCGAGAGCTTTGTTATTTACATCGAGTTGTAATATGTATTATAAAACTGTCAATATTAGAAATGTCCAAATGCAAGCTTTTTTTTTTTTTTTGATATGTTTAATAACTTCAACTATATATTAAGGTGAATATATTTTAATCTGAGTGAATTTTTAATTTTTTATTTATATTTGTTCGAGGAATCCAATGACACAAGTGGTGGTAATGGTCGCTATTCGTTCTTTCTAGGTCAGTCATTGAATTTGGTAGTAAAAAGTTTTGAACAATTAGCAAATGCTAAATCTCTACTCAACAAAACCTAATAGCAAATTAGGTTTTGTTTAGGCATTTTAGAAATTGACACACACATTTTAGTTACGTTTCTAGTGAAACTGCAACATGGGACGTTAGTGCAAACGGCCTTACAGTGAATGTGAAAGTGAAAACTTTACGATCGAATCGGTGTTGTCCTCCCTTTCACACGCGCTGTAATTTTCCTTTGCTTGGATGCGGCAGGTATATTCTCATTTGTTACGGGACAGGTTTTGCGCTATGGCACACGGTGTAATACAAAACTCTCCCTTTGAAGGCAACCGTCAAAGGAACGAAAATATTCTAATTGAAAAGGTATTAAGTACATTACTAATTTATTACTTAATTTTGTATAAAATAAGTTACAAACTTGTATGAAATGTCAAAGGAACGAAAATATTCTGATTCAAAAGGTATTAAGTTCATTACTCATTTATTACCGAATTTTATATAATCTACAAATAAATAAGCTACACATTTGTATGATATGGTATAGTAATTAAGTTAAAGAAACTGATTTATTTTTTTGCTGACGATTTATTGTTGACCACATAAATTACGGATTTTGACCCAATAATTTCATAAATTTTTGTGATATTCATTGTGTTGTGAGCAGCTAAGAATCTTCCAAAATAAAATGTTAGTAAGTACCTATTTACTTTAATTTTATTATTTTTATTTTATTGTTGTATTTTACTAATATTGGTGTGTGTTCTTTTTCCATCCATAGGTCGGACTCAGAGTACGCATCCAGTGCTGAAGAGGTAGCGCCAGTTGTTGTGGTGCCATCATCAAAGCCAAATAAGAAAAAATCAAGTCTGCCTAATGCAGTCGTCCCTGTAGCTGTGCCTAAGCCGAGAAAACGCAAGTTAACAATTGCTCCAGTCGCCAACGCCCAAGCCCTGGCAACATCTCCTGCTTCAAGGTATTTTTTATGTAAATCTGTCTTAAACTAAGTCTCTTCAGAACTTATGATATAAAGCAAACGTGCTCCTGATCTTTTACCTTAAATCATTAATGTACGTATAGCCACACATCAATGTATACAAATTTGTTCAATTTCTTCAATCAATTCTCATCTTAATGTCAAACACGCTAGGTTCAATATCAATTGAGGAAACATACTCAATGAAAATGCTACAAATCTAAATAAATGAATGTTTTAATTGTAAAGTAATATTAATAATGTTTTTGTTTACAGAGCAAAGAAATCGAAAGACTTATTTTCTATAATAAGTAAGGACGAGCAGGCGTCGAGCAGAAAGGAAACCCATCGCGAGCTGGCATCGAGTTTTACATCCCGGGTTTCTTCAGTTCAATGTCGCCGCGTCGCATCCACTTCTGGGAAGTTTTACATCGATTTAAAAATTTATAATACCGACGACGTAAGAACCACTCCTGCAGAAGAGCGGTACAAGAAGGCGCTAGCTTCTGTAAAGCTACAGTGCACCGACCAATCACGGGAGTGGGAAGTTCTGCAGGACTTTCTAGGTCGGGCTTACACTATTTTTGAAGACAGTGAGCCCACCTATTATAGCAACAATATTAAATTCAAATAAGTAGGTAGGTAGATAGGTAAGGTTATTCCTAAGTTGTTAACCTTTATGTAGTAATAAACTTGTTTTTTTTATTTTTTATTTTCTTTATTACCTAAACATTAAATTTAAATAAGTAGGTGCCACGGTGTCAAGTTATTGTTAGTATCCTTATGAACTTTGATCCGTCCTTGTGACTGAGACACACGTGCTAATTTTGCGATGGGGTAATTTGATCTGACGGCGACTGTACCAAAATATTTTTTTAGTTCTGTACTTAACTATTTTCGATAGGTAAAATTAGGTAACTACGTACCTACTCTTTTTAACTTTATTATTGTAATAAAATTTGTCCTGCAAGATTTTCTAGGTCAAGCATACTTACTTACTCGATATACCTACATACTTTGATTTACTATTTTAGTAAATTTCACTTTACTTTGAATGGTTTGGCAATATTTTCGAAATAGGTAAAACTTGGTAGGTCTTTTTTTTTAATTTGTAATTCTAGCAAGTAACAAATTTTTGGTTCTACAACATGCCATTTTGTGCGATTTGTAACACATCGGTTGGGTCAAAGTCATGGGTAGGTCATTTACGAAGTCGTGTACATAAACAAAATAATTCCGGTCAACTGATAAGCGACGGTGTTGAAATCGTAAGTTCAGCATTTCGCAGTCGTATTGTTTCGTACCGAATCACCGCTTGCGAGTCTGATAATCAAGGCTCTTTAGATGCTTTTTTAAATTCTATTAGTACTCAAATAAAGCACCTTTTAGATAAAGCTTTACGAAAGCATACCTGCATAAAAGTAAATTTTGAACTCTTTGCCATTTTCGTTCTATTTAAAAACAGTGTACAGGAGATGAAATCTTTTAATACAAAAAATTTTATAATTTATTCTTATTATGATTTTAGTAGTATATTTTCAACCGCAGTTAATTCATTGAAAAAGAAAATAGAAGAATTTCAGGAGAGCGAAAGCGGCTGGGCATTTTTGTGCAATTCACACTTGGAAATTAACATAAACAAATACCAACCTTTAGGTGGATCGTCTTACATAGCACTACCTAAATGGGTTCAAAATAAAAAAGCTTGTGTAAATATCAAAAACAATGATCAATTCTGTTTTTTATGGAGCGTTACAGCAGCTTTGTATCCAAATCAAAAACACTCCGAGCGGATATCGTCTTATCCTCATTTCCAAGATGTTTTGAATATCAGCAACTTAAGTTTTCCTGTTACGTTCGCAGATATAAACATTTTTGAAAAGAACAATCCCGATTTAAGTTTAATTATATTTGGTTTAAAGAAAAACAAAACTATTATAGGTCCTTTGTACAAATCTGAAAGCAATAGAAATAAAAAGACGATATATTTGTTACTGTTAGATAACGGACGGACCTCTCATTACTGTCTTATCAAAGATTTGTCTAGGCTAGTTAGAAGTCAAATTACTGCTCATCACGGCAAACTATATTTTTGTGATACGTGTTTAGTTTATTTTTCTACAAATGAAGAAATTGAAAAACATGTATGTAGCGAAATCGTTACAGTTTTGCCTGAAAAAGGGTCAGTAATCAAATTTAAAAATTACGAACGTAAACAAAACGTTCCTTTTGTAATATATGCTGATTTTGAGACTATTTTAGTAGAACATAAAGAAAATAACACAATTTCGGATACGCCTAACACAAAAACACTGCAAAAACATATTCCAGCCGCGTTTGCTTATAATATAGTATGTTCTACAGACGCCAGTTATAATCGTTACGTTACATATCGAGGCGAAGACTGTGATAGTAAATTTTTAGAGTGTATCTATAGCGATGTTCAAGACCTTTATTCAATTTTGTGCAAAGTTTCACCCATGATTTTTACAGAAAAAGATGCCACAGATTTCATGCAAGCCACTCAATGCCATATTTGTCAACATTTTTTGTTTTCTGATAAAGTGCGTGATCATTGTCATATAACTGGTTTATACCGGGGTGCAGCACATAAGTATTGTAATCTGCAATACAAAACACCGAAGTTTATTCCTATCTTTTTCCACAACTTAGCTGGTTATGATTGCCATTTGTTTATTAAAGAATTAGGTAAATTACCTGGAAATATTAAGATTATACCTAAAACGAAAGAAAATTATGTGTCTTTTACGAAATTTATTCCAGTTTCGAACGGGGAATTTATACAGGTGCGGTTTGTAGATTCGTTCAAATTCTTAGGGACTAGTTTAGAAAAGTTAAGTAAAACTATAAAAAAAGAAGAGTTTGAACACTTGCGAACGCATTTTCCTATTCAGTCCCAATTTAATTTACTCACACGAAAAGGTATATACCCTTATGACTACGTTAGTTGTTGGGAGCGTTTTGAAGAACGATCTCTTCCAGAAAAGAACATGTTTTATAGTTCGCTTTTAAAAGAGCACATTACTGATGAAGATTATCAACATGCACAATCAGTATGGAGTCAATTTGATATAAAAAACTTAGGTGAATACACCGATTTGTATTTAAAAACTGATGTCCTCCTATTAACTGATATTTTTGAAAAGTTTAGAAAAACTTGTAAGCTTAACTATCAATTAGATCCAGCTTTCTATATAACTGCACCTAGTTTGTCTTTTGATGCGATGCTTTTCAAAACAGGGGTCGAACTAGAACTCATCGATAACCTAGCCATAGTGCGTATGATCCAATCTGGTATTAGAGGGGGGGTATGTATGTGCTCACATAGACATGCTAAAGCTAATATACTCCCCGAATACTCCCCGTTTAACTGTAATGTTGGAGAATAGTTTGTTATTGAAGAAGCGTCTCTACCAGTTATCGACACAGTGAAAGACATGTTTATACTGATAAAGTTTCTTAATTTTATGCATCATATAAACAGTTTTTCCAATAGTTTTTTAAAAAATTTAAACAAAGATGGCCACAATTTTCAGTACCAAATTTTTGATATTGTATGAAGTTATAATTAATTGACCTATTTTTTAAATAATTTACTAGTTCTATTGGAGGCTTTAAGTCGCCAAAACTATCGAAGTATTCGCAGTAATCATTTTGTTTGACGTAGGCTACCCAGTGTGTTCCTGGATTATCAGAGCTATCCAAATTTAGTATTGCACATTCAACTTTTCTTGGTTTCAATGGAAGTGTATTTCTCATAAACACTCCTCGGAAGAATGGAATATCTGTAGAATTCTCTAATATATCTAAATCTGTCAGTGCACGCTTAGGCAGCCCTTTAACTAGTTTTTTGAATGATTCAAATATAATCCAGCACCTTTTTTATGAGGTTTGATGTACAACCCCTTGCCAAGAGCCACCGCTTCCATCATCCTGTTATGACGTTCAGACTCTTGAAGACTTTTCTGAGCTGCTTTAGAGTCATTCACTGCTTTTGCTATACCGGCTGCTCCCCCCGCCAAAGAACCCAAAGCGGACAACCCCGCAAAGATCGGGATTAAAGGCAGCAGCCCTCCACATTTTGGTAAGGGAATACAGCGCGGTAACCGAGTCCCTTTCTTATTTTTAAATATTTTTTTTGCTGCAGCGTATGCGTATTTAATAGCTGTGTGACACTTAGTGGTCTTTAACTTTTTAAGTTGAGATTTAATTTTTTTTACAGCTGCCATAAATGAACGTGCGCCAGAACCAGCCTTCAGTTTAGCTTTCATAGCATTTTTTACTATCCATGATGCAACTTTTTCACCCTTTTTAGCATCTTTGGCTTTTAATCTTTTCTTTGCCATCTTCAAAAGTTCTAAATCAGCCTCTCGTCGAATCTTTGAGTCGTTTTCGTTGTAAGCGATGTCGTGGAACATACAAGCTTCGTCCAAACTATTTATGCCTCTATCACCCCTTTTTAAACGTTTTTGTAGCTTTGTTCCAGGACCACAAAATTGATATCCCGGTAAATGTAGCTCGAACGGCAAGTTATTTATTACGCTGTCAATAATACCACTTCCCTGCTTCATTGATATTCATAGAATGAAGAAATTAAATTCAAAAGTATATTTATATTACGAAACTATCTCGTTTTTATTTATCCAACTATTCTCTTCGTTGTTGAGTCCTAACCATTTCACAAAATAATTATTACCTTTTTTCTTAATAATCTTTTCGATGAGGTAAATATTAGGATATTTAGTTTTTTGTAATTCATGCTCATAAAACGTCCCTAATATTTTCTGCTTATGCATATCTTCTAAATGATAAGTTGGTGGATTTGTACCATTTATCTTTATTACTGTGAATATTTCCGCAGACCAGTTGGGAGTATAACCTTTGTAAAACTCGCCTTTATATTTGCTAATTCGTATATGATCACCAACTTGATACTTAGGTTTACAATCTGATCGATATCTATACGCTTTACTAATATTACACTTAACAACCATTTCATTTGTCTTATTAACATCATCGGGCTTAAATTTTGTTATGCGGTGAGTAGTGCTGTTATAGTTTTTTACCACAGTATTTATTAATTTACCTACCCATCTATAACAGCCATATAAACTGAAAAGTTTAAAAATGTGTGATTTTATCGTGCGTATTACTCGCTCTACAATAGAAGCTTTTTTCACGGAGTAAGTAGAATAATGGTTCACATTATATTTTTTTAACAGTTGATTAAAAATATCATTGTAAAATTCTTTGCCCAAATCTGTTTGTAAATGCTTTGGCTTTCTGGATGAATTTTTAAATATCAGTTGCATGGCGTTGGTGACACAAGTTTTTTCTTTAGATTTTATTGGAATTGTCCATACATACTTTGACAAAGTATCTATCACTACTAATATGTACTTGTTTCCATTATTAAAATGTGAATATTTTTGTAAATCTATGAGGTCAGCTTGCCACAGATCATCAATTCCTTTTATGATTGTGCATCGACGAGGGAAATTTCTTCTGGCTGCTTTGTGAAGTTCATCAATTATGTCCTTTTTGCTCATTTTTCTTTATTTTTATTTGAAGTAGATTGTCTATTTCTGACTTTGAGTAAAATGATGTATTTAAATGATCCGATGTTGAGTTTTCTAAGTTTTTCAAATATAATGTAACTTCGCGCTTCACTTTTTGAATTTCATTCCTCAATTCTTCGACTATTTTGTCTAAATAAGCTTTGTTTACTGCTTCGTCGTCTTCGGTTGGATATGATAGCCCTTTTATTTTAGAAGATTTCAAATCGTAGTGTCCCGTATCAGATTTCATCAAAGATTCGTTCAATGTTCCAATGTATTCTGTCAATCGTAAACGCTTATGGGCATGATGCCCAAACTTGTCTACGTTCATTGCGGTCTTGTTGGATTGACTACTATTAGAATACTGCTCAAATCTGCTGATTTATTATTTTATTTATATGTTTTATATTTATGATACCAGCTTCATGCAGTTCCGAAATTATTGAAATGATTTCGTTATTTACGCCAGTGTTGCCCGCTTCCGAAGATGCAAGTAGTAACTTTAACCGTTCTACCAACTCGTTTGGATCATCCCAGTAAACTAAATCAGTATCTTTTTTAACTGTCTTTAAAAGAGAAATACCTTTACCCTGCGGAATACTCTCTACACTTGTAGTGGGATTTCGAGTGAACCTAAACAAAGGTTTAATTACATTTGTATATTTAAATCCTTTGTTGCTGTTTATTGGCTTGTAAGGATCACAATTACGACGATGCGCATTAGTTTCTATTAGAAGTAACTTGTAATTTTGTAAATCATCTTGTGTCACTATATCTAAATCCGGTTTCGTTTTGGTCAAGAGTTCCATCAAGCCAGCAGTTTTCTTTAAAGTCAGTGTTCCTATTTTTAGTATGCGTCCATCATCATAAACGCGGGTTTTTCCTATAAATAATTTACCACGTTCATTTTTAACTCCAAAGGGTACATCTTTCAATACTTCAGATGATATTGACCATGACAGTGATTGGTTTTTGAGACTAGGCGAAGATTGTAGGGATTTAAAGGAACCATCGCTTACGTTGAGGTCTTCAGACGGTGATACAACGAGGGTTTTATTGTAATCATTGAATTGTTCTTGATTTGCATCTTCCATTTCTTCCTCATCTTCTCCACTAACCGATTCATTATAATCTTCATCAGAAACCAATGACTGGTTATCATCCTCGGAAGATAGATAGTTGCCTTTTTTAATTTTTTTTATTGTTGGTTCAAAGTTTTTTTCATCTTTAAAAGTATTAGCATTTTTTTTATTTGCTAACGATGTCAGTGGATCAACGATAGGTTTGAATATGGTTTCTAATGTTTTATTGTTCGTATTTTCAGCATCTCTTATCATTTTTACTTTTCTTTTAACAGCTGCTGCTGATTTCACAATTTTTTCTTTAAGAGTTTTCTCCATTTCAAAGTATTCCGCTCAGTTCCAAATCATGAATGAAAGTGGTTGATAAATAACACAACCGCCTTTTATGTACGTTAATCTACCACAATGAATGTATCGAAAGCCAATCGGTAACATCCGCTATTTTTGTCACAATCCTTATTGATAACAAGATAGCTAAATGGATTATTCCAAACGGCAGAGCACATTTCACGGAATTGGACCCATGACATGTCAGATCCAACATGCTCCTCATAAACATGCTTTAAGTTAATGTCATCTTGTTTAAATAGAATTACGAGATTTGCATTGTCTCGTACAAGTTGTTTGGGATTTTTTGTGTAAGTTTGATTGATGTAAAAACAATCTATATTTTTATGGCGTCCCATGGCAAAATAATCTCTAATGTTATTTTGATTCTCACAAGCAACGTCATCAAAAATTATGACAGAATCGGGTAAAGCATCATGTGGACTCAATATTTCGCTATTATGATTGTATTTACTAAATGATATTGCCGGCACCATATCTAAAACCTTTTCAAGATATAAATATTTAGGTTGATACAGTGATTTTGAATACACATAAAGGTTACGGAATCTGAGTCCATTTTTATGCAATAATAAACTTATTACTAAATTGGTTTTCCCACTATTAGACGGACCACAAACAAGACAACGTATTGTATTCGGTAATAAATTTCCATGTCGTTTTGGCTGGATAGATGACGTAGGACAGATGCATTTTAATTTAAGCGACTCTTTTTGTTTAACAAACTTCATTATTTCGTATAAAACGTGACTGCAGTGTTGTATTAGTCACCGTTGAATGAGCGAAAGATTTAACGTTAACGTATTTTAAAGCAACGGTTATCTAAATCTTACCTCGGATCTCTTAATCGACACTGAGTTAGAAGTCTGGCGTGTGTTCATACCACAGGCTTGCAGAGAGATACTTACCACGGGTCTCTCAACCAAACAGCTAGGCAGTGTTTGATGCGTGATCTTACCATGGGCTCGCAGAGGGATACATACTTACCATTAGTCTCTTAACCGAACAGCTGTAGTGTATTATTGAGACACTCTCCAACCGCAAAGTGAGCGTAGCGAACGAACGGTCAGCAAAGCTGACCAGGCGGGGGGAGAGTTCTCAATAATACACTACTTACATCACTCGAGCTGTCAGATTCTCATTCGATTTCACGCGTACTGATACTTGTTAATTAATTTTGCTATTATAACTGTAATCCTACTCGGAATGCGTATGTTTCTCGTTTCCATAGAACAAGGGAAAATCTTTGAGGTAACTTGGACTAACTTCTTTCTATATTTATGGGACTTTCATTGTTACAGCGTACTGTCAACTCTTATTTTTTTTAACGAGTTTTTTTAAGCAGTTTTCTAATTTAAATGTGAATGTTAAGGAACAGTTGGAAAAAGATTTTATTTTTATTTGAAACGAATTCCGATTTTAAAAGCGTCGACCGTCGGATCCGACTAACCGTCCCGTAACCAACATTATTCCACTCTCACTTCCGCATCCTGAACCCGGAAGAAACTTAAAGTAAACCAACCATGCTATTTTTAGGCACCCAAATTCTGTCCTCAAAAAAAAAAGATTATCTAATTCTAAACAAATTAAAGATCCCTATCAGTCTGGCGCCGGCCCTGTCTTTCTATTGCCGTCTGTGTGACCTATTTAAGGGATTGCAACATAGGGCTGCGTATACGCATGGCTTGTGTGTGTGCGTTAAGCTGTAGGGCTGTCGATGTTGTAGGGACGTGTGATTTCTACCACGTGTGTTGTGGTTTCGGTGGCCACAAACGTTCAATTTCACGGCATCGCTCCAATTTCCTCTACATTTAGGACAACAAAATTTCTACATTGCCGTCTCTCTGGCTTTTCAATTATTTAATCGACCGGGCTGTTAACTTTTTTTGCTAAACTAGGAAATCTTTAGCAGAATTCTTACCGCCCCATATCAGGATACACCCTGTCTAGTAGCGCTGTTCAGGTCAGGAATACTTTGGCAGTGTTTGAACAGCATCATACCAGGGCACATCTTATCTAGAAGCAGATGTTCAGTCCTATTTAGTATTAAGACTGTTTAAACCAGGAACATTTTGGTAGTATTCTTACCGCCCCATACCAGGGTACGTCCTGTCTAGTGGCAACCCTAAGCCAAATGCGCATTTAGATTGCGCGGGAGCAGAAGCCGCGGTTTTTATTACCTATCTACGCATTCATAATTGATTTGTTTGATTAATTTTATTGATATTTAATCTATTAGCTTGCTTTAGTCACATTTTTTCTTTTACAATGTAAGTAACAAGTAAATTTGTCTTCTCATTCTTAGGGTGCCATCCGTTCTCGTAATTTAGCAATCATATTGGCGATTTGTACTTTGGATACAGCAGATCTGAAAATGGCGATTTTCATTTTAGATACAGTAGATAAAGAAAAGTGACACTCGGTCACTTTTCCTGGTCTTAAACGTAGCGTAGTAAGGGCTCCGAAGTAACAACTGAAAATTGAACGCTGAGCTGATGATGATGTCTTTGACATTACCGGATCAGTTCGCTGACGTGGAAGATTTACCTTTGAAATGGAACAGATGCGCAATATTGCTTATTTTTTGTCCTAGGTGGCAGACGAGCAGACGGATCACCTGATGGTATGCGATTGCCGCCGCACATCGATACCCGCGACACCAGTCACAAGTGCCCTGCCAACCTTTAATCCCCCCTTTCCCCCGGATTATTCCTCTTGTACCCTCATTAGCGAAACACAGCATAGTGCTACTTCACGCCAGTTTTCGCAGAGGTCGTGATATCGCTCCGGTCGAACCGGCCCATTCATGTTGAAACGTGGCTCTCCCATGAAAGGAATGAAACAGTTGCGCTATAGTGTAAGGTAGTCGCTGAAAACCATGGGTTGCAATTGTGCATGGTTATTTAATAAACAGTATAAGTGTTTGACGAGAGGTTGTCACCCCGAAATTGTTTAAAATCTTCAACGCTAAAGTGGGAGTACAGAATTGCAACGAATCGGTAGTAGGATCCCATGGATTTGGAGTTAGGAATCATAGGGGGCGGATGCTTGTCAACTTTCTCGAACGAGAGGGACTCTTTTTGATGAACTCTTTCTTCAAGAAGCAGCCCCAAAGAAAGTGGACGTGGCAGAGCCCCGACACTATGACTAAAAACGAGATCGACTTCATCATGGCGGACAGGCGGCATATATTCAGAGATGTCTCCGTGATCAACAGGTTCAACACCGGTAGCGATCACAGACTTGTCCGAGGCACTCTGAATATCGACTTTAAAGCCGAACGAGTCCGCTTGATGAGGTCAAGACTCCGGCCTACTCTACTGCAATCCATGAAAGGATCTGAAAAGTTTCAGTTAAACCTGGAAAAGATCCAGTTTAGTAGCTAAAAATTAAAATCGATTGGCGTCGCTAGTGTGCCCTACCCGTCACCTTAAAGAAAAAAATAGAGTAACTGTATTTTTCTACAATAACAAATCTTCAGGTCACTGAAACTGAATGTACTCATAATAGTAGACAAAGTCAGTGTGTCAAATAGATCTAAATGCATAACAATTAATTAATTCTTGGTCTACATTTAAATGTGTGAGTAATGTTTGCATATAAATGCATTTTTAAATAGTTTAAGTGTAAAAGTGAACTCGTGATATAACAATCGACGGCTGCAACAAAGCTCATACTTTTTTTTTTTTCATAGGTCTAATCCCGCGCACGGTGACGGCCGCACGTGTGATTCCGCCAATGTCAAGTGGTTAAGGAGACACGTACATATTTAGATATTGACCGGTTTATGATTTAGATTTCCGATCTATTTTGAAGTCTTCTTTTGTTAGGGCCAGCATCTAAAACAAATAAAAAGCAGCACATATAGACAACACAGCAGCAACATATAGACGACACAGACAACAGCACTGACGAAAGAGACAAAACAACATATAACAATAATAATATAGGGATGGAAATAATATTTTAAAAGCTCATACTTTGGGGACGCTGTCAAAAAATGACACACTAAAATCCTTGAAAAAAAAAATCTGCGAATAAAAACCGCCTTCAAAAACTACGAACTAAAAAGTGTAAAATAATATTTTTAACAATTTATATTTATCTATTTATTTTTATCATTCAACAAGGATAAGGCGCCGACTTCAGTAAAACCTTTTCTCTTGTGTACTGTCATAAAATTTTATTTGAAGTGTATAAATCGGTATCGGTTTTCTAAATTACGAACATATGTTGTATCATCATCATCAGCCTATTTAAGTCCCCACTGCTGGGGCACGGGCCTCCTTCACTCACATGAGGGGTAATTGCCATACTCACCACGCTTGGCAGACGGGTTGGCGAGGGTTTTGATATAAATGCAAAGTTTTCCTTCTCTGGGTGCTGATGATCATGCCAGCAGCTTTACCTTAGTCGCCTTTTACGACACCTCGGTAAGAGTGAGGGTGACCTATTCTACTCTGCCGGGAGCCACACGGGTATGTTGTATCGCTCGTTTCATTTTCATTCATGTACTTTAAATAAATACGATATTGCTATATAGATAGAACACAGGGCCAAAAAGTTATTACCAAGGGAACAATTACTCGGAAAACATCGGTAATGATCGTATGCCCTCGCTCAAGTTGACGTTTTTGCACGGTTTCCCCAAGAAAAGTACAGCTGTCGATGGTAAATAGACTTTGACACGTTAAAATATTAGCTCTTGATAGTGACAGTTTACTACAAGACATTCAACCTTGAGTGGGTACTAAATAAAAGCTCCTGACTGTACATAACTTATATTTAGATAACGGTAACTACGGAACCATTCGTGCGCAAGTCCGACTTGCATTTTGTCGGTTTTATGGCTAGAAATATACTTCACTTCCCAGTTTTTGGCGAAACTAAAACCTCCTTTTTTCAAGTCGGTTTATTTATTTATTGTATTTTCAAAATCTACAGCTCTTAAATTATACTATTTAAAATTTATATACTACTTACAGCCAATAACAGATTTTAAATACATTGACAAACTTATATAAATACAACAGCCAAGGGGCAGCAAAAAAAGGGAAAAAAAAAAAGAAAACAACCAATACAATATGACAGTTGTGTACAGACAGCCACACATCAGGCTACTATTGTCCGTCAAAATTCTTCAATTGATATTGAGTCGAAAGTGTTTGACATTAAGGTGAGAATCGAATGAAGAGAATCTGACTGTTCCGCATACCTCGATGTGTGGCTGTACGTACCTTGCACGTAATAATGTATTTATATGTGTATGTGTGGTGTGTGTGTGTGTGTGTGTGTGTGTGTGTGTGTGTGTGTGTGTGTGTGTGTGTGTGTGTGTGTGTTTGTGTTTGTGTGTGTGTGTTTGTGTGTTACCAATAGAATCATAGGTTTAAAACAGAGATACGTCTATCTCGTGATTAAAATCTTTTGCTAATAAAAAAGACATACAAACCGACTGAAGCACAAAACCGTTCCATATCATAAGTGATTATCAATTAGCCACGCCATAACTGGCATAGTACACGCAAAGCCTACATGATATACTATTGTTAGATCATTCGATCATAATAAGTGCAAGAATATCATACAATTATAATTGACATAATAGATGAGAATCTATTGTGTCGGTTTTATTAAATAATGTGCGACTTAATTAAATAAATATTTTATCCTCAAAGGATACCAGGCTCATCTCACTTTGTATTAAGGTTCCGTACCTCAAAAGGAAACAACGGAACCCTTATAGGATCATTTTGTTGTCCGTCTGTCTGTCTGTCAAGACCCTTTATCTCAAAAACGCGAGGACGTATCAAGCTGAAATTCACATGAAATACTCAGGTTTATTGTCCCTTTAAGCAGTGAAAATATCAAACTTCTAAGCCAAGCCAATCAAAAGATACAGCCGATTATGTCGATATTTTAAACAAATTTTCGACACTCGCAAAGGAATCAAAATCTACAGGCCTACAAGGTATTTCCCGTAAACTCAGAATCTTGAAATTTGGCATGAAGCATTGTCATATAATGCAAATATAGGAAAAATTGCAAAAATCAAATTTTTTTAGTTATATAATATAATAAAACGATTTTAATAAAATGAAACTTACTACCTTATTTCTCACGGACGAATAAAGGTATCAAATTGAAATGTATACCAAATACCTAGGTCTACTGTCCCTTTAATATGGGAATACTGGTTCAGCGGTTTTCGTTAGATGAAGTCTGTAAAAAGCAGATGTAGCTTTAAAAAGCAGATGGTTCAGCATTATTTCTGTAGATGTCACTGTGCATTTTTTAGGCCCATTGAGGGAGGCCCGTGCCCCAGCAGTGGGGACTTAAATGGGCTGATGATGATGATGATGATGATGATTAAGAATTAATTGCAAAAGTTTTCTATAAAAAATGTCAACTATTGTACAAAATCATACAGAACTTGAAGCTTTGGTCAATGATACATCACGCTATCTATACAGAAAATCACGCTATTTTCGCTCACCGCCGATCTTCATCATCATCATTTCAGCCAATAGACGTCCACTGCTGGACATAGGCCTCCCCCAATGTTCTCCACACAGATCGGTCCTGTGCCGCCCGCATCCAATGGATTCCCGCGATCTTCACCAGATCGTCGGTCCACCTTGTAGGGGGTCTGCCACGGCTGCGACTTCCTGTACGTGGCCTCCACTCGAGGACCTTTCCGCCCCACCGGCCGTCTGTTCTCCTCCGAGCTTTTAGTACTTAAAATTAAGTAAAATATTGCTTAGTTAGAATGAAAATAAAAATTACTTTCGATAGTTTCCCAACACTATTTCAACTAGACTGAGGAAAACTGAATGATCAAAAGGTCCGGACGATATTATGCAATAACGATTCACTCCATCGAATCGGGGTTTTGGATGGCGTTATGCAACGCAGTTCAAGCTTAGCTGTTAGTAACAGTAGTTTTTTTTGTAATTTCAATGGTATTTCAATGAGCAGTTTTCCAGTAGGTATTTTCGGGTGGTTCCTAAAAGCAACATCAGATGACGCTACTCTCACTATCAATTAAAGTTCCTTTTTTGTCTATGATAGAAAATATTTGAGAAACCAACCATCATCAGTCCTGCCATATTTAATATTATATTCCCTATAAGAAAATAGAGATGAATAGTAAATAAATAAAATATGTATAAAGTTTAGTTTTGCATCACTCTCTGTAATTTAAAATGTTAGCATTCAAAAAATTATATTAACTGCCAAGTATTCAGATATTTAATGTATAACAGACATAAAACAATTTTCCCAAAAATTAGGGACCACATGAAATATTACACACCTAACATTTACAGGGACTGATTGCGCCATCTAGCGAATCACTTACTACGTTACGAAAACTGCTCATTACGTTTGCCAGCTTCTTTAATAAAAAAAATGCAAACTTTATTATATTTCATCCTTTTCAAAAGCTTTTAACAATTTACGTATCAAAGTTTTATGGCTATTCGAGCCCACATTATATTCAGCCGCGGAAGATCCATAGTTTAGCATAAGAGGGCCCGGCTTGACCGGTTTGATACCACTTCACAGAAAACCGGCGTGGAGAAGCGCCATCGCTGTGTTCCGCTGAATTAGTGAGGATACCAAAGGAGGCCCATTCCAGGATCAGGAGAATTTAATAAAGACCAGTTGTGACTCCACTGGTATTGCTATGAGCGACGAAATTGCTCAGCTGATCAAGGTGCACACTAGCGACGCCAATCGATTTTAATTTTTAGCTACTAAACCGGATCTATTTTAAACAATTTCGGGGTTACAACCTCATGGAAAACACTTATACTATTTATTAAATACTTAAACTTAACTTTTGGGTCTGCTTTTGTAATCGAAATTTGAATTACCGTCAAAAGCGGCCGCTTTTGGCAGTAATCAATTTTTCGTGTACAAAAACGCACCCAACATTTGTGCATGGTTATTTAATAAATAGTATAAGTGTTTGCCGAGAGGTTGTAACGAAACCGAAATTGTTTAAAATAGATCCGGTTTAGTAGCTAACAATTAAAAACGAATGGTGTCGCTAGTTAGGCTATCCGTCGGCTTAAGTTTTTTTTATGTGATAGGTGGCAGACGAGCAGACGGTTCCTTGTTTTGTATTCTGCCAGTATTCTGCGCAGTAGCAACAAGTACCTAGCCTACCTAAGTAAGTACAAGAAAATTTAAATCTATTTTGCAAATAGGTACTTAAATTATTGTCTCTATAAATAGGTACTACCTATGCGGATAAAGAATGGGATCAGAAATGGCGGCGCATCTATACATTTCTCGCTCGCACACTATTTGCGTCTATACTCGCACTCGTGGGGTGCGTACCCATTCTGTATCCGCACAGGTTGGACACTGTTTTTTCCTTGTCTCTTCTTCCTTTTTATGTGGTCTGCTCTCTGGTCATATAAACCTATCTATAAGAAATATTTTTATTGAATTTTTGTTATAAATTATCTATGTATATATTATTGGGTATGTATTGTTTATTATTATTTATGTAATGTAATAATATTAATATATAAAATAATGTATATTTCTGCCATTCTCAATTTCATTTGTTAAACTACTTTGCACTGCCTTCCCTTATTACGAATACGATATTTCTTTCCTCTAGCCAAAGGTTGTCTGGAAGAAATCGCTACACGCGATAAGACCGCCTTATTGTACTGTCTGTTGCTGTTGTATTATGCTTGTATTTTATTTTTGTGCAATAAAGAATATCTATCTAGCTATCTATCATTTTTGCAATAGCAGAGGTACCGCTGTCTTCCTTGGGATAAAATGATAGTTTTCCACTAATAGGTATAAGCCTTCGAGAAGTTTCTAAGTATAAAAAGCACAGAGTATTAGATGCGTATGTAAGTATACTTACTTATTAGCATGGAGTAGAAACCATTTGGTAATGGATTATATCCTAGATCAGTAATGAACAACAGATTACGCGCATCCTTGCAACCTATGCGCTCTGGTACTTTATTACGCGTGTTACACAACTGACAGCAAATGCTTAATTGTGACAACTATCCAGAATGGCGTCAAGATCCATGTACGTTTGTGTTGCAGTAAACTAGGTAAAGTCAACTCCAATAAAATAGTACAACCTGCGCGGATAAAGAATGGGATCAGAAATGGCGGCCATCTATTACATTTCTCGCTGAACACTATTTGCGTCTATACTCGCACTCGTGGGTTGCGTACCCATTCTGTATACGCACAGGTTGGACACTGTTTTTTCCTTGTCTCTTCTTCCTTTTTATGTGGTCTGCTCTCTGGTCATATAAACCTATCTATAAGAAATATTTTTATTGAATTTTTGTTATAAATTATCTATGTATATATTATTGGGTATGTATTGTTTATTATTATTTATGTAATGTAATAATATTAATATATAAAATAATGTATATTTCTGCCATTCTCAATTTCATTTGTTAAACTACTTTGCACTGCCTTCCCTTATTACGAATACGATATTTCTTTCCTCTAGCCAAAGGTTGTCTGGAAGAAATCGCTACACGCGATAAGACCGCCTTATTGTACTGTCTGTTGCTGTTGTATTATGCTTGTATTTTATTTTTGTGCAATAAAGAATATCTATCTATCTATCTATCATTTTTTGCAATAAGCAGACGCTGTATTCCTTGGGATAAAATGATCGTTTTCACTAATAGGTATAAAGCCTTCGAGAAGTTTCTAAGTATAAAAAAGCACAGAGTATAGATACGTATGTAAGTATACTTACTTAATTAGCATTGAGTAGCAAACCATCTTGGTAGGCTTATATCCTAGCTCAGTAATGAACAACAGATTACGCGCATTCCTTGCAACCTATGCGCTCCTGGTACTTTATTACGCGTTGTTACACAACTGACAGCAATGTTAATTGTTGACAACTATCCGAATGGCGTCAAGATCCATGTCACGTTTGTGTTGCAGTAAACTAGGTAAAGTCAACTCCAAAAATATGTACAACCTGCGCGGATAAAGAATGGGATCAGAAATGGCGGCGCATCTATTTGCGTCTATACTCGCACTCGTGGGGTGCGAGCGAGAAGTGAATAGATGCGTCGCCATTTCTGATCCCATTCTTTATCCGCGCAGGTTGTATATATTTGTGATTCCGCTGTTAGCTCTGATACCCGTAACACAGGTGCTTGACTCTCTCGGAGTCAGGGCAATGTATGCGATGTTGTGAAATATTAATTGATTAATTATTTGTTATGACTTATCCATAGCTTCATTGTGACTTAGTACCGAGGTACTAAGGTGGTGTTTAAAAGAATGTATATATGCTACGTTGGCGCATCAGTGGTCTGCATTCGGTGATTATTTTGTATAAGTAGGGGTTTCATTCGCCTCGTTACACATTCTAGTGGTGTTCAAGACACTTCTTTCTTCGAATTTATAGAAATTGATAATAAAGCTTACCAGTCGAATTATTTTATCGTGTACCTACATATGGTAGGTCATCGTCATCGTCAGCCCATTTAAGTCCCCACTGCTGGGGCATGGGCCTCCCTCAATCACATGAGGGGTAATTACCATACTCACCACGCTTGGCAGACGGGTTGGCGAGGGTTTTGATATAAATGCAGAGTTTTCCTTCTCTGGGTGCTGATGATCATGCCAGCAGCTTTACCTTAGTCGCCTTTTACGACACCTCGGTAAGAGTGAGGGTGGCCTATTCTACTCTGCCGGTGACCACACGGCTTATATGGTAGGTAGGTAGGAACTATTAAATATTTGTGTATATATGAACATGTCTGTTTATATTGGTCTCTGTGATAATAAGTATGTATTTAAATAGGAAAGGTTTAATTGTATATATTTGTAATTCCACTGTTGATTCTGATATCCGTAACACAGGTGCTTGAGCTCAGTGGGTTATTATTACAGTAAATACTCGAAGGTATTTATGGAAAAGCCGGATTCCATATTTAAACTACAACTATTTCTCATCCATCGCTCACTTCACACGATATTATTTTTATTATTCAATTTTCTCGGCCCTCAGGAAGCGGAATAATAATTACTATTTAATAGACCGTAATAAAATTAATTGGCATTAATCTATTTACCTGTAACAAGATGCATCAATTTTAATTCAATAGGTCGCAGATAGTGTGCAACTTGGTTTTACTTTATTTTTAAATACTTTTATTTTAGCATAATGAAGTACTTACCTACCTATACATAAGTAGGTGGCTTCCTAAAATAATAATAATAAATATTTCACAACATCACATACGTTGATCTGACTCCGAGATAGCTCAAGCACCTGTGTTACGGATATCAGAATCAACAGTGGGATTACACATTTATACATATAATACTTTTCTTTTGTAAATACATACTTACTTATAATCATCATCATCATCATCGTCTGCCCGTTTAAGTCCCCACTGCTGGGGCACGGGCCTCCCTCAATCACATGAGGGGTAACTGCCATACTCATCACGCTTGGCAGACGGGTTGGCGAGGGTTTTGATATAAATGCAGAGTTTTCCTTCTCTGGGTGCTGATAATCATGCCAGCAGCTTTACCTTAGTCGCCTTTTACGACACCTCGGTCAGAGTGAGGGTGGCCTATTCTACTCTGCCGGGGACCACATTGGCAATAATCTATTTACCTGTAACAAGATGCTTCGATTTTAATTCAATAGGTCGCAGATAGTGTGCAACTTGGTTTTACTTTATTTTTAAATACTTTTATTTTAGCATAATGAAGTACTTACCTACCTATACATAAGTAGGTGGCTTCCTAAAATAATAATAATAAATATTTCACAACATCACATACGTTGATCTGACTCCGAGATAGCTCAAGCACCTGTGTTACGGATATCAGAATCAACAGTGGGATTACACATTTATACATATAATACTTTTCTTTTGTAAATACATACTTACTTATAATCATCATCATCATCATCGTCTGCCCGTTTAAGTCCCCACTGCTGGGGCACGGGCCTCCCTCAATCACATGAGGGGTAACTGCCATACTCATCACGCTTGGCAGACGGGTTGGCGAGGGTTTTGATATAAATGCAGAGTTTTCCTTCTCTGGGTGCTGATAATCATGCCAGCAGCTTTACCTTAGTCGCCTTTTACGACACCTCGGTCAGAGTGAGGGTGGCCTATTCTACTCTGCCGGGGACCACATTGGCAATAATCTATTTACCTGTAACAAGATGCTTCGATTTTAATTCAATAGGTCGCAGATAGTGTGCAACTTGGTTTTACTTTATTTTTAAATACTTTTATTTTAGCACAATGAAGTACTTACCTACCTATACATAAGTAGGTGGCTTCCTAAAATAATAATAATAATAATAAATATTTCACAACATTACCTACAAACATTGATCTGACTCCGAGATAGCTCAAGCACCTGTGTTACGGATATCAGAATCAACAGTGGGATTACAAATTTATACATATAATACTTTTATTTTGTAAATACATACTCACTTATAATCATCATCATCATCATTGTCAGCCCATTTAAGTCCCCACTGCTGGGGCACGGGCCTCCCTCAATCACATGAGGGGTAATTGCCATACTCACCACGCTTGGTAGACGGGTTGGCGAGGGTTTTGATATAAATGCAGAGTTTTCCTTCTCTTGGTGCTGATGATCATGCCAGCAGCTTTACCTTAGTCGCCTTTTACGACACCTCAATAAGAGTGAGGGTGGCCTATTCTACTCTGCCGGGACCACACGGCCACTTATAATATCTACATAAAAACACCCAGACCGATACAAACAGACATGTTTATGCACACAAATGTTTGTACTGTGTGGGGATCGAACCCGCAACCCTTGGACAGAAATATTATAAGGTACAAGTATTATAATATCTGTGATCAAAGGCAGCGTTTACACCACTGTTCCAAACGGGTCGTCTAAAAGGCCGGCAACGCATTTACAATACTCGTGTGGCTGATATCCATGGGTAACCGTGATCACTTACCATCAATCAGGCGACCCTCTTGCTCATTTGCCTCCCTTTCTTACAAAAAAATATTCTTAAAAACTTTTTTTTTCAGTGATTGATGGCAGACAAGCAGACGGATCACCAAATGGTAAACGCTTACCGCCGCCATTTGACACCTGCGACACCAGTCACAAGTGCGCTGCCAATCTTTAAACTCCTCTTTCCCTCGAATTGGGCCTTCGGTACCCTCACTCACGCAGCGAAATCCAACACAGTGCTGCTTCACGAAGGTTTTCTGTGAGGCCGTATCCCTTAGGTCGAGTCAGTCCATTCAAGCCGAAGCGTGGCTCTTCTACGGACCTCGGTAGCTCTATAAGGCACAAGGTCGGCCTCATATAGAGTACTGCTCCCAACTCTGGGCCGGAGCACCACAATATCAGCTTCTCCCTTTTGACCGCGTTCAACATCGTGCAACTCGAATAGTCGACGACGAGAATCTGATCGCTTAGACTCTTTGGCCCTGAGAAGAGAAGTCGCATCTCTAGTGCCTTTTAAAGTCTTTACCATGACCACTCACCAGAGTGTTCCGAGGAGTTGTTTGAGTGCCCGCTGCTGAATTTCACCACCGTACTACACGCCGTAAACTAGGATTCCACCCGTACCGTCAGGATGGGTGGAGGTACACTACCGTGCGCTTTTTTACCACGCATCTTCTCATTGTGGAATCAATTTCCCGTAGCGGTGTTTCCGAATCGGTACGAAATTGAGATCTTCAAGAAACAAGCCTATACCTTCCTAAAAGACCTTCCTAAATTTCCATTGGCTGATTTCTGTGGGCGGCGGTGATCCCTTTCTCATAAAAATAAAAGTTACCAAACCACGATTCTGCTGGTCTACGTCCCGTATGGAAAACCCTTTAGATCTCTTGTATAGCTACTTTATAAAATAAAGTATATTTTAAGAAATTTTATGGAAATAGAGACTTCGTATCGTAGATCAGATTACAAAGCCATGAAAATGAGCTTACAAAATAGCTGGAAATGTTAATGATTTGTTGTAACTCAGGAAAATTCAGAAAAACATGAATTCTGGCAAACTGAAAAGGTTTAAATCAATAATAATAATTACATTAATTTATTTTTGCAATTTTCCGAGCTACAAAGTACAACAAATAAACAGGTTACGCCATCTCGTGGTGAATAGTTGAACTATAACATTGTACAATACAAGACGTTTCAGTCGGACAACGTCATCTTGTGACGAGTAGAAAAACCAATCTACAAGCAGTGTACCTAATAGACGATAGATAGCGCGGACTAACAAAAATTATTTCATGATGATAGGTCGCAGACAAGCAGACGAATCACCTGATGGTAAGCGATTGCTGCCGCCCAAGGACATCTGCAACACCAGTGGAGTCAAAATTTACCCCGGATTGGGCCTACGGTACCTTCACTCACGCATCTAAACACAATACACAAATTGCTTCACGGCGCCGGTGTTTTGTGAGGATGTGGTATCACTTCGGTTGAGCCCTTTCACGCCCTTTTCAACTTTAAGATGACGGGTAGGGCACACTAGCCGCGCCAATCGATTTTAATTTTTAGTTAGTAAACCGGATTTAAGTATTTTAAACAATTTCGGGGTTACAACCTATCGGCAAACACTTATACTATTTATTAAGGTGACGGGTATGGCACACTAGCGACGCCAATTGCTTTTAATTTATAGCTAATAAACCGGATCTATTTTTAACAATTTCGGGGTTACAACCTCTCGGCAAACACTTATACTATTTATTAAATAACCATGCACAAATGTTGGGTTCGTTATTGTACGCGAAAAGTTGATGCACGCCATAAGCGGCCACTTTTGGCGGTAATCCAAAATTCGAGGGCAAAAGCAGACCCACAACTTTAAGTATTAAATATGTAAATAGTATAGGTATTTGCCGAGAGGTTGTAGTCCCGAAATTGTTTGAAATAGATCCGGTTAAGTAGCTAAAAATTAAAATTGATTGGCATCGCTAGTGTGCCCTACCCGTCACCTTAAATAACCATGCACAAATTTTGGGTCCGTTTTTGTACGCAAAAAATTGATTCACGCCAAAAGTGGCCGCTTTTGGCGGGAATCAATTTTCGCGTACGCGTTGGACCCAACATTTGTGCATGGTTATTCAATAAATAGTATAAGCGTTTGCCGAGAGGTTGTTTAAAATAGATCCGGTTTATTACCTTAAGAAAACCTATCCGAAAAGAGCAGCAGATTTCCTCACAATTTTTGTCTCCAGCGCTAAGCTAGAGGTAGGAAAGCTAGTTTGGAAAATCTACAGGATGCGTGCTTGAATTTTCAACCTACAACCATCTGTTGCTTCACTGCAACTGAGCTTCCATTCCTCTTGGTCATTTTAGCGTTTAGGTAACGTCACCGGTAGGGCACACTAGCGACGCCAATCGATTTTAATTTTTAGCTACTAAACCGGATCTATTTTAAACAATTTCGGGGTTACATCCTCTTGGCAAACACTTATACTATTAAATAACCATGGACAAGTGTTAGGTCCAACGCGTACACGAAAAATTGATTCACACCAAAAGCGGCCACTTTAAGCGTGAATCAATTTTTCGCGTACAAAAACGGGCCCAACATTAGTGCATGGTTATTCAATAAATAATATAAGTGTTTGCCGAGAGGTTGTAACCCTGAAATTGTTTAAAAAAGATCCGGTTTAGTAGCTAAAAATTAAAATGAATTGGCGTCGCTAGTGTGCCCTACCCGTCACTTTGGCAGCAGATTTTCTGCCGCTGAGCTAGAGGTAGAAATGCGACCTAGTTTTTAATTTCCAAGGATACGTGGTTGAATGCGTGAAACAACCACGCATGCTTGGATTCTACAACCATCTGTTCAGCGCTCATTCACTTCCACTGAACTTTCAGTCCCCCTGCTCATCTTAGAACTTAGGTAATTCCCATTTAATAATAATAATAATAAATTTATTTCCATAAGCAATTTACAAATGAACACTTAACTTCTCTTCTTCTTTTTTTGTGTGTGTTTAAATACGAATTTTATTATATTTACCACATCACATATTGCCTATCTATAATATGTACGTGTATAAGTATATATTTTTTTTATTTATCTACACCACAATTAGAGCATGCATCTCCTGGCATGTCTCGAACCACACGCCCTTACCTATGGAATTGCTTATCCGCTGAGCTACCTATGGAATTGCTTATCCGCTGAGTGACACGGGTAGGGCACACTAGCGACGCCAATAGATTTTAATTTTTAGCTACTAAACTAATTTATTTTAAACAAATTCGGGGTTACAACCTCTTGGTAAACACTTAAACTATTTATTAAATACATAAACTTAACTTTTGGGTCTGCTTTTGTAATCGAAATTTGAATTACCGTCAAAAGCGGCCGCTTTTGGCAGTAATCAATTTTTCGTGTGCAAAAACGGACCCAACATTTGTGCATGGTTGTTTAATAAATAGTATAAGTGTTTGCCGAGAGGTTGTAACCCCGAAATTGTTTAAAATAGATCCGGTTTAGTAGCTAACAATTAAAAACGAATGGTGTCGCTAGTTAGGCTTCCCGTCGCCTTAAGTTTTTTTTAAGTGATAGGTGGCAGACGAGCAGATGGTTTCTTGTTTTGTAAAAAGTTATTATTGATAAAAACGTCAATTCTGCCAAGAAAAAAGGGTCATTTACAAGATTTTTTTTTTGCATTAATTTTACATTTATTAAGGTGATAAGGCGCATAACGCCTGCGTTTAGTTATAAGCAATTGTCTGTTTTAAAACTTTGCATATCTGCGCGGATAGAAAACTTATGACGTAGTCAATTTCATTCTCGCAAAGACCTTCGCCATGTAAAGATTAATTCCTAATATATTATCATCAAAGTTTATCTGGGCTTTCAATTACTGCGCCCATCTGTATACCCAAAAATATACTATTATTTTCTTCTTTCTTCTCTTGAAAAAATAACAGCAACTTCATCCTTTTAACTTAGGTATCATTACTATTATAAAAATACTTCTATCTCTAAATTTTGTAAAGCCTCTTGTCACCAGTTTTACCATAAATTTTCCCAACTGAAAGCTTTTAAAATCAAATTAACCTAACAAAATTTTCCATAAAGCAAAAAGGTTTATTAATTAGTTCATTTTTAGGGTTCCGCACCTCACAAAAACGGGATCCCTTTTGGTTCATTTTATGACTAACATATAATCATGTCAGTGTATGTGTGTAGTACGACTGCCTCGGTGGCGCAGTGGTTAGTGGGTCGCACTTAAAAGCAACGGCTGCGTTCCCGGGTTCGATCCCGTCGGGCCAAAAAGTTGTATATAAGTTTTCGGTAAGAAATTCTTAGTGGCAGCCCGGAGTCTGGAAGTTGACGGTCTTGTACCCCCGTGCCTCGGAAAGCACGTTAAGCCGTTGGTCCTGCGCCCGATCCCTCTCAGGATTTGTCACAGTAGTGTCCCATCGGAATATGAGGGTAAAGGAATAGAGACTTGTGTTTGCGCACATTGTAGAGATGTGAAAGATGACTTGTTATCTCGACGTACACATTTATTCTGTCTGATAAAACAATATAATCGTTTTTATATATGAACGAATATTACGAAAAATAGGAATACACTACAACATACTTGAGCACTATAATACATCCTGCGTACGCTTATCGTTAAGATTGGCCGCCGTAGCCATAATCGGTTGGAGGATATAATATATGTATAACATATTATGCATGTAGGTAACTATGCAGATACGAGTACAAAGCTATATTTGTCACTTACACAAAAATAGTTTTGTCGTGTTTTAGGGAAGGTGGTCGTCTCGGCTAGCGCCGTAAAGGAGTAAAAGGCCGGCAGCGTACTTGTGACTCCTTGGACGTTGCAGGTGTCCATAGGCGGCGCAGTAATCATTCACCATCAGGAGATACGTCTGCTCGTCTGCCCCCTATATCTACCTAGGGGGAGAAACGCAAAATTAGGGACAAGGACAGAGATTAATAACTTGTAGGGAGTCAAGAATTGTGCGCGGTGGAGTGCAAGAGTCCCAAGGACACGCAATATCCGCGCACATGTCCCACAATTTGGCCAGTATAACCATAGTGTTGGTATGGCTATGGGAGGTGGTGGGTTGCTCCCTATATCATAAAAAAAGGAAAAAACTTCTCACTACGTACCTAATTGCAATGTCTTAAATTTTACCGTACTAAAGCTAATGCCATCCCGTTCCAACACGCAATATCAAAAGAGGCTGGAACGAGTTTAGTTCCTGAACTTTTCTTAGATCGCGTTTTATAATAAGAGGGTCCCGTACCGACTTCCGTGTCACACTGGTGTCCCACCAGAATATGAGGGTATGGGAATAGAGAGAGCACTTGTGTTTTCGCACACACTTGAGCACTATTAATATATTAGTGGCTGATCATTGAGATTTATTTATTTATTTTGCATGTCACATGGTACATTATTAGGTCTTAAATTATAGTCCAGCACTTTGTACACATGACACCCCGTAGGGGCACCGCAAACATAATTAGGTAAGTATTTATTTGTTACATTACATAAAAATTAAAATTAATTTCAAATGTCAAACGTCCAATCTCCAATTCAATTTAAGTATTAAATTGAATTGGAGATTGGACGCCTTAGCCGAAATTGGTTAGGGATCATTATCAGTATTTTAAAGTAGGTTCTTAAGCGACTCGCTACAAGTTGATACGGAACTATGTGCGTAAATCCGATTCACGCTTGACCAGACACCTGCTGATATGAAAGTAGTAAAGAAAAATTTGTGTGTTATAAATGTTACAACGGGTATCAAATGATGATCTTTATGAGTGTATAGACGAGGGGACCTGAGACGAGGGGAACATCACGTTAGTAATTTTTTGGCGGTTTTGACATTTCGATGCCATTCGCTAGAGAATCCATAGACGCGTCATTTCGCCTAATAAGTATCAAGATACGACCAATAAAAACCTTTAAAATTAAGAAAAAGTAACAGCACGGAAGTCATAAAATTACCTACGCTTTGGGCTGTGTTTTTTTTAAAATAAATATTCCACAACATCATACATTGATCTGACTTCGAGATAGATAGCTCAAGCACCTGTGTTACGGATATCAGAATCAACAGTAGGATTACAAATACATATATACATATATTAATACTTTTCTTTTGTAAATACATACTTATAAGACATAGAAAACTCCCATACCAATACAAGCAGACATGTTCATGCACACTAATGTTTGTACTGTGCGGGGATTGAACCCGCAACCCTTGGACCAAAGACAGCGTTCACTACCACTGTTTCAAACGGGTCGTCACTGTAGATTTTTATTGATATTTTGTTTGAAATAAAGACGGTTTATGGGACATTATCTTTCTTCAAATGACTTTCAAAGTCATGTGTAAAATATTTGGTTTAACTTTAATTTAAGTATGGAAGTAATTTGATATTTTAATGTTATAATAATAGTTACCTACCTAGCGAGTAGCCGTGTGGTCCCCGGCAGAGTAGAATAGGCCACCCTCACTCTTACCGAGGTGTCGTAAAAGCGACTAAGGTAAAGCTGCTGGCATGATCATCAGCACCCAGAGAAGGAAAACTCTGCATTTATATCAAAACCCTCGCCAACCCGTCTGCCAAGCGTGGTGAGTATGGCAATTACCCCTCATGTGATTGAGGGAGGCCCGTGCCCCAGCAGTGGGGACTTAAATGGGCTGATGATGATGATGATGAGTAGGTAGTAACTCAACGTGTGGCTGTTACATGTCCCCTATCTCTTCGACTAGCCAGTCAATCTATTACCTACTACGACAATTGTGCCGACATGTAGGACATACCTACACTGACTTGTAATAGGTGGACGTCATAAAAATAATTGTAGTGGGATGGACCCACCCTGTCCTAAGGGACAAGTATTGCGTTTAGTTTCCTTTTATCCATTACTTTACTTACTTACTATGGCATAATGAATTTTACTCTGGAGCCCGGAGTACGTTTGAACCAAGCGACTGCTGTCTGACCATTTAAGGTTACGGGTAGGGAACACTAGAAACGCCAATCGATTTTAATTTGTAGCAACTAAACCGGATCTATTTTCAACAATTTCGGGGTTACCTCCTCTCTGAAAACACTTATACTATTTATTAAATAACCACACACAAATGTTAGATCCGTTTTTGTACGCGAAAAATTGATTCACAATCGGCCACTTTTGGCGGTAATTCTCATTTCGAGTACGAAAGCAGACCTAAAAGCTAATTATAAGTATTTAATAAATAGTATAAGTGTTTGCCAAGAGGTTGTTACCCCGAAATCGCTTTAAAATAGATCCGGCTTTAGGAGCTAAAAATTAAAATTTATTGGCGTCGCTAGTGTGCCCTACCCGTCACCTTAACAGGGAAACCAGACCAACTGTATGATATTTACAGGTTCCATATACTGTCCGAAACGTGCAGGTTTCCTCACGATGTTTTCCCTCACCGCCGAGTTAATGGTAGAAATACGCAAGATTTAAAAGTCCATAGGTGCATGTTCAGATTCGAAACACAGACGGCTTCCCGTATGGAAGGCGAGTTCTAAACCACTGATCTACGATCGCCCGAAATAAATACTTTCAAATTAGGATAAAAGAACATGACATTAATTCATCATTTCAACCTAATACACGTCCACTGCTGGCACGTAGGTCTCCCCCAATGTTATTCACACAGATCGGTCCTGTGCTGGCCGCGTCTAACGGATTCCCGTGACCTTCACCAGGTCATCGGTTCACCTTGTGGGGGGCCTGCCACGGCTGCGACTTACTGTATGTGGCCTACACTCGAGGACCCTTCCGCCCCAACGGCCGTCTGTTCTATTCGCTATGTGCCCTGCCCATTATCCGAACGCTGCCCCGCCGAGTTGGATTCGTTGATCGACCTCTTTCTCGATGTTGGACTTACCAAGCTGGACTTTTTGTCCGACGTAGATGTACTCGTCTACAACTTTCAGTGTAGAGCTTCCAACCTTTACAAAAGTGGGTACGATATGACCGATTTGTGTGGAGAACGTTGGGGGAGGCCTATGTCCAGCAGAGGACGTCTATTGGCTGAAATGATAGATAGATAGATATACTTTATTGCACAAAAAAAAACACAACTTTAAAAGGCATTACAGAAACTTAATTGTACAATTTCGGCGGTCTTATCGCTGGAAGCGATTTCTACCAGACAACCTTCAGGCAAAGGACATTTGATAGTAGAGGAGGGGTAGGTGGTGCAATATTGAAAAAGGGAAATAAGAGTGAACTGTATATATATATTAAAATATTTATAATGCTAATACATAAATAAACAAAATATATATACTAATAAATAAATATGTTATGCTTGGATAAAATAATATAAAGTAATATACATTCATATAAATTAGGATCTTAGACGGACCATCGACTACTACCGATGACTGGACCTGTAAAAACTTAAAGGGATTCCTATTTATTTATTTAAAAGGTGAGTTTTGACTCGGGCTTTAAAAATGGTTAATGATGGAGACTGTCTTATTGATAGGGGTAGAGAGTTTCATAGACGGATGGGACTGGACAGTGAAGGACTGGGTATAGAAATGAGAGGAGTGGGAGGGAGTCATAAGGCGGAGATGTTTGGAAGAACGCATATAACCCTGGATGGACTGCAAAAACTGGAAACGCTCCCGGAGATAAGGTGGTGATTTTGGGTTGAATAGTATTCTATATAAGAAGACAAGAATGTGGAATGATGATGATGAAAGTAATATGAACCGCTTCTTCACTTTGCTATTCTTGCTTTATTTGTTTTATGATATTGTCCTGTCCATTGCCATTGAGGCATGCAATCCTTTGGGCTATGTCTGTGACTTTATTTCTCCTGCGGGTCTGATCATTTCTGATGATCACGTCAAGGAGACTCCGAGCATAGTAAATTATACATTATTTTTCATAGGCATTATATTATAAATAAGTAAAAAACTAACAAAAAACCGCACATGCACAAGTCAACATGACGAAGCTACACGCCTTCAGTACCAGGTCAGCAAAGATGCTCGGGCAGTCGGATTTGCCGCAGCACATGTGGCAAATCAGCCAGTCCATTTCGTGTTTTTCCACAAGGTATACCAGGAGACCATCTGAATTGTCCAGTATGTAGTCTTCGATATGTTTCCATACGTGGGTCAAGGAGTATTCTAGGAGGAGCAGTGTGAGGAATATCTGAAATGAAGGAAAATCGTCCTTCATGTTAATAAATATATCTATAACCTCCAACCGATTTCGACTAAGGCGGCCAATCTCCACGATGAGCCACTTACGCAGGTGCGCAAACACAAGTGCACTCTTTATTCTATCATCATCATCATCATCAACCCATTTAAGTCCCACTGCTGGGGCACGGGCCTCCCTCAATCACATGAGGGGCAATAGCCATACTCACCACGCTTGGCAGACGGGTTGGCGAGGGTTTTAATATGAATGCAGAGTTTTCCTTCTCTGGGTGCTGATGATCATGCCAGCAGCTTTACCTTAGTCGCCTTTTACGACACCTCGGTAAGAATGAGGGTGGCCTATTCTACTCTGCCGGGGACCACACGGCTTTATTCTATACTCTATTTTATTCTTCATCATCATCATCATCAGCCCATTTTAGTCCCCACTGCTGGGGCACGGGCCTCCCTCAATCACATGAGGGGCAATTGCCATACTCACCACGCTTGGCAGACGGGTTGGCGAGGGTTTTGAACTAAATGCAGAGTTTTCCTTCTCTGGGTGCTGATGATCATGCCAGCAGTTTTACCTTAGTCGCCTTTTACGACACCTTGGTAAGAATGAGGGTGGCCTATTCTACTTTGCCGGGGACCACACGGCTTTATTCTATACTCTATCTTATTCTTATTTCTAATTAATGTAATATTTTATAATATAATAATCAGAATAATTTGGATAATGTGTAGGTATGTAATTTAACATCTATTTGTAAGCTGACTAATTTTTCAAGAAATGATAAGTATGGACTATTCTTTTCTGAAATAAATTATTTGAATTGACTTTATTTTATTCCCTTGCCCTCATATTTCGATGGGACACCACTGTGAAACGACAGGAGAGGGCGTCGATTACTTACCTACCATCAGGTGACCCGTTTGCTCGTTTGTCGCCTCTAGAATAAAAAAAGTAATAATTTGATGCAATAGTATTCAAAAACCGTTTTAACCGCGGGAGAGCCACGCTTCGGCATGAATGGGCCGGCTCGACCGGAGTGATACCACGGCCTCACAGAAAACCGGCGTGAAGCAGCACTGTGCTGAGGCTGCCGGAGGCCCGATCCGGTTGAAAGGGGGGTGCGCACTTGTGATTGCATTGGTGGTGCGGGTGTATAATGGGCGGCGGCAATCGCTTAGCATCAGGCGATCCGTCTGCTCGTCTGCCACCTATCACATTAAAAAAAATAGTAAGTTACTTACCTCCAGTATGAAACATACTGGAGAACATGTCCGCCATAGTGCTTTTGGGAAAACGTTGATTCTTCTCCAAACTATGCACACGGTGACGAGATAAACTAAGTTAGAAGCAAAATATTTTTCTTTTAGAACATTTCCTGAAAAAAATTAAACACAGTGTTCTCACAGTGTTTTCCTTCAACCGCCAAGCTAATTGTAGAAATATGCACATAAATTTGAAAAATACAGAGGTGCATGCTCGGATTCAATGTCGATATCCCGCATGGAAGGCGATCTAGTGTTGCTTATCAAGTTGTTTATCAAGAAAGTAGAATCAATAGTATCGATACTCTATCGATAGTATTCTGGTTGTCAATAGTATCGACACTATCGATAGTATCGATTGTAAAATGTGATCAATACTATTGATTACTCTAATACTATCGATACTATTGATTGTTAAATGTCCGACAGTAACGACAGTATCGAACATATTTAATCGGGCAGCAATACTATCAAAACATAGCTGACTATTGATAGTACAAAACGATCGATACTATCGATAGTTTTTGATTAATTCTGTTAGGGAACACAATACTAGCGATAGTATTGGCATTATCAATAGTATCGATAGTTTTGACAAATAGCAATACTATCGATACTATCGAATGATTTTTGACGTCAACTATTGATAGGGAAACTATCGATAGTTCCGCAACACTAGCGCGATCTTATCCACTGAGCTATCATCACTTTATAGGGCCACAGACTGCGTTTCCATCAGAGACGAGCGATGATATGTTGCTAGGAATATGTTTGTTGCGCCAATAGAATCGCTAGACTGAGAGAAGCTAGGTAAATGAAGATATTCTATTTGCTCTTAAAACACATTTCTCGCAACACATTATTTTTTTTGGTTCCAAAGGGAAAATGCTTTACGCATCGTCCCGTCAGGTCAGGGAGCCTGGCAGGTTTTATAGGACTCCGGGAAGGTGAACCAGACGTATACCCATTAAAAACCATACCACGCCGCCGCTGTTCTCTTAGGCGAGGCCTACGGTCACTCATCAGTCCGTCGCTCATCTCTGGTGAAATCGCAGCCAGGCCGCCTGTCCACCGAAGCGGTGAGCAAGGCTGCGGAGCGGTGAGCGAGGTGACGGAGCGGTGAGCGAGGCTGCGGAGCGGTGAGCGAGGCTGCGGAGCGGTGAGCGAGGCTGCGGAGCGGTGAGCGAGGCTGCGAAGTGGGGAGCGAGGCTGCGGACCGGAGAGCGAGGAATCCACCAATAGAAGAACCTAGATCGCTGAGGAGCGGTGTTTTTATGCAATACTATTGGTGGATTTTCCCTCGCTCACCGTTCCGCTACCTGCCTGATAGGCAGCCTTAAGAATGTAATGAATAAATGATTACCAGTGTAAACTAACGTAAATTCATTTACGACCAAAGAGAAAGCCAGAGCGAGTGAAGTAGTTCTAGTCATCACATTTTTGTTTTTAATTAAGTAAATTGAAATTAAAACATTTTTTAGTTTGCCTTTCTATGAAGAATATTTTTGTATGATTTGGAAACCGAGTTACTACAAATTTTATCACAGCGATCACATTGAGATTTCCTATATTAAAAACCTTTGATTATATTTACCTATATAATCAAAGTTAAGAACAAACCAAAAGGTAATAAAATCCAAAGAGTAGTATTATATATAAAATCGCTGCTTTATCAGTTACGACACCACAAGTGACACATCATCTATCATCTGTGGTTATTATATTACTTTTCTACTCTTTGATCTGTGGTGATCATCAGATCAAAGAGTAATAATAAATACCAAAGAGTAGTGTACTTTTCTACTCTTTGATCTGTGGTGATCATCAGATCAAAGAGTAATAATAAATACCAAAGAGTAGTGTTATATACTGGATAGACTGCATCAGATTATAAATCGGTCATGTTGGCAGAATCCAAAGTTGTTTTTTAGTCCAGCTTGATTTATAAAGATTTTTATTATTTTCGACTTGTCTATGGCAAGATAAAAGGATGTGTTATATTTATAAGCACGAAGTTATAATAAAAACAATGTGTAATAACCAAATATCGGAGTACCTAAGTAAGGTTTTTCTGAAAAGGACATTAATTTATTTATTTAGGACAAACAACAAGACATACACCTTACAAACTAATGTTACATTTTGTAGGTTACGTGTACATAGTGCTGCCTTACTTATAGTCTGCCACGGAAAGTACAATACAGAAAGAAGTAAAACTAGGTACTAGAGCAAAATAATCTACAGAACACATAGTAGTGAGTAACTGAGTTACAAACTAACAAAAAAAAAACAAATACTAACTTTTACTAACTAATGTTATCATATTTTTAATCTAAGTATTTAATTTTTTAATCAATTTATTAGTAAGGATATTTATTTTTTTAATGATATAAAAGTGGTCCAAACAAGAAGTTTTATGATTCAGAGATTTTTTTTTGTATATTACTTTTTTTTAGTATATAACTATAATTCTAAAGTATGAATTATAGTAAAATAATTCATATTATAAATTAATATAATTAATATTATAAATTGGAAAGTGTATTTGTGTGTGTCTGTTTGTTTGTCCGTCTTTCACGGCAAAACTGCGTGACGAATTAGTGATTTTTTAAAAGAAGATATTTGGAAGGATGGAGATGTCGTCATGGCTAAGATGACGAACCATTCCACGTGAGCGACGCTGCGAGCGATCGCTAGTATTTTAATATAAATCCGAGGTAGAAATTAACTCTACAACCTACGCCTTTCCACCTTCAGTGGCGTAGCATGCTTTGGAAAAATAGGTAGGGCCCTGAAAATTTGTTGGCGGAGCCAAAGGCGGAGGGAGTTGATAGATGTTATTTGGCAAGGGCGGTAGGGTGTCTCGGTTTACACTTCACCTATATCCCTAGGGGCCCCTTATCATTGATACTGTGGTTGTAAAATGCAACAGGGGCAATTCACTGGCAAATTTAAAGTAACTAATAAAAATTCGACCTTGGGAGAGCCACTCTTCGGCATAAATGGGCCGGCTCCACCGGAGTGATACCACGGCCTCACAGAAAACCAACCTGAAACAGCACTGTGCTGTGTTTTTCTCTGCGTGAGTGAAGATACCGGGGGCCTGATCTGGGGAAGCTGTGTGAGGGCCCCCGATCCGGGGCAAGGTTGGCAGCGCACTTGTGATCCCACTGGTGTCGCTCGTGTCTATGGGCGGCGGCAATCGCTTACCATCAGGCGATCCGTCTGCTCGTCTGCCACCTATCACATAAACAAAAACCTAAATAGGTATAAGAAAAATATGTGAATTCAAAAGAATCTAAAACAAATCGTACGTCTGATCGCTAGCTAGCAAGTAACCAAAGACATCAAGAATACCTTACAAGAATCCAACCTTGACTTAACGACAGGACGGATCATAAAACCGGACCGTGAAATGCTTTACCATTCAAGCGTTAGAAAACCTATTACAGGAGAAGAAAAAATATGGCAAGATAAAAACGTCGACAAAAATGAAACAGAAATGTTTACTTCAAAAATTATCAATGAATACTTACATACTGTGGTTATTTTACTAATTATAAGAAATATTATCTGTATGGACCTATTAGACTTTAGGACAGAAGATACCGTGGATCCTGTAGAACTAAATCGTAAACATGGACATGATTATGATAATTTAGAAGTTCATTCAGCATTAAGAGAAGGTGTTACTTTTGAAAGCAAAGAAGACGAAGATTTAAAGACACTGCTGGAAGAGAAGTATAAGTTTAAAAATGATGAAATGTCGAAGAGGTTTCGAATTTCGAAAGATGAGGGGATAAATTCAGGTATTTATATACTTCTTGTTATATGAAATAATTAAAAATAATTTATTCATCATGCCATAACATTTACATTACATAAAATACATAAACAAACAAAAACAAACAAACAATCATTTATTTGCAAATAAATACGTGTGATACAGATTAGATCTTATAAAAAATGTTATCGAGTTTATGTATTCAGCCTGCAAGCAGGCGTGCAAATTATGACATATAAATTTAATAGAGTTGATATTATGATGATGATAGCACACACGAAAGGAAGCTATGAATCAATTAAGTAATAGATACAAAATAAATAGGAACATATAGCAGATTAAAAAGGTTACCCATTTTGCTATGTTAACCATTTTGCTGGTCCTTAAGATGTCTGCGTGGCTTCGCAGATCATCTGACCATCTGACTGATGAGGCAAAAATCAAATAAGAATATTTTATGTTACCTGACATCTGTGTTCGTCTGTACAGAAGACAAAAACATTGCATGGGCGTTTCGATCATACGCCGTCCGTCGTATTGTAGGGGGTATGGAGACCAGCATCAGTATGTACCCCTACAACGTGGCCATCTCCAGGAACGGGAAGCACTGGTGTGGAGGCTCCATCATTGATGAGCAGTGGGTTCTGACTGCAGGGCACTGTTTGGAGTCGTAAGGAATTTGAGTCTTTATTTTTATAGTGTTAGAGTTCATTACACTCTATAAAATAAAGGTTGATTAGAATGACAGCTGTCACTTTACCTTTATCTCTATAGACGTATGTACTATTACTTTAAGATCATTTTTCTGTGACACCAAGAAATGTCATTCTACATTTTAGGTGCACCGTGCAAGCAAGATTATATGTGGTCATTTTAAAACTGTTATGAAAATCTTTATTAATATCTCCATTTGCTTATGCAAAAACGAGGTATCTCCTTATGACAAACACGAGTGTTCATCATGCAATGAGCAGTTTTCCAGTAGGTATTTATAAATTTCCTTGTGATTCGCTAGATGGCGCAATCAGTCCCTGTAAATGTTAGGTGTGGTATGTAATTTTTTTTAAATGTATATTTCATGTGGACCCTAATTTATGGGAAAATTGTTTTAGGTTTTTTACATTAAATATCTTAATACTTCGCAGTTAATATGTATTTTTAGTTCTATGTACATTTTAAATGACAGCGAGTGATTCAAAACGAAACTTTTCATAAAGAAGTAAAATATGTATTTTACTTGTTTACTTTTTATCTCTATTTTCTTATGGGTAAAATAAAGTTAAATATGGCTGGTCCGTAAATGTCAAGATGATGGTTGGTTTATCAAATATTTCCTATCTATCATATACAAAAAAGGAACTTTTAATTGATAGTGAGAGTAGCGTCATCTGGTGTTGCTTTTAGAAACCACACGAAAATACCTACTGGAAAACTGCTCATTATTGCATGATGAACACAATGTGTTTGTAATGGTTCAATTTCTGGTGTTACGATATATATTTTTAGGTTCCCATCATTGATTCTTATACCCATGATAACTTTGGGGTCAAGTCTTACATTTAATCTAAGGGTCAAGTGTGATGTATTATTTTAAATGAACTTTAGCTAAACACACACATTTATTCAGTCATTAAAAAATGGAAACTAGAACGTAAAAAAAGATCCGTGATTAGATTTAAGTAGATATATTTACTGTTTTTTACCATTCTCGTCATTCAATTTAAACTCTTAAAATAAATTAAGCTAACTTGAAAATTCTTATTGCAGAGCATATGATGGAAATAAGAAAAAACTTCAACCATTCATTGTCAGAGCTGGAAGTTCATTCCACGATCGAGGAGGATATCAAGCAAGAGTAAATAAGGTAGTGAAACAAAAATAAATATGAAAATATAATCAAAGCTGATTATGTGCTGCTGATGTGTGCTGAGTGGGCTGGTCATATTAGCCGCAGAACTGACAGCCGTTGGAGCCGCAAAGTCCTTGAGTGGAGACCGCGACTCGGTAAGCGCAGTGTAGGACGCCCTGCGACAAGATGGGATGATGACATTCGAAGGCTGGCTGGTGTGGGCTGGATGAGAGTGGCCGAAAATCGGGAGCAGTGGCGTGCATTAGGGGAGACCTATGTCCAGCAGTGGACGAGTGTGGGTTGCTGATGATGAATCAAAGCTGAACCGAGTCATAAAAAATCAATTTAATTTTCTCGAAAACAGTAGTAGCTACGAAGAAGAATCTTACTCCTCGTAGTCTTCTCCTTGTCTGCTAAAAATCTTGCACAAACTTCTTTCCCTAATTTTGTGAACATCCGTTTTCTCATAACCACGGATTAAGCCAGCGGGGGCCTGTAGCAGATTCTGTCATGAGGCCCTTAGCTTTAGGCTTGTGTTTTGCCGGTAGCCAAATCCAGAGGAACTTTATCCCCCTTATTACAAATCGCGAAGTAAGGATAGTCTGAAAACAAATTCGTGCCAGCCCCTTTTATCATTGCGTGCTGGAACGGGATGACATGAGCTTTAGTAGGTACAGTAATACTTTAGAACACGATTTATAATAAGGTGGACTTACTTTTACTTCTCTGGCTCAGCGAACCGAAGCGGATGTTGGCCACCGACACGAGATTTCGCCTTTCCGGTCTGTTTTCGCCCACCTATCGCCAGTTCGGCTGTTGTAGGTGGGCAAGATCTTTGAATCCGGAGGAAAAGGTTTTTGAAAGTTGGCAATGCACTTGTGACTCTACTGGTGTCCATGTGCAGCTACAATCGCTTACTATCAGGATTCCTCTGCTCATTTGCTACCTATCACATAAAAAATACATGTGTTTGGAGCGCGGGGCCTACTTATACTCCACCGATACACGGCTAATCGGCATCGACTAGAGTGATACCATGGTCTTACAGAAAACCGGAGCGAAACAGCATTTTTTAATGAACTATAAGCTGATGATTGACCACAATCTCGCCTGATAGAAAATGACGATGAGGTCTAGGATGTAACGCGTTCGCTAAGAAGATGCCTGTTCAATCTTGCCTTAAACATGTCCAGATTGTAGTTGTCCGAAAAACCAGACCTTGGCAAGGAGTTCTATTCCTTAGCAGAACAGCTAAGTAATGGCACAGGCATTATGAACGTGAAAGCAATTATCTTCGTACGGATAAGGGGTAAGCCAACAAAGTATGGATGAAACCCCTTACCGCGCCTTGTTGTCCGGTGATGGAATCCTCCCCTGGAATTCGCCGAGTGAGTAAGGGTTTCGGCGGCAGCAATCGCTTTCCATCAGGAGATCCGTCTACTCGTCTCATCGTCTACTTATCACATAAAATAAATCCTCATCTTAGCGTGTAATTCCCCGTTGCGTAGAAGAACTATCATCTTTAGAGCCCAGGGTACGCTTTGACCATGATTCAGGATTTGGGGAGTCTAGTAATTTCAATGAAGCGACTGCATAAGGGGAACAGACCAACTGAATCATAATTACACGATTCGGAATCAAACCAAAATATGCAGGTTCCTCACGATGTTTTCCCTCACAGCCGAGCTCGTAGTAGAAATAAGCAAATAGATTTGAAAAATCCAGAATCGCATGCTCGGATTCGATCCCCGACCAGCTACCAACGCTCTATTTATTCTTGCCAGGTCATCCTGCTGCACTCGTTGATGAGACTCCAATGGCAGACTTGATTTGCTCAGTCCAACGTGTGGACCTTCCACCCGGTCTAGTGCCTTCTACTTTTTCTTGGATGACAAGGCGCTAAATGGACTGATCGCCACACTCTATCTATTACCTACATAAAATCAATATCGGATGTATTTCAGGTGTTTTTCCCCAAGACCTATTCCCCAGGCAGTGCTGACTTCGATTACTCCTTGCTCCGCCTGGACCGTCCTATGCCCATAGGCCGTAACATTGCTGTTCTGAACCTGCCGTCAAAAGACTTTGCGGTTAAAGAGGAGGATATACTCATTGTGACTGGATGGGGGAGCACAGATGTGAGTAGCTTATTGAAGGCTTATTTTAAGGAAGGAAGAAGCTTATAATATCATCGTAATATGACATAGAAAATTAATAATTATAATAACCTCCAACCGATTTCGGCTTAGGCGGCTAATCTCAATCTACGATCAGCCACTTGTGCAGGATATATTGTAGTGCTCAAGTGTATGCGCAAATACATGTCCCATCGGAATACACACAGACAGGACAGTGTGACTCCACTGGAGAACCAACGCTTTAACGTGCTTTCCAGGGCACGGACAAGACCGCCAACTTCCCGGCTTCGGGCTGACACTGAGAATTTCTTAACAGAAAACTCAGGTACATATTTTGGCCCGACCAGGGGATCGAACCCGGGACCACAAGCGCAGCCGTCACTTTAAAGTGCGCCTCAAATACTGCGCCAATGAAGCAGTGAGGCAACGATAAAAAATTATGGCAGTGAAAAATGTGAGAACAATAATAAGGATGACTACATTTTCAAGTTTTTAATCAATAGATCTTCTATGATGACGTGTTTTCAAACAGATGTGACCTTAAATATAACCTAATCCTTCCATAACTTATCTGTTGGGGACGATTTTCATGGAGTACGTTGTCCCTATGAGATCTATCCTTTGCTCTTCTACTCACGCAAGATTTTTCTCATCAGCTTTATAATGTCTTTTGGATTAATGAAGCAGATCCGTGGACTGGATTAATAACTTACCATCCGGTGTGCCGGCTTAGCAAAACAGCGGCAGAGCTGTGACATCGTGACTCAGGTGGTATTTATACTATGATGATAGTTGGTAATTTGAAAGCCTTATTTGAAAAAAAATCAGTACTAGGGTGACGCGCGTGCCGACTTTCTTTCTCTACCGCACCCGTGTAGAGATGCATTAAAGATGCGTCAAGGCCGGTTCTATCTTTTTCACACTCTGTGACGTTTTCCGAAAATGGCATATTCCGTTTAAACCGCGCGTTTTCTTGTTCCATGGAGGGAGCTCACTGGTGACTTTTTTCAATTTATGACGGTTTGCCATGGGTACGTGATTTGTAGATTTTTTGTTCAAGATTATGGTGATGAGATCGTGACGCAATGACCGAAGGGTTGAATTCTCTTGCGTGCTCCATGCGGTGACAAGGGCAAAACAGTCACAAACATCTCATAACATCTCATAGGTTGACGATTCCGTACTAAGTAGCTTAAGCACTTGTGTTACAGATATCAGACAACAGAGGAACACAAATATATACTTAAATACATATATTTGAATGACCGGATGGCGCAATTGGTAGTGACCCTGCCTCTTACGCCAAAGGTCGTGGGTTCGATCCCCACCCTGGACAAACATTTGTGCAATGAACACTTGTGTTTGTTCAGTGTCAAGGTGTAATATACCTATGTATTTAAGTATATATTTGTGTTTCTCTGTTGGCTGATATCTGTAACACAAGTGCTTAAGCTACTTAGTACGGAATCGTCAACCTATGAGATGAGCCTAAATAAATAAGTAGGTTGGCGCAACGACCCTTAGTGAGTCTTGGCCTCCGATAGTAAGAGCGTCCATCTCGGTCGGTCTTGCGTCACTTCCTGCCAGTCTTCCACCCAGAGTCCGCGCAAATCCTTATCGACCTCATCTTTCCAGCGGTATCTTGGACGGCCGACTGGCCTTCGCATATTAGGACGTCCCAGGTACGCTCTCTTTACAGCATGATATTCTCCAATTTTCTCGAGGTGGCCAAGCCAGCGAAGTCGATGCGCTTTCGTCTCGCCAATGATGTCACAACAGTCACATAACAAGCCTATTCTTAATATCATTTATTTCCCAGGAATCAGGTTTCGGCCACATCCCAGACCGCATGCGCTTCGTCCCCGTGCCCGTGATGAGTCTGGAAGACTGTCAGAAGTCCTACAGGTTCTACATCACGGCGAGGATGCTGTGTGCTGGCTACGCTACCGGCGGGAAGGATGCTTGCAATGTAAGAGCGAACCTTTTGTCAATGCTGCTTTGGATTCCTTGGATAGATAAAAGTAAAGAGTAAAGTATCAGTCTATTTACTATCCCACTGCAGGGCAAAGGCCTCCGCCATAGAAATCAAGGTAATCGCTACTATGATGGGATTAGGATTAATCACCACGCTTGCCTAATGCGGATTGGCGATCACAATCCCGAGCGATGTAATTTTAAATATACTTTTTACTCGACTCGGGAATCGAACCCAGACCACGGCCACGTCTTGTGGATGTTTAGTATCAGCCTATAAACTGTCCCACTGCAGGGCAAAGGCCTCCATCATAGAAATCAAGTCATCGTTACTATGATGGGTATAGGATGGTAAATGCGGATTGGTGATCACAAACCCGAGCTATGTTCGATAACTTCGAAACATACTTTTCGCTCGACCCGGGAATCGAACCCAGGACCCCGAGATCACGACCCGGTACTTAAACCACTAGACCAACAGGGTGTTGTGGATATTTAGATACTATTTATTGGACAAAATTTTGCAGAACTTTATGCTATGGTCACTAGTAAATACAACCTTGGATCTCTCTTGGATGCGGGCGGCACAGGATCGATCTGTGTGGAGAACATTAGGGGAGGCCTATGTCCAGCAGTGAGTGTCTATTGGTTGGAATGAAGATGATGAATACACATCATCACAAAATCTCGAGCTATTCCAAACAAATCACAAAACCATTCATGTAAGATCGTTACCTGAACGAGATAGTATCTCGCTGAAAACCATCTCACTATTTAAATATATATATAAAAAACTTCTTCAGCTGGTTGAATCCTGTAATCAGCCGTCGAGCAAGCTATCGAAAGTGTTGGATAGGTATTTGTTATAGGTAGACTTGCCGTGAGGAGACAATGCAAGTTGTTACTATTTTAACTAGACCGATAGCTCATTTGGTAGTGACCCTGCCGCAAGCGCCAAAGTTCGTAGGGTCAACCCCACTCTTAAATAAACATTAGTGTGATGAACCCCTGTGGTTGTTCAGTATCTGGGTGTAATATTCAAGTATTCTATTTGTGGTTCCTCTGTTGTCTGATACCTTTCCGTATCACAATTAATCGCTTAAGCTGCCTAGTAGGGTATCAGGTCTATGTATAAGATGTTGTATGAATGTATTTCTTCCCCAGCATGACTCCGGAGGTCCTGCCGTCAGAGACGGCGTACTCCTCGGCATCGTCTCATTTGGAGGCAAACAATGCGGTGACCCCAGGTCTCCCGGAGTCTACAGCAGGGTGTCCCAGATCACCGACTGGGTGGAGATGACAATCACGAATAATGAAGCTCAGAAAGTGCCGGAGTTACAGGCGAAGATTAAGAAGGCGAGGTTGAGAGAAAGGGAGTTGCAAAAGTAAGTGTAACTACATATATAATATCTCTCTCCTATAGGGAAAGTGCGCGTCGACAGAGATGCCAACTGGTGTCACTCATTGGAAGTAAGTAGTCAATACAAAATGCTGTCAGTCTACACAGACGAAGGTGCCAACTGGTGCCATATATTTGAAATTGAGTAAGATTAATTTGACCTTGAGTCAAGACAAAGTGGTGGCCAGTAAAAAGACAATAAGCTAAGGACATATAATTAATTCTATGGCTAAGGACTATTGAAGTGGATGGAAGAGAAACCATATTCGTATGACGGGTTCCTTCTAATACTGTCATAATGTGGCAGCCAAATTGCCTCTCATAGACATGTATTTTACTGTCAGGCGCGGAACCGCTCATTCTGAATAAATATGCATCATCATTGTCACTATGCCAGCCGAAGAAATGAACACTACTGCTGAACATGGGCCTCACCAGATCGTGTGTCCACCAGTGATCTCTTCACAGATCGGTCCTGTGGTGTTCGCATCCAAGGGATTCCCGGTCCACCACCTTGTGGGAGCCTGTCACGGCTTTGATACGCGGCCTCCATTCGAGGATATTGTTACCGTCGGCCGTCCGATCTCCTCGCAATGTGCCCTGCCCATTACCACTTGAGGCATGCAATTCTTTGGGCTAAATCTTTGACCTTGGTTAGCCTGCGGCTTCTCTCAATAACTTTCAAATTACCCGGTTGGATGCAACATGCATCCAGCAAATTCCTGCAATCTTTATCAGGTCGTCTATCCACTATGTAGGTACATGTCCTACGTTGCACATGTAGGTTCGTGGCCTCCTTTCAAGAACCTTTCTGCTTTTCAGTTTAGATCTAGCATTTTTATTTTTCCAGGTTCAAAGCCCGCGTAGAAGACAAAAAGAATAAAATCAAGAACTGGCTCCGGGATACACTCAAGTCCCCTACTTTCATAGAACTAGCCAAGAAGAAACTTAAGGAAGCCGGCTTCCACAACAGACGGTCGATGCCAGCAAGAACCAACGCCAGTGCTTTAGACGATAAGGCGATGGATGACGTTAACCTATCCAATTTGATCCACGACACGATAATAGAAGGTAAATAATTCGTGATTATGTGATCTTTGAAGATTTAAAAAATCGCCCGTCCATTTACGCTGATATTCTAGTTCTTCATGTTTGAAATGCCATAAACCGTTATTTTTTTATCGTTTACATCCCGAAAACCTCATAATAGGTATACCTACATAAAAAGCAAACGCTTAACATCCTAGACCTCATCATTACTTTCTATCAGGTACGATAGATAGATAGATAGATATACTTTATTGCACAAAAAAATAAACACAACTTTAAAATCTAGGCATTACAGAAACTTAATTGTACAATTTCGGCAAAAAAAAATATTATCAAGGGTAGAAACTATGGATCGATGTGTAGGCTCTTTTTATGAAAAAGGGGGCAAGACGCCACTTATGGACTACACCATCAAAGGATTCACAAGTGCGCTGCTGGTCTTTTTGAATAGGACTACAGTTTTTAAATATTTTCTTGAAGGTTTTTTTTGGTCAATAGGCCAACGCTTGACTACAATCACACCTGATGGAAAGTGACGATGAGGTCTAGGATAATGAATGAATGAATGAATGAATGAATGTATGAAAACATTTATTTCGACCATCATGCGGTCATATCATATACAATAAAATACGGAATAAAGATATAGATTTAACAGAAATACACATAGTCCTAATGTCAATCAAATTGTATAAAATCTCTCTCTCTCTCTCATTTAAGAGCAACGCTCTTGTCGGTGGAGTAGTCTCCATTCCTCTCTCGACTCTGCCAGCACCTTCAATTCCTTGTACGACATGACATTTGCCTTTTCATTAAGTTGTTGGACGTAAATCCTTCTTGGTCTTCCTCTTCCTCTCTAAAATCAATGAATTAAAATTAGATGTCAATAAAATAATGAATAAAGAATTGCAATTAATGAATACATTGACATTACGAATACATCATATATAGACATTAAAAATACAGGTTACAGAGTATCAGAACAGTATTCTGACGTCAGTCCGTACATAAACCATGTTGCAATGGTTCAGGTACTGACCGTCGTAGCGCTCAGCAAATGCGGTCAGGATGCCGTTCCGGCTGGCCCGCACTCTGCGCACCAGCGATATGCACCGCTTGCGCATGGTAAAATATGCGTTTGCCTAGTTTAATTAGCAGGTCGGTCCGCAAACACCACAAGCGATAATGGACAACATTTCACATTTTGGACATGTCCATATTGGTCATATTGGTCTTTTATATGAAAATAGACATAAAATGAACACACCCCCATTTTTTTCATTTTTCAAAATTTTAATAATAATTGAAATTCTTTATATTCTAAATAGACGTAAGCGCCAAATGACGTCATTGGACGGCTGAATACAGCGATATTCTTTTGCTTATGATTGCTTTAATAAAAAAAGGTACTACTGTCAGTCAAAGGTAAAGAATAGTGTCAACATTGTCAAAGTCATTCAAAGTTGACAAGTTGCCTTTTTTTGACAGTTTGTAGTTGCATGTGGGTTTGGCATTTCGTAAATTTAAAACTTTAATGTGCTAAGCAAATAACTTACGTTTTTTAGTTTTTAATTTTTTTCTCAGGAAATAAGATATATAAAAAATAAATAAATATATTTTCGAGAAGTGGAAAAGTAAATAAAGACATGGTATTTTTTGTTTCAAAGCTCAGCAATTTTGAAATGTTGTCCATTCATTGCAAAGTTTTGTCGTCTAGGTAGAATGTTTCTTGAGAAACGCTCAGTTGAAGTCTGCCAACCAATTATGATAAGCACTAATAAATTCTACCGTTGATTAATTCTAGAAAACACGCAGTCTAAACGGAACGTGCCATTTTTAGAAAAAAACGTTAACAGTGTGTGAAAAAGATCTAACCGACCCTTTACGGGTGGGGTAGAGAAAGAAGTCACCCCAGTACTAACGGTTAACGGGTTCGCGCGGGTTTTCAAGTATGGCTTTCTATGACATGGCTCAGTCTACGAGTATTTAGGGTGCATGTTCGACCGTGGGGAAGCCACGCTTCCGCATGAATGAGCCGGCTCGACCGAAGTGACACCACGGCCACACAGAAAACCGGCAGCACTGTGCTATACAGCATTCGCTGCGTGAATGAGGGTACCGAAGGCGCAATCCAGGGGAATGGGGGGTTTAAGGGTTGCCAGCGCACTTGTGACTGTGGTGTTGCGGGTTTCTATGGCGGCGGCAATCGCTTACCATCAGGCGATTCGTCTGGTCGTCTGCCACCTATCACATAAAAAAATGTCTATGGTAAAGACCTCTTCTCGTTGCCAGTGTCTTCCTCGTACTTTACAATTTTGTGAACAAATTTAATAGTTGATATTTTTTTATAGCAATCTTTTGCAATTGATTCTTAAGTAAACACTTACTAAAAAAATCATCTCGTCTTCAGGCGGGACTGGAACCCACACCTTCAACAATCCGGGTGGTCTAATTGGTAGAACATTGACCCGGATTGTGGAAGGTGTGGGTTCGAGTCCCGCCTGAACACGAGATGAAAATTTTAAGTGTGTTATTTACTTAACAAATTTAATTTTCTCAAGGTGATGGCGAAACGAATGAAGCCGAGAAGCTCCTTCACACCCTCGCCCTCCAGGAAGTGATGATGCATGGCAGCAAAGAGAGGGCCGTCATGCGTACCTTCAGAGACGAGCGAGTCGATAGAGACGGGAGCCAAGACAGGGACTGTGGAGCTAGGGACGGGGGAGTTAAGGACGGGGGAGGCAGGGACGGGGGATATAGGGACGGTGGAGACAGAAACAGGGGTGTTAGGGGCGGGGGAGGCAGAGATGAGGGAGATAGGGATGAGGGAGACAGGGATAGGAGAGACAGTCGAAGCTCGGAGTCGTTCCTGACATTTTTAACGGATGAATAAAAATATTTTACTTGTGATGATGAATGATGATTATAATATGTTTTACGTGTATTTTTTTATTATTAATTAAGTTATCCAGCTTACAAATTGCTCTTGTCCTGCAGAACTGTTTACACAGTTTCTCGGTTTAGTCTTATCATATTCAATCTTATTTAAAGACGTGGTTTAAAATAAGTAAACATTATTACAAAACCAAGTTTAACGTTACCTAGTATATCAACTATAATGCTCAAGGTAAACCACCCGGACCCCTAGTTTGTCCATCTGACAGTTCATTCCGTTTTACACGTAAGTTATTTGTGAGAAAGTATTTGGATTCAATCACAAAAATATGAAAATGCCTATTCATATTACCTGAAAACCTTACTAAATACAATATTTTAATTTATTGTTGCTTGAAAACTTTTCCTTAAATATCTTTACTTCAGACAACAAAACAAGGTTATGTAAAATGAAATGTCACTGAACGAATGATTGAATGATTCCATCAATTTTGACACTATCTTGCGGTACTAAGTGGTTTATGGTTAGGCGAGAATTTGTAATAAAAATTTAAGAACTAACATTATTCCGTAATAATTTTGAACTTGCTAATTTAGGATTAAAGCTGGTATCAGAGTTGTTTTTTGTAATAAGAGGGAAAAAATTACTAAATTCTTAACTAAATCAAGAAAGTAGGTACTTTCTCAGTTTGTTTTTTTAAATAAAGGTATTTTTGACTGGTTCTTGTCAAATGTCCTTTAGTAATATAAGTTAAGGTAGATAGTATTTTTTTCAACGTTTTGTATTATGGTAATTCTCTATATCACCTTAGCGTGTGATTCCCAGTTGCGTCCAAAGCTGTCGCTTCGGAGACCGGAGTACGCTTGGACCATGATCCAGGATTTGGAAAGTCTGGTAAATTACAATGAAGCGACTGCCGACCGACCTTCTCAACCCTTAGACAGGGGAACCAGACTGGATCACGGTTACATGTTCAGAATCATTATCTCTTTATCATTATCTCTCTCATCATCATCATCATCGTCAGCCCATTTAAGTCCCCACTGCTGGGGCTCGGGCCTCCCTCAATCACATGAGGGGTAGTTGCCATACTCACCACGCTTGGCAGGCGGGGTGGCGAGGGTTTTGATATAAATGCAGAGTTTTCCTTCTCTGGGTGCTGATGATCATGCCAGCAGCTTTACCTTAGTCGCCTTTTACGACACCTCATTATCTCTCTATCCGAGACGTTTTATTTTATGAGAAAGGGAGGCATACGAGTCACCTGATGGTAAGTGATCACCGTCGCCCATTGACACCAGCGACACCAGGGAGTAGAGAAGCGTTGCCGGCCTTTTAGGAAGGTATCATCGTCAGCCCATTTAAGTCCCCACTGCTGAGGCACGGGCCTTCCTCAATCACATGAGGGGTAATTGCCATACTCACCACGCTTGGCAGACAGGTTGGCAAGGGTTTTTATATAAATGCAGAGTTTTCCTTCTCTGGGTGCTGATGATCATGCCAGCAGCTTTACCTTAGTCGCCTTGTACGACACCTCGGTAAGAGTGAGGGTGGCCTATTCTACTCTGCCGGGGACCACACGGCTCCACACGGCTTAGGAAGGTATAGGCTTCTTGAAGATCTCAATGTCGTACCGGTTCGGAAATACCGCTGCGTGCAAGGGACGTGCAGGTTTCCTCGCGATGTTTTCCCTCACACCGAGATAAAGGTGGAAATATACACATAGATTTGAGAAATCCAAAGGTGCATGCTCGCATACAATCCACGATCCCAGTATGGAAGGTGCGTTCTTATCCATTGAACAACAAGCGCTCTACACTATAACTATATCTCATCATCAGCCCATTTAAGTCCCCACTGCTGGGGCACGGGCCTCCCTCAATCACATGAGGGGTAATTGCCATACTCACCACGCTTGGCAGACGGGTTGGCGAGGGTTTTGATATAAATGCAGAGTTTTCCTTCTCTGGGTGCTGATGATCATGCCAGCAGCTTTACGTTAGTCGCCTTTTACGACATCTCGGTAAGAGTGAGGGTGGCCTATTCTACTCTGCCGGGACCACACGGCAATCTACCTTCTACTCTGCCGGGACCACACGGCAATCTAACTATATCTACCTACGTCAGAATATCAAATATCAAATCATTTGACTGACCGGATGGCGCAATTGGTAGTGACCTTGCCTCTGACGCCAAAGGTCGTGGGTTCGATCCCCACCCTGGACAAACATTCGTGCGATGAACACTTGTGTTTGTTTAGAGTCTGGATGTAATATATGTATTGAAGTATATATTTGTGTTCCTCTGTTGTCTGATATCTGTAACACAAGTGCTTAAGCTACTTAGTACGGAATCAGGTCAACGTATGAGATGTTGTGAGAATTATTATTATTATTATATTATTATTATTTATTGCAAGTCACATTACATAATAAAAGATGTTTAGTGTAAAGGGAGTAAACATGTGACGCCCTGTAAAGGGCATGGCATTAATATTTAGGTATAATAACAATTACAATTATTTATTTGTACGATGATCATGTAACGGCCTATATTGGAGATTTTAATTTTGCATTGTGTAATACATATATTCCCGAGAGGTGCCCGGCAGAGTAGAATAGGCCACCCTCACTCTTACCGAGGTGTCGTAAAAGGCGACTAAGGTAAAGCTGCTGGCATGATCATCAGCACCCAGAGAAGGGGACTTAAATGGGTTGATGATGATGATGATGATGAATACATATATTTTATTGCTATTTTTCATTATAATATTTATTTAGATTGTAATATGATTTTTTAATAACATTTCTTTTAATCTTTTTAGAAAGAATTTAATGACTGGTTCAGATCTTATTATGCGCGGCAGATGATTGTAAATTCTTATTGCAGTACAAAATGGGCTATTTATAAACATTTCCAGACGACTTCGTGGAGTTTTAAATTTATTTTTGTTTAATGTTCTAGGGATTCGCTGGCTAGAACTTGCGGTCTCAAAAAATTGTGTATTTTCCCTAACAAACTTAAATATCTGAAATATATATAGAGGGAAGCGTTAGCAATTTTAATCTGGTGGAATGTGGCTTGCACGAATCCATACCACCTATATTTACAATGATTCTAATGCACTTTTTTTGAAGAATAAAGAGGTCATTGACATCTTTATATTTATGTAATATTTTTTTATATTTTGTTTTATTTATTATCAAACTCAAACTCAAATAATTCTTTATTTGCACATGCTTGTACATAGCACTTACAAATCGTCATACATTTGAATGACATAAAACTTTTTATAAGCACTTATGTATAATTTGCACGTTAATACAAATATATCATCATCAGCCCATTTAAGTCCCCACTGCTGGGGCACGGGCCTCCCTCAATCACATGAGGGGTAATTGCCATACTCACCACGCTTGGCAGACGGGTTGGCGAGAGTTTTGATATAAATGCAGAGTTTTCCTTCTCTGGGTGCTGATGATCATGCCAGCAGCTTTACCTTAGTCGCCTTTTACGACACCTCGGTAAGAGTGAGGGTGGCCTATTCTACTCTGCCGGGGCCATACGGCCATATATATACAAATATATATAATACAAATATATGTTGATACATAAAATAAACTAAAAAAATAAATAAACATAACGCGAATCTACCACCGGCTCGGAAAGTTGTTTCTGTTCGAGAAGATCCGGCAAGAAACTCGCCAGTTACTCTTTTTAATCGCCAAACTTTCATAGAATGATGTGTCATCATCATACCAAGTCATACAGTTTTGTAACACAAAATAAAGTAAAGGAAATATTAGATAAACCGAAGCAGACCAGTTCCTAAAGGTGGCACCTATTCACAAGTACGACGTAGGTATGTGTCAGCCATTATTTCACTTAACCATATTAGAGGGAATGCATGCAATGACCCGCTACATAGCGCCACCATCCCAGAGACATTTGAGTGAGCATGACTAACTTAGGTTCCCCTCATAGGTCACAAAGAGTAGTAGTTACTTAATCCAATACTAATAAACTGCAGGACGAGCATAAAAACACAATTACAACAAATTTATAAGCATACATAAAAATACAGTTTGTCGGCAGTAGTTTTCGTTTTTATTTTAAATTGATTAATATTAGTATTCGTCGTTTCGTGGTTATTACTTATGCCCAGCTATGTAAAGGGTAAGTCTTTTTTTATTTAAGGTGACGGGTAGGGCACACTAGCGACGTCAATCGATTTTGTTTTTTAGTTACTAAACTGGATCTATTTTAAACAATTTCGGGGTTACAGCCTCTCGGCAAACACTTATGCTATTTATTAAATAACCACGCACAAATGCGGATACAAAATTTGTACGTGAAAAATTGATTCACGCTAAAAGTGGCAACTTTTGGCGGTAATCAATTTTTCGCTTACAAAAACGGACCCAACATTTGTGCATAGTTATTTAATAAATAGTATAAGTATTTGCCGAAAGGTGGTAACCCCGAAATTGTTTAAAATAGATGAGGTTTAGTAGCTATCAATTAAAAACGAACGGTGTCGCTAGTTAGGGCTACCCTTCGCCTTAATGACGCCAGCATATCATCATTCTGCCAGCGCTCAGATTTTTTATGTTTGTATCAGTTAAACTACACGCTTTACAATTAGTTGAAACTGTCTAGTTTGACATGCTGTCACCCGTACCCCTTCATAACTTTGACATAACAAAAAAACTTACTTTCTTTCTTTCTAGTTCACAATATTTGTAAGAGCTGGTTTATCATTATAATGCGTATACGTACTGATCTTATACTAATATTAACTAATTAAATACAACATTAATTCGCAATAGAATGATGACCTTTCTAACAATAATGCCACATAACGAAGTGCTATAAATCACAGCTTGCAAAAACACCGCGATTTTCCCACAAATCATACAACCAACTTGATTACTGATGTCTGGAAAACTCCAAATTCTAGTAATCAAATTGTGACGTCATCCTTCGCATCCCTAAAAACCTTTATCTCAAAGTAGCTCTTAACGTCACGGGATAGAGTACAAAATGAACCGTGTAAAATTAAGATAAATGTACACTTAAAGTATCAAAACCGTGTAAGCGTCGCAGCGAGAGACATTTTAATTGAACTCTAATGACAACAGAATTAGGTTAAGATTTCTTTGAGCGGATGCAGCATCCAAAGTAAAGCGGCAAACACGTATTGGTCATTGGTGGAGAAGAAATATTGACCGTGAAACCGTCGTCTCCAATCGGTCGGGTGATACACGCTTTGTATTAGAAATATTAAATGTTGCCACATGGGGAAATTTCCTTCATTTGAGGTACTTTTATATAACAGTTTGAAGCGGGAATAAAATGTTTATTAGAGACGTTCACAGCATCATCATTTCAGCCATAAGACGCCCACTGCTAGCAGTCTATGTCTATACTCGAAACTAGAATTCAAGACTCCAAAAAAACTACGACAGATACGTCACTATCAAATCTATCAATGTCACTTATGTCATTGTCAAATCAAGTTTTCAGGTTTGATCAATCTTTTTGGTTAGGTATGCTTCTTTTCTTATATAGAGGCTGGCACAATTCATGATGAGGATTTTCTCAAAAAATAGAAACTTAATTACAAACTATATTTTCAACTCAACCAACAGTTGACAAAATTTTATTGTAAAGAACTTAAACAAATTGAATCACCCATGAACACCCACGAAAGTGTGGCATACTATTAAGACAGCATGGAAAAGTTTTACTTAATTCTTTTTTTTTGTGATGTTTTGACAAAGTGGGTAGTCAACAGTCGAAGTCAGTCAAAGTCTCAGTTACCTACTCAATAAAACAGGGGCGTTTAGCGTTTTATCGACCCATGGATTCTGCCGAGACTGATTAACGAAATCGCAGGCTTAAGACTTTTCATAGGTCCTAGCGAGTTGTTCACGTGACAACTCATTAATTACATAATAGAAGTGTTTAAAACGATATAATTCAAAGATTCTTAATATAAATCACTGCGGCACCTCACTGCACGAAACAACATGTAATTTCAAATGTTGTACCAAATGTTATTAACACCTGAAAGGACACAAGCGTATTATCAGCTTTTCTACCAAACATTACGGATGTATAAGTTTTTATTAAAGCGTCTTGTATTTATGTAAAAATAAGTCAATAAAACTAGTTCTTTAAATAATAGAATCAAAATTACCAATAAATAAATTATGTCAGCGCATGTTTGTAGAAAATAGGTATATACTATTGTACGTTCATTTTATTGCAGTAGCAATATGGAAGTAGCTTTTTTGGTCTTGAATTCCAGTTTCGGGTATAGACATAGGCCTTTTCCAATGTATTCCACATAATAGTCTTGTGTCGCCCGCATCCAAGGGATTCTCGCAACCCACGGCTGTAACTTCCTGGAGCCCTAATTCTCGTGCTCGTGATATTTTAAAAACATGGCGGATGTCAAATGAAATCGATACAAAAAATTTAGTGATATATGTCGTATGAAAATAAATGTCACGAGCACGAGAATTGGGGTCCTGTACGCGGCCTCCAATTGAGGTGCTTCCTAACGGCCGTCTGTTCTCCTCGCAATGTGCCCTGCTCACTTGGCACGTTACTATCTGCAAAATTTTCTTAATTTAGGTATAGACCAGTTTGAGAATTGATTGATGAAATTTGACAGATTTGGAGAGTCCAACATCAGGCTTTCAGTACCTTCTTTAATCTCATTGCGCGCTTAAAGTGACGGGTAGGGCACACTAGCGACGCCAATCGATTTAAATTTTTAGCTACTAAACCGGATCTATTTAAAAAAAATCGGGGTTACAACCTCTCGGCAAATACTTATACTATTTACTAAATTACAATGCAAAATGTTGGGTCCAACGTGTACGCAAAAAATTGATTCACGCCAAAAGCGGCCACTTTTGGCGTAAATCAATTTTCCGCGTAGACAAACGGACCCACCATTTGTGCATGGTTATTTAATAAATAGTATAAGTGTTTGCCGAGACGTTGTAACCCCGAAGTTGTTTAAAATAGATCCGGTTAAGTAGCTAAAATTTAAATTCGAAAGGCGCCGCTAGTGTGCCCTACCCTTCACCATAAAACATAGTATGAATAGGTTTTTACGAAATAAGGAGGCCCATTCAGGCTGATTCAGACTGATGATGATGATTTGTTTACAAGTAAATGCTCCATAATATTCTCACCTATCACTTAAAAAAGGCTTCTTTGAAACTTTTATACACATGGTAAATAGTTTTTTCTTTTTGGATTTATCATTTTGTGTTAAAAACCTCACGAAGGGAGTATTTTCTTTCCTTTAGCTGGCAACACCATGATCAACTGTTGCTGGGCGGGTGAGGAGGGGGCGGGTCGCAGCACAATTCGAAGCGATCGTTGGATCTATATCGAGGAGCCCATTATCTTAAATTAATCTGTTTAATCATGTGAACATAAGGGCGATGAGAGTTGATGAGATCTTCTATCTTTGAAACCGATCAGTCAGGAGCAATTTTGCGTAGGTCTACATTTTTATGCGTTCTGAGAGCCTATCGTCGTACACTCGACAAATAAATATTACGTTTTTTTTTCAATACACTCGTCCATTTAAATTGAGTCAAAGTCAAACGATTCTTGATATTGTTAATAAGTATTAATATAATTTACATGTAGTTACATATATATGCCGATACATTAAATAAGTATAATAAGAAATAAATAAACATAATGAGATTCTACCGCTGGCTCGGAAAGTTGTGTTTGGTCTAGAAGATCCGGCAAGAATCTCCTGGCGAGTGCCTTGCTGTTTTAAATCGCCAACTTTATACAATGATTTATTATCCTCATACCAAGTCATACGGTCTAATGCAACACAAAATAGAATGAAGCAAATTAAACGCGAAATATGAGGTAAACCGAAGCATACCAGTCCCCAAAAGTGGCACCTGTTCACAAGTATGACGTAGGTGTCAGCCATCATTTCACTGAACCATATTTAGAGAGAATGTAATGACCCGCCACATAGCGCCACCATGCACCATTAGCAAAGGTTAATTCGCGATCAAAGTCAATGCGACGCAAGAACGAGGCGCCCTGTGAAGAAGTGAAATTTCAAAGCCAGCTAAGAGGGTCCCAATCCGAAAACTTCACTGAACTTCAAAGTATTACCTAACTATCTTGGAACGGGATGACATGAGATTTAGTACGTTAGTAATTTTAGATCGCGATTTGTAATAAGGTGGTATGTCTTACACCATCAATATCGTCATTTCAGCTAATAGACGTCCACTGTTGGACATAGGCCTCCCCTAATATCCTCCACACAGATACCCTGTGCCCGTCCGCATTTAATGGATTCCCGCAACCTTCGGTCCACCTTCTTTTTTTTTTTTTTTTTTGGTGACCCAGGAGAAATGCGTTACGCATACCCATCCGTCTGTAAACGGATGGGTTATGTCGGACTCTCCTCTGGCGACGGCTTCTCCTAACGAGAAGCCGGCCAGAGGCATACCGACTAAAACTCCTGGGACTCTCCCTCATCTGTCCATGAGTGGGCGAGTGACATGGGGCCAAAGCTCGGAGCCTTTCACCACGTCACCCCCCGGACAGGGACGCCCGCCTACACGGCGGGCACGGCGCTTCTCCCCCCGGGGTCGGGGGGAGGGATGGGGACAGCCGAGAGAGTCGTGCCGTCCCCAATAGGCGTAGGAGGAGGTCCGTGCAATGCCGGTGGTGGGGTTACAGCCCCACGCACCAGCGGACCTGCTCCTCGCAGGGGAAGGAGACGCAAGTATTGGCGTCGTCTCCTCCCTCTACGTGCCTTGCGGATCGCGGGGGCGAGAGGGTCAGCCTCCCGCTCGCGTTCCGCCGCCTCCTTCGCCTCCATCACATGCTCGCAATATGCGGCAAAGGCCTTCCAGGCATCCTCAGTCGCTAATATAGCTCTCGCTATATTAGAGAGTGAGAGGTCCTGGCCGACCTTTGCCACCAATGCGTGGCGAGCCTGTGCCCACGGTGCACACACCGCCAAGGTGTGCTGCGCCGTGTCCACAGGGTCGCCGCATGTGTGGCACGAAGGCGTCTCCTCCCTGCCGATTTTGTGCAGGTAATAACCGAAGCAGCCATGCCCGGTCATTACCTGCACCATCCGGAAGGAGACTACGCCGTGGTGACGCTCAAGCCACCGGTCCAGGACCGGGGCGAGCGCGTCGAGCGTTCTGCGGCCGTACGGAGTGAGGACGAGGTGCTCAGACCATCGCCTCTGGAGGCTCTTCCGAGCCTCCCTCCGCACGACCTCCCGCTCGGCGGGGCAAATGGACACCCCATTTGCCCTTTGTGCCACCGTGTAGTCGTACACGGCGGACACCACCACGGCGTCTGACTCGCGCGGTCGAAAGTCCTCCCCCGGGCGGTGACGAGAGTGTCATCTGCGTAGCAAATGATACTCTTACCCCGGGAGAGACTGGCGCGCAGGACCCAGTCATACCCTAGGTTCCACAGGAGGGGTCCGAGGACAGACCCCTGTGGAACCCCCATCTCTACGGTGCGGCTCTGCACCTGGCCCGACCTGTCGGCATAGAGGACTACCCTGTCCTTTAGGTAGTCCTCTATCAACATTTCAAGATACTGGGGCACCCCAAAATAGCGGAGTGCCGCCAGTATCGTCGCGTGGGGAAGGGTGTTGAACGCGTTCTTTATGTCCAGAGACACCGCGACAACACCCTTCTCTTCCTCCGCAGCCTCCTCGGTTTCCCCTCGGAGTCGTTTCAGGGCGTCTATGGTCGATCGACCTGCCCTAAAACCGTATTGGGACTCCGAGAGGTTTGGCCCAACATTGTCGAGGTGGGCGACGAGGCGGAAAGCTATAATTTTCTCAAAAAGCTTTCCCACCTCGTCCAGCAGCACGATGGGCCTGTAGGCCGACGGGGAGTCCGCCGGCCTACCTTCCTTTTGGAGGAGGACGAGCAGGCCCTCCTTCCATAGCTTTGGGAACCTCCCGACCGCGAAACAGCGGTCGAAGAGGTTCCTGACGCGGCCCTCGATCTCACTGAGAGAGAGGGCCAGCACTCGCGCCGGGACGCCATCTGGGCCGGGGGCGGTCTTTTTGGCGCGTAGACGGAGCTCCGCCGCGCCAAATTCCTCCGTGGTGATGGGTGGAGCCACATCATCCACGGAGACCGCCCTGGCAGGCGGACGCATCCTGGGAGGACGATGCTCGGTGCGGACTGGAAACAGCGTCCGCACCACCCTCTCCAGGAGCTCCGGCTGGAGGATCTCTGTGACCGGGGGGCCAATGGGGCGCAATTTGCTACGCGCCGCCTTATAAGGCCTCCCCCACGGGTCACGGTCCAACTCCTCCAGCATCTCCGCCCGCGCGGCGTCTTTGGCCCTGCCAATGGCTCCTTTGAGGGACCGCCTTGCCTCGCTAAAGGCCTGATACAGGCGGTCCTCTTCGGCAGGGTCCCTTTGACGACGCCGCTTCGCCCTCTGAAATGCCCGCCGTGCACTGCGGCAGGTGGCCGACAACTCCTCCAACTCCGCCGACCACCAGTACACGGCGTGCTTCGGGCCCGGCCGGCGTGACCGAGGCATGCTTGCGTTGCACACCTCGGTCAGCGAGCAGCGTAGCGCGGACGCCGTCTGATCGACGTCCTCGTTGTCCAGGACTGGGAAAAACCAATCCTGGACGAACGCCGCCTCCTTAGCCTTTTCCCGGTTGAGCTTAGTGAGTGCCCAACGCGGGAAAGGCGAAGGCCGGTTGGCCAGGCCAGCCGAGGCGCCTCCGACACCGAACCGAATATATCGGTGGTCGGAGAGCGACTCCACCTCCTCAACGTGCCAGCCGATTGTGCGCGCGGCTATGCTCGGGGTGGCGAACGTGACGTCCACCACCGAGCCACCGTTACGCCGCACGCACGTGTGGGTCGTGCCCCTGTTTAGGAGGGAGAGGTCGATTGCCCACGCCTCAAGGGCACGACCCCGCTGGTCCGTTGCCGGGTTCCCCCACGCGATGGACTTCGCGTTGAGGTCCCCGACAACAACTACAGAGCGCGGTGCCAAACGGCCCAAAACCGCGCCCAGCACGTTGAGGTGCGCCTCGAACTCGCTAAATGGCCAGTTGGGGGAGAAGTAGCTGGCCACAATGGCCAGGTCCTCCCAACCGGCGACCACGAAACCAGACCCCCTCTCAATGAATGAGAGGGGGGAAAGGGCGGACGAAGGCCGCCTAAAGATTGCCGCCACGCCGTCTCCGTCGCTAAACCAATTTTCGTGGACCATATATGGCTCCACGACAATCGCCACGTCAACTTGCCACTCGGCCATTCTCTGATACAGCAGATCCTGGGCCGAGTGGCAGTGGTTGGCGTTCACCTGTAGGAAGGTGCAATGTCGGACCTGAGCCATTATTCCGACATCGCACCCTCCTCATCCTGCGCCGCCGGGGGAGCTCCCGGGGCAGCAGCAGCCGCTGGCTTTTCTGCTGGCGGCTGTTTCCCTTTCTTCGGGGGGGGGGGGCGACAGCCCTTCCCCCTCATCGTGTGCTCCGCTGGCCGCCCTGACGCGGCGCAGACGGAGCAGTGGGGCTTCTTGGCCCCGCAGTCTTTGGCCTGGTGCCCCTCATGTCCGCAGCGGTAACAAAGACCTCTGCGGACGGCGTCAGAGGGGCAGAGGGCCGCGGTGTGGCCGAGCCCCAAGCATTTAAAACATCGGAGGGGCTCCTCCTCCAATGCTCTCACGGCTGCCGAACTCCAGCCCACGAGGAGGCGGCCCGCCTTTAGGACCGTCTTGGCCGCAGTTACGGGGAGGTGGAGCCTGACCTGCCCCAGGCCCCATCGGCCACGACGGACCTCGCCGGCATAGATGTCGGCCGGCTCGCAGCGTCCGACCTCCGCCGCCCTTACCACTACGTCCTCCTTGGTGACGGAGTCATCCATCTCCGTCACCAAGAGTGTGGCACGTCTGACCGGCCGCCTGACGTGGGCTACATCCGCTAGGGCATCGCGGATTTTGGCCGCAAAGGCATCCGCAGCCGGCCCGCTGGAAGCTCCGGGGAGCTCGAATTTCCGGGCTCCCGTGGCGGTATGTCTGCACCGCAGGTTGAGGCCCAGAGACCTTGCGTCCCCTAGGGCCTCGCGAGCCTTGATAAGGGCGGCCGAATAAGTCACGCCCTTCTGTACCGCCTCTGCCGTCAATGTGATAACGACGGCCGAGGATTTAGGAGCGACCATCTTCTTGGCGGCGGCGACGGCGGGAGGGATGTTTGAGAGCGACGAAGAGGAGCCCTTTTTCTTTTTGTTCTTCCTCGCCTTCTTCTTCCCGCCGGTGAGTCCGACCTGCTCCGTGGACGGAGGGAAGGTCCGGGGGACGGCAGATGTGGGCGCCGTCTTCTTCTCCTTTCTTCTCGTTACAGTCTGCCACCCCTCGTTTGCGAGGGTGGTGGCAGGCAGAAGAGTGTCCTCCGCCCATGAGGTGGAGGGCATCGGTTCGGGGACAGTCGGTCGAGTAGCCCGAGGGGCCAGTGTAGGAGCCGGGCGGGGGGCAGGAGCCGTCACTCTGGCCGCCGCGACGGAGGCGAAGCTCCTAGAGCGGGTGACCGGGCCGGAGACAGGGGTGCTGGAAGCCTTCGAAGAAGACTTCCCCTTGCCTTTCCCTTTATTGGAAGAAGGGGGAGGAGGGGGCGGGGGCGCTGCAGCTTCTGCAGGGGGGGTCGCAGCCAGCCTCTTCTTGTCCGCCGCGAGTGGCGGGCGGATCCTGGGCTCGGGGAGGAGTCTTCCTTCGAGGCCCTCAAACAGAGCGCGGATAAATACGCGCTGCTGGGCCCGCTCCTCCAGGATCTTTTCCTCCAGTAGAGAGGCCACCCGCATTTCAAGGACGGCATCAGCGTCCTTGTCCCTAGGTGCTGCCTTGGCAGCCGCTTTCCGCGTTGGAGCACGGGGTGCGGCTATCGGCGCGACAGACGGGGCGGGGGCCGGCGGGGTTATTCCCCCTCGGAGGGCCTGCAGCTCGCTCCTCACGGCCGTCAACTCCTCGGACAGCCGCTTGACTGTCGCCTGGAGGGCGGCCGTCTCCTGCGAGGTTGAGCGTTTCGCCATCTCAGCCGTGATGGCGAGGAGCGAGCAGGTTCAATCCTTAAGCGCCTTCTGCAAAGTCCCTTTAATATTTTGGGACTTCGCAGAGACGCCCAAAATCTGCGAGGCGTCCTCGTTGGCGGACTGTTCCAAGTCCGCCAGGGACATATCCGCATAATTTAGGAAAGGGGCCACGCCGTACCCGTATTTGGCGCGGCTCTCCCGTGTCCTCCGCTCCTCGTCGAGGACGTCCTGCTCATTTTTACCCGACTACGGCAAAGCAAAAGGAGGGTTATGATTTTGACAGGCTATGTATGTATGTATGTATGTATGTATGTATGTATGTATGTATGTATGTTCATCTGTTTCCACGTAACTTCTTAACTACTTATCAGAATTCGACAAATGACATATCATTATAAGCGTCTTGATCGTCCGCTGGTTATAGGCTATATGAAGTTTCACAAAATCTAATGTGGCGCCCTCTAGCGGACAAAACATACAGAGTAAAAAAATAAAGTTATGATAAATATGCCGTGTTTGGTATCATTTGAAAGCGCTTGACTTGTACATTTTGAATATATATATATATATATTACTAGCACTTGGACACCAAAATAGTACAAATAAAATAAAAGTAAAAAAACTAAAACCCAACTACGACAAAAAACGTCGCTGAAAAAGTATAAAACAAGCCTTCGTTGTCAATTTATGCAATATTCACTATGTAGAGATAAAATTTCATGTTTGGAAAGGCGTAGTCACACGTTAAATATACTACCCTTTGACAACGTGTGACTGCGGATTTCCAAACATGAAATTTTATCTCTACATAGTGAATATTGCATAAATTGACAACGAAGGCTTGTTTTATACTTTTTCAGCGACGTTTTTTGTCGTAGTTGGGTTTTAGTTTTTTTACTTTTATTTTATGCAGTTTCAATTGCGCCTTGAGCGCCTCCGCTGCCTCCCGACGCGATGCCGCTAAGGCGATGTACTCGCCCGTGGTGGCAGGTCTTCCAGGCCCCGCGTGCTTCTTTTTCCGGGCCGACTTCTTTGAACAATCGGAGCCAGAGTCCTCCGAGCTCGCCGCCCGCTTCACCGCCTTTGTTTTGGTGAACCGTTCGCGCCTTACGTCGCTCGCGTCGCTCACCAGGGACTCGCTCTCCGATCCCTTCAAGGTGTCCGCATCTGAGTCAGACACGTCCACATCTAGCTCGCCCGGGCGGAAGAATTTGCTCCCGCCCGAGGTTTTGACAGCTGGGCTGGCGGTAGTTGCCAGCTTCAGCTTAAGGCCCTTCGAGGGCGCCGCCTTTTGCTGAATTACACTGCAAGGCGTGCAGCTCGAGGCCAGATCCTTTTGGAGACTTTCCGAAGACGGAGTAGTCTCGACCGTATAAACAGTGCCTGATCCAATTGTGGGGGCGCCGACCGTCGGGGCCGCCGTCTCCACATCCAATTCGACGAGAGCCGAAACGCCAGGGGTAAAATCAAAGTCCATGTTGGAAGCCAAGTCGTTAGAAGTATCCAGATCAGAGGGGGGGGTTTGGGTTTTTAAGTTTTTCGAATCCATACGGATATACGGACCACCGGGACAGAGCCGAATATCCCGGCTACCTTACTTACACCGGGGGAGGCGGGTGTTCCCCCCGGGATGGCCGCTAGCAGGCTGGGATACGTCCCAGCCACCCAAAGGGCGACCGACGCCGCGCGAGGCCCCGAACGGGGCGCCCCAACGCCGGTCCATTCCGGTTTTTTAATGTGGTTGTCTCCACCGGGCCGGCCAATTAAGGCAAGCACGCTCCCACGCCAGAGAGGTCCTTTCGGACCCCCCCAGCGCTAGCGTGTTAACCCTCCCCGACAGGCACGCCGATCCGCCGGTTTGGGGTGATTTTTTATAGAGGTTTTCTTCCTCGCGGTCCACTCTCAGTGAGCGGACCCCCGGCCTCCTCTCAATGAGGAGGTTACGGTGTACTGGGTGATTTTTTATAGAGGTTTTCTTCCTCGCAGTCCACTCTCAGTGAGTGGACCCCCGGCCCCCTCTCAGTGAGGAGGTTACGGTGTGCCGCTTTTGGTCCGCGCCGGCCGAAGCCGGTACCTCCCATATCTGGGAGGCGTTCCCCTATCCGCCACCGGGGGACGCGTCCGATAGCTGAGCGGAATCGGCCGACTCGAGGTGCAATGAGCCGACCAACAGCCACGGAGCCTTGTGAATCTTACGCCAACCCAAGCTGAAGTCAATGTATGTGCCTGAATGTGTGCGTATATATTTTAGTTACACGATGTAGCTGGCGTTCTGTGTCTACTATTTTGTGCTCAGGTCTTCAATTTTTAATTGCCTTAAACCCTAATTTACTTCAACATCACCAGAGAATTACTTATGAAGCACTTTTATAACTCGTAAACTTTAAAATCACGTCATCAGGTTAAAAACAAGCAATTACTGGATGCATCCCCTTTTTAATTGAATCGGTAATAACAGCTCTATGTAGGGCTGGAAGCAGGAACGCACTCAGGTGAAAAGGACGTGTGGGCGTGGAAATGAAAATATTAATTACAAATTGAAAATATGACAATTTTTTCTAAGTTTTTTTGAATGAGGGTTTTCGCGTGTGAAAAATCCGCTAGATGGCGCACTGTTGGACTGAGGTTCAACATCAACCGCATTGGTTGTTTAGTTTGTCAAACTGACATTTTGACAGACTACGTTTAAAAATAACCAATTACATTGTATATGGACTTCACTCCTATAGTGCTCCATCTAGCGGATTTTTCATACGCGAACACCCTAATTGTGTGAAAGAGTGAAAAAATACGGCGTTAAATATTAAGAATAGGTTAACATTGAGCCGTAAAAATCTAACGCATTGCGCATTCAGTTGCAGTGCAGACTGATCCCGCGTTCATCATCGATGCCTCGTCCGGTAGCCATGGGTCGATATAGGTACTTAATTATAGGTGCATAATAACTGTATGCGCACGCTAGAAGTTGTTTGGATTTGTTAGCAGTAATAATTTTATATTTAAACTGTAGATACCCACACTCCTATTTATTCATTATAATAATTTAATAGTATGTATCTCATTATTATTTGATATTTTCTTCTTAGTAGATATATATATTAAAGAAATCGACATACTTACCGTGGCTTCTCAATACATCCTTGATTGCCTTATGTACGTACATAAGAATCTCCATCTGTTCTCGAAGAAGTCCGACTGTCACAGCCTTAACACCAGAAATAAGCACAGACTGGCCGTTCCAAATATCAGGCTCCATAAGGTTGGCAGTTCATTTATAGGATTGAGCATAAAAATGTTTAATAAGTTACCTAAGATTATTATTGACTTGCCCACACATAAGTTTAAATTGTATATAAAAAACTGTTTAATGAAGAAAGGCTATTATAAAATAGACGATTTTTTGAATGACAATAATTTAGGGACATATTAGTAACAAAAAATTGTACTATATTTTTAAGTTAATGGTGACATTTTGTAAAACATTTTTTTTTAAAAGAGTAACTGCTGAGTTTCTTGCTGGTGTCTTCTTGGCAGAAAACTACATTCCGAACCAGTGGTAAACATGTTGACATTCATAAGTGTTCTGTATGGACCTAAATTGAATAAACAATTTTCATTTCATTTCATTTCATACCCACATTACACATACACGTTAGGTACACAAAATACACTAGACAAGCGTCCGTGGCACTCATTCAGCTGGTCTCACTGAAAACCAGCGTCATGGCCTTTGTCTGGGCTGTGACATAAGCTGAGTGAGGGCCATTTAAACTAGACGTCATAACACATCATAATATTCATTTGGCACTGTCTGGACATGATTGAATATAGTTTTGTTTTTTTTTTCCTTTTGTTTTAATTTTATGTATTTTTAATTGTTTTATGTTTTGTTTTCTGTTTGTGCCAAATTGTGTTCTGTTTATAATTGCTATATGTTCTGTGTTGTGATGTCTATAATAATAAATATTTTCTTTCTTTCTTTCTTTAACATAATAAGTAAGTACTATAATATAAGTATTGTAAATTACGGTTTCTCTCTTTTACGGATTTTTCATAGTACTTAGCTCTATTATTTTATTTGATAATATATATTATACCTATACCTTTGTTTGTTAAAAATTAAGTCGGAAATAATTTTTGTACATAGAAGTGGCTAAAAAACGATAACAGGTAAAAAATCAGGACGTGTGATATACGATCCCTAAGTCTAAATAAGTATGAAAGATAAAAAAAAAACCTTACTCAAGTTAGATCCATACAGAACACATGTACATCAATATTACACATTATAATCTACCGCTGTCTTTGAAAGCCGATTTTCAGCCCGCGCTTCCAGATCGCGCCCGCCCTATCGCGGTCCCTCAATACACCCCTGTCAGCCACCCCAAGACCAACAGGCGGCCCGCCAGTACACCCTTGCCAGTGTGAGTGAGTGCTTGTGTATCATCGGACCAGCACTGGGACATGCAAAGGTATTTACAGCTTAATGTGCGAAAATGTTGAAATTTTTGCGAACTATTAGAGTAAATGAAAATTGTGTGACGTGGGTCTTAATAGACGATACGGGGTGTTGATTTTTTTATATTTTTACGTGTAAATGCTTGTGAAAATTATTATTTTTTCTTGCAATAGTTCGCAATAAAAATACAGATAAAATTGTGTGAGATGGATCTTCAAGGATATAAAAAGGTTTTAAACAGGATTTAGAGCTTTAGAGGGGTAATTTGGTTTTCTTTAGCGGTAATTTTGCGGTGATCTTCTGTGATTTGTCTTGTTTTTATATCGTGATGTTCTACCATTTACTGATAACGGTTCTTGAGATGAAACCGTGTTTTTATGGCTTTTATCGTGTCGTGAGAAAAACGTATTTGATAGCTCTGGTGACTTGTATGTTGATACATGTATTCTTCAAAACCTATAATAGTTTTATTCAAATTCAAATAATTTTATTTCAGATATTACATCCATATTATGTTAGTATGACAATAACTTATAGTAAATCTATTTTTATATAAAAATAATTATAAAATAAAATAAAATACGTTTTCATTTCCTTCTGCAAAGAATGACGATCATGAGAATTTTCGATCTGTTACCATGGATTCTACGGTTTATGAGGTAATCCTCTAATAAATAAATGGCTAAATTCTCTTTAATGCATATACACTGGGCAGCAAATAAACCGAGCCACCAGCTAATTTTCATACAAACGTACTCAGTTCAGAGGATTACAATTATGAAAATTTAACTGCTATGGAAATAATTTAAATGTAAATCGATGTCAGAAATATTCAATTTTAAATTAAGCATTTTTAAATTACGCCAGTAACATGTCCGTTTCCTAAAATATTGGAAAATGTAGGTGGATTTCGCATCATATAAAATCTTGTACGAAGCAAAGAAAATTATTTACATTTGCAAATTTTTTGGGAATCGGATATTTCTGGGGTCAATTAAAATGTTTATTAAAAATTGATTATTATTGACGTTGATTTACACTTAAATCATTACCATGGTAGTGATACTTTTTTATTTTGTAGGCTTTCGAACTAAGCGCTTTTATATGAAATTTAGCCGGTGGCTCGGTTTGTTTGCTATCCAGTATAGTAATTAAGATTAAAAAAAAAACACCTGAAACAAACAAAACATACTTAAGTGCACATAAACAACAAAATAATATCTAATAAGAGTTTCGATAGAAACCACAAACCACGTTATTATAAATCGCGTTTTAATTCGCGATCTAAAGTTATTACCATACTAAAGCTCATGTCATCCCGTTCCAACGCGCAATGTAAAAGGGGATGGCACGAGTTTTGAGCAGGGACTATCCTTAGTCCGCGATTTTTAATAAGGGGAAAAGGGACTACTGAAAGTCAATCAATGTTTAATCTGTCAAATCTCTTCAATCGATTCTAACCCTAATGTAAAGCACGTTGGGTTTAATTTCAATTGAAAAAGTAGTAGTGTTCATTCGTACTACCTATTTTATTGTTGATTAACTTGTGCGTGGGAGAGCCACGCTTCGGTATAAATTTTCCGGCTCAACCGGAGTGGATCACCTGATGGTAAGGGATTGCCGCCGCCCATGGACACCCGCAACACCAGTGAAGTCACAACTGCGCTGTTAACCTTTAAACCTCCCTCTCTCCCGGATCGGGCCTCCGGTACCCTCCTCACTCACGCTGCGAAACACAACACAGTGCTGCTTCACGCTGGTTTTCTGTGAGTCTATGGATTATGCTGTAGCCATCTCTGATTACGTCAAAACTCACTTTTTGCAACTTCAACACCCTCTTCTTCACTCTTCCTCATCCCATTAACTTTTTTACAATCGTCCTGTTATCGGCAGCCTGTAGTCGATGGTCCATCTTAGGTCCATTTGATTATCATATTATTTTTATTATTGTCTTTTTCTGATATCAATCTCACAATATTATGTGTATGTATTTGAGCATAACTTATTTATTAGTTTATAATACTGTATTTTATTTATGTATTAGGGTTATGAGTTATATTTTAACATTTACAATTCTTTTTTTTTCCTTATTGAATATTGCACCCCCTACCCCTTCTCTACTATCAAATGTCCTTTAACCGAAGGTTGTCTGGTAGAAATCGCTTTCAGCAATAAGACCGCCGAAATTGTACACAAAATTTCTGTAATGCCTAGTACGTATTAAGTTGTGTATTTTGTGCAATAAAGTATATCTATCTATCTATCTATCTATCTACGTATTTTTTAAAAGATTTAATTATCCCGATACTGTCTTTTCCACAAAAAGAATCAAATGAGACCGTTATGAAACCGTCTGAAAAAACGTATTCAACCCCGATCGTAATTACTTTGAGGGAGCTTGTTTGTTCTCGTACAAATGAGTGAGGAAATAGATCTCCTCATTATGAATAATTAAGGGTAATTGTAGGGCCTACTGGCGCCGCTATTTATGACATTTATTTATTTTATACTAGCGGTCGCCTGCATTAGAATAGTTATTTGCGGGATTTCTATCATGTACTACCTTATGTTTTTGAGTTTCCGATGCAGTAAAAGACTGCGAAGGTGGGTAGACCGTTTTGTCTGCCAGTAACATCTTACCCGCAAACACTTCAGTTACTCCATGACCATGGCGCTTGCAACAGTGCCGAAGTATCGGAAACTCAAAAATAAGGTACATGATCAAAATCCCGTCAATAACTATTCTAATGTTTTTTTTTCTTTTATGATATGGGTGGCAGACAAGCCGACGGATCACCTGCAACACCTGTGGTGTCACAAGTGCGCTGCTTACCTTTTAACCCCCCTTCCCCTGGAGTGGGCCTCCGGTTCCCTCACTCATGCAGCGAAACGCAGCGCATGCGCTGCTTCACGACGGTTTTCTGTGAAGACGTAGTATTACTTCGGTCGAGCCGGCCCATTCATGCCGAAGCGTGGCTCTCCCACTGTTATGTGGTATTACTCCGGTCGATAATGTTAGTGACCATGAAACACTATATGGTCTAAAACAATGTAGGTATGGTCGCCTGCAGTTTCGCACGCGTGGAATTCGGTTTACCACCTAAGAGATCTCACTCCCCATCCCTTCAACTCTCCTCCAAATAAAAAACGCCTCCACCTCAAATCGCTTCGTTTTGCCGTAAAATTTGGACAAACGGACACACACATTCCCAATTTTAATAATGAATGAATGAATGATAACTTTATTTGGCACAATGCAAAACAAGGAAACTAAATAAGAAACATAACCTAGACATTAATAATAACGAAGAGTAGGACAACATTATCCCTGTATGTGCCAAACAGCCGGCCGCTCAGCAATAGTCGGTGCTGATCCACGAGACCAACCCCGACGCTGGTTTTCAGCGACTACCATAACATTATTGCGCATCTGTTCCATATCTAAGCAAAATTAAATGCTAAATTAGACACGAAAAAAAAGAATAGATAGGTAATTGAACGGATGCGCTACATGGGGGCAGGCAGGACTAAACCAATACAAAAAAAAAACAATTACAAAAAATAAAAACATGAAAGAAAGAAACCAATACAAAAAAATACAATTACAAAAAATAAAAAGACGAAAGAAAGACGCATCAATACTATGCTAGCATGGACTTGCCACATGTATTCGGATTCGTACGTAACGGTCGTATATCGGGGTTCCGAAGCCAAATGGCAAAAAACGGAACCCTTACAGATTCGCCATGTCTGTTTGTCTGACCGTCCATATGTCACAGCCACTTTTTTCCGAAATTAAGAACTTCGGCGGGTAGGGCTTAAACAAGCCGCGTGGGCTGATGCAATTCAAAGGTTTTAAATTAGTGTCTAGTGGTTTTTAGCGTGCAAGTTTGGTGTTTATTTGTGCAGTGAAGTGCCGCAAAGTGATCCTAATAATAAGAATCGTTGGATTGTATCGTTTTTAACACTGCTATTGTGTGTCGAGTGCGTTGTCTCGTGACAACTTGCTTGGACCTAATAGAGTCTTAAAACCCGCGATTACTTTTACAGTGAACACTAAAAACTAGACTCTAGAATATGATATGACTTAAAACCAAGAAACGCGCTGCATAAAATACAGTCTCAAAGTTTGCATATAATTTACCCTCCAGTTGGTCGGCCATTTGCATTTCTCTAGCAAAATATGAATGTCCTTTTGTTTGGAAAATTCATTTAGCTTCGTTTAATGAATTCAATTTGAACTCTGGCTTATGGTTTTATCTGAGAAACGAAATTTCCGACCACTTTCTCTTTGCTTAGGGTCATTAATAATAATATCGCCCTACCGATTGGGCTACGAAAAGCCATCACCTAGACGCCTATATGTACAAGTGTAAACTCATCATCTTCTCTTCATCTTAGCGTGTAAAGCCCAGGGTACGCTTAGAACATGATTCAGGACTGGAGGGGTCTGGTAATTACAATGAAGCGACTGCCGTCTGACCTTGGCAACCCTGTAACAGGGGAACCAGACCAACTGAATCATGGTTACACGTTTCAGAAACTTCCGAAACCTGCCAGTTTTCTTCACGATCTTTTCCCTCACCGCCAAGCAGATGGTAATGGTAGAAATACGCACATAGATTTGTAAAAAACCATTGGTGCATGCTCGGATTCGAACCTCGACCACCTGTGTGGAAGGCGCGTTCGTATTCATTGAGCTACCATCGCTCTTCAAAGGTACAAGTGTACCTCATCATCATCATCATTATTTCAGCCAATAGACGTCCAATGCTGGATATAGGCCTCCCCCAATGTTCTCCACACAGATCGGTCCTGTGCCGCCCTCATCCAATGGATTCCCGCGACTATCACCAGGTCGGCCTCAATGAAAACCGGCATGGAGCAGCATTGTGCTGTGTTTCGCTGCATGAGTGAGGATGCCGGAGGCCCAATACGAGGGAAGGGTGGTTTAAAGGTTGGCAGCGGACTTGTGACTACATTGGTGTCGCGAGTGTCCATGAGCGGCGGCAATCGCTTACCATCAGGTGATCCGTCTGCTCGCCTGCTTCCTATCACATAAAAAAAATCATTGGTACACCTTGTGGCGGGTCCGCCACGGCTGCGACTTCCTGTACGTTGCTTCCACTCGAAGACCTTTCCGCCCCAACGACCGTCTGTTCTACTCGCTATGTGCCCTGCCCATTGCCACTTGATGCATATTATGCAATCCTTTGAGCTTTGTCTGTGACCTTAGTTCTCCTGCAGATCGCTCACGCAAGGAGACTCCGAGCGTGGACCTCTCCATTGCTCTTTAGGTGACTTTGAGCCTTAAATCGGCACACTGTACCTACGTAAACATAAATACACTAAGGGAATAGACTTACATTCCGATGGGTCACCAGTGTGACACGATCAGAGAGGGATAGGGCGCAGGACCAACGGCTTTCCGAGGCATGGGGGTATAAGACCGCCAACTTCCAGACTCCGGCTGACATTAGCCACCTTATTATAAATCGCGATCTAAAATTATTACCGTACTAAAGCTTCATCAGCAACCCACACTTGTCCACAGCTGCACATAGGTCTCCCCTAATGCACGCCACTGCTCTCGATTTCGGCCACTCTCATCCAGCCCACACCAGCCAGCCTTCAAATGTCATCATCCCATCTTGTCGCAGGGCGTCCAACACTACGCTTACCGAGTCGCGGTCTCCACTCAAGGACTTTACGGCCCCAACGGCTGTCAGTTCTGCGGCTAATGTGACCAGCCCACTGTCACTTCAGTTTGCTAATTCGGTGGGCTATATCGGTGACTCTGGTTCTCTGTCAGATTACATTATTTCTGATGCAGTCCTTCAGAGATACTCCAAGCATAGCCCTTTCCATAGTTCTTCCAGCGAATTTGAACCGGTGGACTAGACCAGCCGTGAGTGTTCACGTCTCGGCACCGTAAGTCATGATCGGGAGGACGCACTGGTCGAAGACTTTTGACTTAAGACTTTGAGGGGTGGGTGACGAGAAGAATCGACGAAGTTTGCCAGATGCTGCTTAGCCTAGTTGAAATCTTCTATTGCCTTCTCTCTCGAAGTTGTTTCTGCCTAATTGGAGCGTTTGTCCTAGATAGATATATTCCTGAACAACTTCGAGAGGTACTCCATTAACAGCGACCGGTCCCAGATCAACGAGCTCGTTGAACATGACCTTGGTTTTATCCAAGTCCAAGTACTAAAGTTTATGTCATCCCATTCCAAAACGCAATGTTGAAAAAGGCCTAGCACGAATTTTGTTCCGGGACTATCCGAATTTTTAATAAGGGGGTATGGATTTCTTACCGAAAGGTAAGTACACATTTTTGGCCCGACCTGGAATCGAACCCGGTATCTTTGACGCAGCCGTCGCTTTTTTAAAAGTGCGCCCATTGGGGCAGTCAACACAGTGCATTTCAATATTTGCACTGATGCATATATCATGTTTGTATTTGTTTATTTTATACACATTACAGATTACAACTATTGCGAATCCTAAACATACAATTAAAGGTTATAATCTAGATTATAATCCAACAATATGTGTAAGAGGAACACAAATATATACTTAAATACATATATTACACCCAGACACTGAACAAACACAAGTGTTCACAGCACGAATGTTTGTCCAGGGTGGCAAAAAAAAAAAGCTTTATAATTATAACTAGTGAAAAGAAAAAATAATGACCTTATAAGTATTCAGCAGGCATGCCGACCAGATCCAGAGCCGTAGCCGAGTCTATCGGGTGTGGGATGGAGGATATCAGTCACTTTTTTAATATAATTTCTAAACTTTGATTCAAAGACGTCAAGCATGGGATTTTCTTTTGCCGTCTCTACTGACGAGCCATTCTGACTAGGGGGCTGTAAAACGAAATATTGTTTTTAAAAGTATGAAGAACAAAGAGATTCGTTTTATTAGATCTACGAGCACTGTGTTTCGTGTTCAAGGAACGTTTCATAAAGTAAATCATTCATATAGCATAGATACTCCTATGATTGAATGTAAAATCTTGTATAAATATATAAAATCAAAATATTTCCGACGTACCTCTCATTTATGCACATTAAATTTTGATAATCTGGACTCATAGGTGGTACATGAGCGCCCTAATTGTAGACGATAACACATCATTCGCAAACACTTTTGTCATGTTTGAACTATTCTCAGGTGTTCATAGAACAGCAATCAATAAGGTTTTACCAGTGCATTGTTTCTGGTTCTCGGAAGTAATCGACAGAACGACGTTACATACCCACAGCAAAATACTTCGAAGCAGCACTATGCTGTGTATCGCTGTGTGAGTGAAGGTACCGGAGGCCTAATCTGGAGGAAAGGGGGGTAGAGGTTAAAGGTTGGCAGCGCACTTGTGACTCCCGTCTATGGGCGGCGGCAATACGGTATTTGAATAATTTTTTTTGTAATCAAAACACCTCTCAATGATAGAAACATCGTTGAGAGCATTACTTGATTCTTTGAATTACTGAACTTTAAAATCACATTATTTTGGGCAAACCCAAAACGCTCCATACAAATGGCTACTGAAATGTGACGTCACAAACAAGTATTTTGTATGCATTTCGTTTGAATTTTGTATGGTAGCTATAGCTACCATTCAAATATTTCGTTTATGTATTGACATACATTGGTTCTTTTATAATAGTTGGTGCAAATTGTATTGGTTAATTAATGGTATAATTATTTTTTAATAATTTCATACTTTTAAAATGGATTTTATATTTTTTATTGAGATTTTTTTTTGCTATTGGCACATATTTACCTATATGTTGATAAAATATTTGTGTTTTGTAAAATCTCGAGCTTAGTCAAATTCTCTATTGCGTACCGTCAGGCGATCCGTCTGAATAAAAATCTATGGATCGAAAAGCACCTAAATAACGCTCAATTTCAATTTCAAATCAAATATCATTTTTGTCAGAAATATCTAGTCCTTAATTAACTTTGCTCTTTGGAATTCATTTGTTTCCAGTTTTGATATTAAAGTTAACCACTAAACATCAATCAGAGTTATTCGTTTATATTTGACCGGCCATTTTCGACTTCCAGTTAATAGAAAATTCATAAAGTTTCAAAATATTTGCCCTTCAATAATACTCGAGGATTTTGAGACACGTGTATCGTCTAGGAGAGAAATTATTTCTCTCCTAGTTCTAATAATAATAATCTTGCTAACAATATTAAATAAAAAAATAAATATTTCACAACATCACATGCATTGATCTGACTCCAAGATAGGTAGCTCAAGCACCTGTGTTACGAATATCAGAATTAACAGCGGAATTACAAATATACATATAATACTTTTCTTTTGTAAATACATACTTATAATACATACAAACACCCACTACCACTGTTTCAAACGGGTCGTCAAACAATATCCTTCAGCCGATTTCGGCTAAGGCGGCCAATTTGAACGAATGCCACTTACGCAGAATATATTATAGTGTGTGTGCAAACACAAGTGCACTCTCTATTCCCTTGCCCTCATATTCCGATGGGACGCAACCGTGACACGCCCGGCGAGGGATTAACGTGCTTAACGTGCTTTCCGAGGCACTGGGGTACAAGACCGCTTACTTCCAGACTCCGGGCTTACACTAAGAATTCCTTACCGAAAACTTAGGTACACATTTTTGGCCCGACCCGGGGAATCCGGGGATCGAACTCGGAACCTCTAACGCAGCCGTCGCTTTTTTAAAGGGCGACCCACTACCAACTGCTCCATCTAGGCAGTCTTGCAGCTGTATTCTTACATCGTACATCACGCAAGCAATCGTTTCATCTATCAAGTAGATGGATGGCGGTCTAGTAATGTGCGTTATTTCAAGAACCTTACTACCGCGTTGCATAGAACAACTTATATATTACTAAAAAAAATAAAAAACCCCCGCCACAACTAGAGCTCTTTCATTTGATACCTACATTGAGGCAGTTGGAACAACAAATAGGTTATTCGTCATTTTCTGACGGCGGCCATCTTGGAATTGAAATTTTTCACAATTAATATATTCTGCTACTCAAGACCTTTTATATGATACCATATAAAAGGTGATATTAGTGGGAGTAGTGTTAAAACATAAAATCCAAATATTTGAGACGGCGGCCATCTTGAATCGTTTTCTATACAACATAGCTAAGAACACTCCCTCCTTATTCATCTTTCAAACAAAAAAAACAAAATCAAAATCGGTTCATTTGTTCGGGAGCTACGATGCCATAGACAGACACACAGACAGACACACACACACACACACACAGACACGTCAAACTTAAAACTTATAACACCCCGTCGTTTTTGCGTCGGGGGTTAAATAGAGGCATCAGTCGGCTAGCCAGTGCTAGCGCCATCTAGGGGAAAACCACCAATACTCAACGGCTATGTTGTACAACCAACTTCGCGAATCAGTCAGACGATTAAAAAATATCAGAAATAATTTTATTTGCTATATCAAAATTCCCATTATCTCCAAGATCTATGGTCTCGTTCTCATACTTAATACTTTTTAAAAGGGAGCAGGCGGCTTGAGGTCATTGTTTCGGAAACACGCTTTACTACGGCGATGTAAAAATGCATAGTGACATCTACCAAAACAACGCCGAACCATTTGCTATATTGCTTTTTAAAGCTACATCTGCTTTTTGCAAGCTCCATCTAACGAAAACCGATGAACTATTTCCCATAATAATGAAAAAGAGTTTTGTGAGACTGTTTGGCTGCAATTGTATTATAGAATAGGAGATTTTTTTTGTAAATATGAGAAATAAATACTTTGAGGAAAGTATTGACAATTTTTCGCGACCCACCTATGTAATAATTTCATCCTACAAGTAACAATCATTTCCATAATTGCTAAAAACGGCTACTTTAGACTGTTATGACAATTATTATTACTTGTAGGAAGAAATTATTTTTGATACTTTCCATAAAGTATCCATTGAAGTTTTTTTCTCCACAATCAATAAAGTCACCTTAAGTGTGGCAGCCGAGTGAAAAAAAAAAAAAAACACGCTTCAAGCGTAGCACTATCGGTTTGTTTATGTCGCTCGCTTAGAAAAAGTTTTGCTCTAATCTATCTGGTGATGGACTGAGTAATACTTTCTAAGTTTGTCAGACTCCGAAACTTGGAGCAACAAGGTTTTTCTATTAGCCTCGTTAAGAGCACAGATAAACTCCTTAAGATTGACTTTGCACTTTTGCAAAGTCGGGAATTGACTGTTTGAAACATTTCTTTGAATGCTGTGTCTAACTAGATACTTACTTGCTTTGATAAATTAAAAATTTAAAAACCTTAGGCAAACCTTTTTTTAATTCCAAAAATAAATTGAAACTGTCCTACGTATGAACATTTTTGGGGTTCCCCCACCCAATACCCCACTCAAGTACCTATATATTATAATTTATTATTTCGCCATTTTAAGGGGGAAGTCATTTTGGACTCAATCCGATGATCCAATATAGGTTTGAGTAGTAACTCAAACCCTTTTATTTGATACCTTTATCGAGGGGGGTTGTATATTGATTGTCATACAATATGCTAATCCGACATTTTGTGGCAGCGGCCATCTTGGATCATTTTTACGAAAATAGCTCCCGATCAATTCACATTTCAAATAAAAAAAACATAATCAAAATTGGTTCATCCGTCCGGGAGCGACGATGCCACACACACCGACACGTCAAACTTATGACACCCCGTCGATGTTGGTCGGGGGTTAAAAATAGCCTTAAAGAAATAAAATATATATTATAATGAGAATATATGCAGTGGAGTAGCTATATGAGTTTAGCATAAGTAGAGCTTAGAGTTTTTTGCTGATCTTCTATGTAGAAATCGACATTCCAAATCAGCGGTTTAGACTACATATTATCTACAAAAGATTACTCCCTGTTATTGAGCTTGGGCATGCCTCGTCGCGAATTCTGTTTTATAGCAAATAAAATCTCCCTGACTGATTCTGGAAGGTGGCCGTTCTACTTAGCCGTAGTGGTGCCGAACTATCGATAGTTTCGCTATCGATACTACCGATAGTATCGATAGCCCAAATTAGCGTAATACTATTGATGAACTGCAATACTATCGATAGTATTATGGCTAGATATGACCAAACTATCGATAGTATCGATACTATCGATAGTTCCTTATTCTTCGAGAGTATTACTTAGAGTTTTAGGTTAAGCTAAAGTCTTAGTAATTTATAGAATATAGGTACCGATCAGAGAAACAACTTAAAAACCTTGCTTTTATTGTAAATACCTACAAAAACAAAAAACAAAAGTAAAAAAATGATATACACAACTGTTGCCAACTATCAAAAAGTATACAAGATGTAATTATTTTACACAGTAGATTACGTATTTCGAGTTGAAACATATTTTTTTCCTGTTACTTTGCATTCAGTAGAGACCATTAGACCAATAATTTATAAACAATAGTATCGAAAATAAAGTGACTATCGATAGTTTGAAACTATCGATACTATCGATAGTATTGATACTATCGATAGTATTGATACTATCGATAGTATCGATAGTATTGCTTTAATGCAATAGTATTGTCTTGATCTTAGCTATCGATACAATCGATAGTATCGATACTATCGATAGGCTATCGATAATATTGATATGACGTCAACTATCGATAGACTATCGATAGTCGACTATCGATCGGAATCACTACTAGCCGTTAAGTATTGGTCGTTTTTATCTCGAAGGGCCTAGTACTGGCTAGCCGACTGAAGCCCCTATCTTAAATAATAAATAAATAAATATTTCACAACATCACATACATTGATCTGACGCCGAGATAGGTAGCTCAAGCACCTGTGTTACGGACATCAGAACCAACAGCGGAATTACAAATATATACATATAATACTTTTATTTTATAAATACATACGTATAATACATAGAAACACCCAGACTAATACAAACAGACATGTTCATGCACACAAATGTTTGTACTGTGCGGGGATCGAACCTGCAACCTTTGGGCCAAAGGCAGCGTTCACTACCACTGTTCCAAACGGGTCGTCAGTATCTAAGTATATAAGTTACTCAATGATGAATAAGGGTGACGAACATACTACACGTCCCTGCCCAGACGGAAAGATTGCTTACAGTTCGGACCCAACATTGTCTTCCCAAGTCAATCTGGGGACGGGAGAATATCTTTCTTCACTTACTCAAGAATAGATTCTGGCGATAGGAGTCATACTCTCCGCGTGGGATAATGCAGTTCAAAGGTTTTAAATTAGTGTCTAGTGGTTTTTAGTGAACAAATTTGGTGTTTATTTGTGTAGTGAAGTGCCGCAAAGTGATCCTGATAATAAAAATCATTCAATTTCTATCGTTTTTAATAATGTTTTGTGAGTCGAATGAGTTGTCATGGACAACTTGCTTGGACGGATAGAGTCTTTAAACCCGCGATTGTGTTTAGAGTGGTATCGCTAGAATCCCTAGGTCGATGAAACGTAAAACGCCGGCGTTTTATTAAGTGACTGTGACTTTGCTTGACTTCGACTGTTGACTACCCACTTATTCTGAATAAGTTACTTGACATTTGCAGGATATATTCGGGTAGAGCCACAATATTAAAAAAAAAAAACAAGAATGACGCGCATTGAAAGCTATCTAGGTGCTTTCTTCGGCAAGGGTCCCAAGCCCTCAATCGATGAATTTGCGTGGATCCTCAAAAATTAATTTACGCTACCTAATGATAGCACATCAAATTTCAAAGTAAATTAATTTAAAGGCCGACAAAAAACTTCTCGTAACAAGAAAATTCCATTAAACGATCCATCGAAATTTAACTCCCCGAATACAATCACCAGGAGAGCAGAAACGCGTCGAGTTGTACCCACTCTTGTCGAGGACGCTCGATCAAATCGTATTTTACATTCTTTCGACGCCGGCCGGGCGCGCTTTTGTGCTACTCTTTATAAATCATGTTGTCCTGGTACTTTTGGAGATGATATAAGAAAGATAAGAGAAAAAATATTAGTTCATGAAAAGGCCTAATAATGCCTGATCAGACCGATTTCGAGTATGTAATGACAGCGTTGATTTATTACTAGGTAGTGAGTATAAATCATGCAAAGGCGTAGGTAAGTACTATATCATATTTTGTATTTGGTGGTAACCACTTTCTATCTGTCTGTAGTCTATTTGCTTCTGAGTTCAACAATACTGACATGAAAACATAGACATTTTAAGATGCTGTCCTGCTAATTTTATGCATGGAACTGCCTTCTGAAACTAGTGATGTACACGACTCGAGGCGTCGAGTCCTATTTTTGAAGCCTCGTGGCGGAATGGCAAGGCTCAGTGAGCTCAGTAGGCTCGGTGCCCTGATCTTAGCCGAGCTGCGAGGTCTCTGAGCCATGCCTCGAGGTTAAAAAGAGCTCGAGCCTTCAAGAGAGCTCGAACCTTCAAAAGAGCTCGGGCCTTCAAAAAAGCTTGAGTCTTAAAATGAACGCAAGCCTTCAATAAAAGATCGAGTTTATGTTTATGACTTTAATAACTTAGTAATATTTAAAGCTCCATTATCTATTCATATAAAATTCAAAGTCCTGACTGACTGACTGACAGAGATATGAACGCACAGCCCAAACCGCTGGGTAGGCTCGAGCTTTCAAAAAGGCCTGAGCTTTCGAAAAAGCTCGAGCTTAGAATACCAATCAAAGGGTAAGGAGACAACTCGTCCTATTAAAACCCGTCCCTAACCTAACCTAACCAATATTTTGTGGTTTGTAGAATTCATTATGTTAAATTATGTATTATTAAAGCAAAAATATTGGTCAAGTTAGGTTAGAACAGTGACCAAGTGCCCTGTGGCTAGGAGCGTTTAGATTACTGCCAAGGTATTACCGGCCTGGCGTAATAAGAGGCGACTAATAGGGCCTTTGGAGTACGCGAGCATAACCACTATTGGGGAGTGGGTTGCTCAGTATTCCACTCCGCGGGGAAGACGTTATTGGGTGTCCTGGTTCGTCATACATCAGAGAAGGGCTAGCGCGGCGAACGCGATTAGGGGTACTGTCTAGTCCCGGCTGTGTGTTTCCGACCGTGATTGCGCTGAGATGGACACCCCATAGGTTTTGGTTAGGGTTAGAGTCCCACACACCATTTTGTTCCCTACATGTGACAAGGTGAAGACCATGATGGTTTCCTCTGGAAAAAAAAAGAACAGTGACCATAAAAATCACTAGGAATTCTCGGGCGAGTTTTAATGGGAAGTTGTCCCCTACCCTAATTTAATTAACACAGTGTTGAGATAATTATTATTAATGGCACTTCTAAAATAAACTTTAAAGTGCCAGAAGAGTTCCCATTTATTTATAAACTTAACTCCAATTCATCTCAAATTGTTCGCAACTCAAAAGCCATTTGTCCCTTTCCATTCGAATTTTAAAACCCTTTCAGACAAAATCTTGAATTCTCGGTGCTGGATTATGTCTGGGTTCTTAGATTGAGGGTAGCGGTGAATTTCCGCCAGATGGCGTTCCAGTAGGGTTGCCAAGCGTCTGGATATAGCCGGATATATTTAGGCGTGTTTGTTCCTGTCCAGCTAAATAAGTGCAACAGTCATGAAGTACATTCCTATGACCTCATAAAAAAAAAACTTTTTATTTGCCAGAAACACAGTTTACACAGTTCTTCACAAATAATAAATAAATTATGGATACCTACATATTTATCATATTAGCGTGCTATTTCCTGTTATTTACAAATCTGTCTGCTCGTCTACTACCTGTTACATAAAAAAAATCTGATTCTGAGGCCAGGGCACGCTTGGACCATGATCAAGGATTTGGTGAGTCTGGTATTATTATTTATTTGGTTAAACTAAGTAAAAAACAACCACAACATCACATACTCGTATTGATCTGACTCCAAAATAAGTAGCTCAACCAACTGTGTTACGGATGTCAGAATCAACAGCGGAATTACACAAACATATAATACTTTTCTTTTGTAAATACATACTTATCATCATCATCATCAGCCCATTTAAGTCCCGACTGCTGGGGCACGAGCCTCCCTCAATCACATGAGGGGTAATTGCCATACTCACCACGCTTGGCAGACGGGTTGGCGAGGGTTTTGATATAAACGCAGAGTTTTCCTACTCTGGGTGCTGATGATCATGCCAGCAGCTTTACCTTAGTCGCCTTTTACGACACCTCGGTAAGAATGACGGTGACCTATTCTACTCTGCCGGGGACCACACATACTTATAATACATGGAAAACACCCAGACTAATACAAATATAGGTACATGTTCCTGCACACAAATGTTTGTACTTTTCGGGATCGAACCAGATCACCAGATCACCAGAGGCAGCGTTCACTGCCACCGATCCAAACGGGGTCGTCAGAATATAAAATAAAAAGACTTTCCGTGATATTGTGGCGGTTTGCTGCTAGGGGGAAGATTGAGATGAATAAATTAACAACAAATCGTCAACAATACATTTATTTTTATGAGGCTAATTACAAGGGGGGTACACTTGAAGCCCTTATGCCGTGATTCTATGACCCGGGGTAAAACGGTACTATCCTGGATGGGATCCGGTGGCCGACGGGGCGTAGGCGGCGGTAGGTGCTCCTGGTAGTCGTCTGTCTTGGAGCTTCTCCAACGGCCGAAGGGAGATAATATAATCTCGATGTTTTTCTAGAATCTTGAAATTCCGTAATCAGGAACCCTGGAATAACGTCCAGCGTTAATAAAATAATCCTACAGTGACCATAACCAGCCAGTACGCCACGCCTACGGTGATGATAATGGATGATGAAAGTACCTAATTTTACCTAGTAGGCAATGACTGTGGCTGATGGTCTTTGAGAACAGATATCCGAAGCTAAAAATAGTAATTACTGTTTAAAACAATTAAAATGATAAATTTGGCTATTATAAAAATATGTAGGTAGATATATTCGAAGCTAAAAATAATAATTACTGTTTAAAACAATTAAAATGATAAATTTGGCTATTATAAAAATATGTAGGTAGATATATTCGAAGCTAAAAATAATAATTACTGTTTAAAACAATTAAAATGATGAATTTGGCTAATATATAAAAATATGTAGGTAGATATATTCGAAGCTAAAAATAATAATTGATGTTTAAAACAATTAAAATGATGAATTTGGCTAATATATAAAAAATATGTAGGTAGATATTTTTATGTAACGGTCACTAACAAACATACAATTTTACATCTATTCATACAAACTTTATAATTTAAAACTATTCCCCACAATATCAATAAATGAACACAAAAGAAAATAAGGGGTTTTGCAATTTAGAATAAAACATTACCTAAAACAGACCTAGAATATACTCCTACGTAAAATAATACAAAGTATTCGCCACTTACCGAATTTCGGGTTTAAAACACACTTATAGATGTAAGCGATTATATTTTACATTCGCACTAGGTATTATAAAATATTCTCCGAATTTACATAAATTATTTTTGAGGTCGGACAAATTCATTAGAAATCGTGCTGAGAGGAGCTACGAATGTCCTTCGAGCGAATCAGATTGCAAATGGCGAGTGGTCAACGAATCCTACATCACGGCTTACGTAGTCGCCGCGCTCGGAGAACAAAAGACCCAGCGAAAAATGTCGCGGTACAAACGCAGAACTAGACAATGCTTGAGTTGACGAACTTCTGTGACATTTTATGTAATAATATTTAAGAACTGTAGGATAATGATTTTAATAATTGAGATTAATATTTAATTAGGTTTAGGTATTTTTAGATTAAGTTTTAGATTTTTATTTATAGTTGACTGTTGGGTCTGTTTTTGCAGAATTGCGAATTTTGGATTACCGCCAAAAGTGGCCGCTTTTGGCGTGAATCAATTTTTCGCGTACAAAAACGGACCCAACATTTGTGCATAGTTATTTAATAAATAGTATAAGTGTTTGCCGCGAGATTGTAATCCCGAAATTGTTTCAAATAAATCCGGTTTAGTAGCTAAAAATTAAAATCGACTGGCGTTGCTAGTGTGCCCTACCCTTCAGCTCGCCCTTACATAAATAAATACATGGTAGAAGCTAGATTTGAAAAATCCATAGGTGCATACTCGGTTTTAAACTACTAAAAATCTCTACTGAGCTACTTGCGCTCTCATATCCCTCGTTTGTTTTTCCTAGCAATACCTCCTTCCTTTTCTTCGGTTTATTCTTCGGTAACCGCTATGCAAAATTTAAAAAAAAAACTAGTATCTATTATCATTTTTTTTTCGTCTGAAGACTTTTTTTCAGTGTTTGTTGTCTGATATCCGTAACATAAGTGCTTAAGCTCTTATAGTACGGAAACAATGAATGAGAGCTGTTAAAAGAGAAGAAGATATATTTTATCTAACTTTAAAATATATTTTTTTAAGGTGACGGGTAGGGCACACTATCGACGCCAATCGATTTTAATTGTTAGCTACTAAAGCGGATCTACTACTATTATTAAATAACCATGTACAAATGCGGACCCAACATTTGTACGCCAAAAATTTATTCCGCCGTGGCCGCTTTTAATTAATAAATGCCGTGTGGACCCCGGCATAGCAGAATAGGCCACCCTCACCCTTACCGAGGTGTCGTAAAAGGCGACTAAGGTAAAGCTGCTGGCATGATCATCAGCACCCAGAGAAGGAAAACTCTGCATTTATATCAAAACCCTCGCCAACCCGTCCGCCAAGCGTGGTGAGTATGGTAATTACCCCTCATGTGATTGAGGGAGGCCCGTGCCCCAGCAGTGGGGACTTAAATGGGTTGACGATGATGATGAATTAATAGATAGTATAAGTGTTTGCCGAGAGGCTGTAACCCCGAAATTGTTTAAAATAGATCCGGTTTAGTAGCTAACAATTTAAATCGATTGGTGTCGCTAGTTAGGGCTACCCGTCGCCTTAATTCATGCAGTCCACTTCACTTCTCTTCGCTAACAAATAAGTACAGCTTCTATATTGTGTTGTTTTATCATTGTAGGTTCTAACTTACAACTAGAGAATCGAGAATCGGCCAAGCGCGAGTCGGACGCTTAGCAAAAGTCAGACGAAACAGAATTCCCGCAACCGATCAACTTTTTTTGTTGACTATAGACTAACCCATAATAATTTATATAATCATAATAATATCCTCCAACCGATTACGGCTATGGCGGCCAATCTCAACGATCAGCTGTGGGAATGTCAGCTGTATGAAGAAGAGCGGCAACAGATGCCGAATGACTGGAACAGAAACGAGATAGGACCAGTATACCATCAAGAGATGGTCAACTCTGCAGAAGGTTTTCGACGGTTGCGTGCGTTTGCACACAAAAGACTTAACATTAGGAAGGAGATTGATTGATGTGGAACTGCCCGAGCGCGAGTCGCTTGTGTTGTGGTGTTTCACGCCCCATTTGGGGAGAAGTGACATTGAGATGCGACACAGACACAAACTTTGTAGGGAGTGAAGAAACGCACCGGGGAAAGAGCCCTTAGCAAGTACCTGGTGAGCGTCTACCAAGATTCGGTCCGTATGCCGAGACGGTAGGAAGGACCATGGGCTGGTGGAGGGACTGTGTCTACCCTCATATTCCGATAGGACACTACTGTGACACGATCGGAGAGGGATCCGGCGCAGAACCAACGGCAAAACGTTCTTTCCGAGGCACGGGGGTACAAGACCGCCAACTTCCAGACTCCGGGCTGCCACAAAGAATTTCTTACCGAAAACATAGGTACAAATTTTTGGCCCGACACGGGGATCGAACCCGGGACCTCTTGAGCAGCCGTCGCTTTAAAGTGCTACCCACTAACCACACAGGCAGTCAGTATATAATTATACTGATTAACCATCAACTACAATCTCACCTGATGGAGAGTGACTATTATTCTTTACTGTAATTTTTTTTGTACATGATAGGTGGCTGACGAGCAGACAGATCACTTGATGGTGAGCGATTGCCGCCACCTATGGACACCCGCAACACTAGTGAATTCACATAACCCTTTTCCCCCGGATTGGGCCTCCGGTACCTTCACTCACGCAGCGAAACACAGCACAGTGCTGCTTCACTCCGGTTTTCTGTGAGGCCGTGGTATCACTCCGGTCGTGCCAGCCCATTCATGCCGAAGCGTGGCTCTCCCACGGTCGTTTTTTAATGTATTTTTTATGTGATAGGAGGCAGACGAGCAGTCGGATCGCCTGATGGTAAGCGATTGTTGCCGCTCATAGACACCCGCGACATCAGTGAAGTCACAAGTGCGCTGCCAACCTTAAAACCCCCATTTCCCCCGGATAGGTGACAAATGGTAAAAAAAGGGCCGTAGTAGAGATTTGTAAATCATACAAAAAAGATAGTTTCATGGCTCCGTTTATTCTTTTGTAATACGGAACCCTAAAAACGTTACAAAAAGAAGACGATGCGATAGGACGTAAACTTGAACCGAAGATGCTTGAAAAGCTTCCGCCACTTAAGACTAGGGTTGCCATCAAAGAAAATAACATTCTTAAGTAAGCTAAAATGAAGTGCCCTTTTGTGAAAGATGTCACAAAAAAATCAAATACCCTTTTTTATGTGAGAGGTGGCAGACGAGCAGACGGATCACTGATGGTAAGCAATTCCGCCGCCCATGGACACCCGCAATACCAGTGGAGTCACAAGTGCGCTGCCAACCTTTTCCCTTTCCCCCCATTGGGCCTCCGGTAACCTCACTCACACGGCGAAACAGCGAAGGCGCTGCTTCACGCCGGTCTTCTGTGAGGCAGTGGTATCACTCCGGTCGAGCCGGCAAAACAACAAAAGCCGAGCCGGCAAGCCAACAAAACTTCAAATAACATTAAGCCGTGTGGTCCCCGGCAGAGTAGAATAGGCCACCCTCACTCTTACCGAGGTGTCGTAAAAGGCGACTAAGGTAAAGCTGCTGACATCATCATCAGCACCCAGAGAAGGAAAACTCTGCATTTATATCAACCCTCGCCAACCCGTCTGCCAAGCGTGGTGAGTATGGCAATTACCCCTCATGTGATTGAGGGAGGCCCGTGCCCCAGCAGTGGGGACTTAAATGGGCTGATGATGATGATGACACTCAAGAAAAGGTTTTACCGAAGTCCGCACCTAATCTCTGTTGAATAATTGATTGTTGTATTAAATTACAAGATAGTATATTGGGCGCCGACTTCGGTAAAACCTTTTCTCGAGTGTACTGTTATAAAATGTTATTTGAAGTGTATAAAGTAATAAAAATATTATTTTAGACTTTTTAGTTCGTGGTTTTTGAAGGCGTTTTTTTTTTCAAAGATAATTTTTATCAAACTTTTTAGTGTCTCATTTTTCCGCAAAAAAAGGAGACACTAAAAAGACCTTTTTAAAATTTGAGGGTTCTCATTTTTTTTTGAAGTCGGTTAAATAGCAGATGTAGCTTTAAAAAGCAATCAAGCAGATGATTCGGCGTTGGTTTGGTAGATGTCACTGTGCATTTTTACATCACGAGTAAAGAGTGTTTCCTGAAAAATGACCTTAAGCCACCTGCCCACATTAGCAATTTGAGAAAAGTATGGGAAATAAACCAGATATCTAGAAGATATTAGAAATTTTGTTTTGTACCAAATAAAATTATTTTTGATATTTAATGAATCGTCTCCCTGACTGATTCTCGAATCGTACTTTACTATATAGCCGTTGATATTGGTCGTTTTCCTCTAGATGGCGCTAGCACTGGTTAGCTGACTAGGGTGTATCTGTGAACATTTACATCCCTCCAACCACGTGTTATAACTGAACAACATTTGTTCTTTGACTTTCGGAAATTCGCATAAAAATTTTAACTTTTCATAAAAAGTCGTTCACTTGACTTGGTCATTTTATAGACTGATATATATGATACATAGACTTACCGGATGGCGCAATTAGTAGTGACACTGCCTCTTGCGCCAAAGGTCGTGGGTTCGATCCCCACCCTGGACAAACATTCGTGCGATGAACACTTGTGTTTGTTCAGTGTCTGGGTGTAATATATGTATTTAAGTATATATTTGTGTTCCTCTGTTGTCTGATATCTGTAACACAAGTGCTTAAGCTACTTAGTACGAAATCAGGTCAACGTATGAGATGTGAGAATTATTATTATTTTGTATTTGTAGTCGAAAAAATTTTCGACGAATTTCGAAAAGTTTTTAAATATGTATTAAATATATATTTTAAATATGTATTAGTAGTTATTAATATTTATTATATAATATCATATTTTGCCGCCACAAATTTTCTGCTTCGCCCGATTCTTCGGTTGACTGGTAGAGAATGCTGTAAGGCATTAAGTCCGCCAATTGTACTTTTTTTTTTTACTTTGTGCAATAAAGAATAAATAAATAAATAAATAAATAAATAAAAGTCATAGAACAAATGTTGTTCAGAATGGTTAAAGGGATGTAAATGTTCACAGATACACCCTGCATATAAGTTACTCTATGCTAGATGGTGTATCAACACGATGATGGTGGCTTACTTGCATTCATCTATCTACTCATTTTTCGGAACAACATTTGCCTAAACACAATTTAGAAATTCTATCAAATATTTTTGCATTCAACCAAAATAACCAAATGAAACGTCCGGCTTTGTACTAAAATTAGGTTTAGTTTTTTAGGTATTCCAAAAAGTTTTTCCTACTGAATGTTGCTGCAAAATACGAGTAAAATAGAGTTTTTAAAAATATGGGAATGTTCACCGATACAAACTTTTGTTTCAAAGCAAATCTGCCGACTGACTCCATGTGGGGGCATTCTCGTGCATACGACATTAAGGCGACGGGTACCCTAACCAGCGACACGAATCGATTTAAATTGTTAGCTACTAAACCGGATCTATTTTAAACAATTTCAGAGCGGGAGTCTCTAATCAAACATTGATACTATTTATTTTTTTAATATTTTTTTTATTTACTGTAGATAGGTAAGCGTTTAACCATATTTCAACTGATGGTAAGTGATAATAAGGTCTAAGATGTAGCACGATTAACTAGAAGATACCTATTCTCTCGCGCTTTGAAAACCCCCAAATTGTAACCTCTAGGGAACACCTCCTCAGGCAACTGATTCCACTGTTTCGCAGTACGAATAAGGAAACAGGATTCAAACCTCTTTGTGCGGACTTTTGGTATTTCTACCATGTACCGGTGTCGATTGAGGGTCTGCCTGGTGGAGTGGTGGAAGAACGGAGATGCTCCAATGGCATTGTACAGTTCCGTGGCGCACTCTCCAAAATGTATCAAATTTAATAATTATGCACTACTTTTTGATCTGTTTTTGCACTCGAAATTTGGATTAACACCATAAGTGGCCGTTTTTGGCGGTAATTCAAATTATGAGTACAAAAGCAGACCCAAAAGTTAAGTATAAGTTTTAAATAAATAGTGGAAGTGTTTTCCGAGAGATTGCATTTTCGAAATTGTTAAAAAGATATCCGGTTTATTTGCTTACAATTAAATTAGCAACTAAACCGTCGCTAGTGTGCCCTTCCGCTTCTTAACCTTAACGCTCCTATGAGCATCCTTGTCTGTTGTCTATTGCCTCCAAGATGATGATGATTTTTTCTATATCTTAATATTATCTCCTATGAAGGCCTTAGAATGTTTCATTCCGTGTTTTTTTTCCTTGTCTTCTTCTTTGACGACCCGTTTGGAACAGTGGTAGTGAACGCTGCCATTGGTCCAAGGGTTGCGGGTTCGATCCCCGCACAGTACAAACATTTGTGTGCATGAACATGTCTGTTTGTATTGGTCTGGGTGTTTCCTATGTACTATAAGTATGTATTTACAAAAGAAAAGTAGTATATGTATATATTTGTAATCCCACTGTTGATTCTGATATCCGTAACACAGGTGCTTGAGCTACCTATCTCGGAGTCAGATCAATGTATGTGATGTTGTGAAATATTTATTTATTTATTTATTATTTATTTACTTAGTTTTAGTTACTCTTTAACCACCTTATTATAAATCGCGACCTAAAGTTATTACCGTACTAAAGCTCATGTCATCTCTAGCAATACGCAACGTAAAAATGGGGCTGACACGAATTTTGTTGCGGAACTCTCCTTAGTTCGCGTTTTGTAATAATGGGGTAAGAGTTTTTGACAACCCTATCAAAGGCCGCTGCTGGTGTCATATCGTAAGTGGATTCTGAACTCGACACACAATGTTAGTTTAGTCCCCGTTTTATCTTAAGACGGTTCCTTTGGCCATCCTTACATATGGCATCAGCTGTTTGTCCATTCCGTTAAAATCAACTGGCACTGACTTCTTCTTATTTTATTTGTGGCAATCAACTCCTCAACTGAGAATTACTCCTGCCATTATCATGTTTTAGATTTTAGGCATTATTAAGCGGGACAACCGAAGATAATTCGCCAATGTCAAGTAACTTATTGAGAACGAAAGAGAAGTAGGTAGTCAACAGTCGAAGTCAGTCAAAGTCACAGTCACTCAATAAAACGCCGGTGTTTTGCGTTTTATCGACCTACGGATTCAGCGGATATCACTCTAAAAGCGATTGCGGGTTTTAAGACTCTATTAGGTCCAAGCAAGTTGTCACGAGACAACGCACTCGACACACAATAGCAGTGTTAAAAACGATACAATCCAACGATTCTTATTATTACACAAATAAACACCAAACTTGCACAATAAAAACCACTAGACACTAATTTAAAACCTTTGAATTGCATCAGCCCACGCGGCTTCTATAGCCCTACCCGCCGAATCTTGTGATATTTGCAGTCGAAAATTTATCATTGAGAAAGCTACAAACATTTTATAATGTAGTCTAGAAAGGCATGTCTTCTTGGAGACCAAGGACTGAAGCTTAAGAAAGTTATGCTTCGGCATGAATGGGCTGGCTCAACCGGATTGATACCACGGCCTCACAGAAAAAAGGCGAAAATCACTTTACCATTCGGTGATCAGTCTGCTCGTCTGCGCCCTATCTCATAACCACCCGATGGTAAGCGATTGCCGCCGCCCATGGACACTCGCGACACCAATTTCTTAACAGAAAAACTCAGGTATTAATTTTGGCCCGACCCGGGGATCGAACCCGGGACCCCAAGCACAGCCGTCGCTTTAAAGTGTGACCCACTAACCAACCATTGCGCCATCGAGGCAGTCATAAACTACTTATGTAAAACGTTACATATGTAAAACGAAACGTCTCTGAACGAATGATTGAATGATTCGATCAATTTTGACACTTTATCCTGCGGTTTTTTATTTGGAATAAAAAATTAAGAACTAACATTATTCCGTAATAATTATGAGATAGATTAGGATTAAAAGTTTTATGTACCTGCGAAGAGGTAGTGAGGGCGGGACACTAAACTGTTGTAAAATACTCCAAAACCAGAGTATTTTTACCTAACTTTATGCTCGAAACTGAGCCGAATAGGAAATGCCTCCGTAAAAAAACGAATGTGAATCGATAAAAGAGGCGTGTTGAAGAGAACAAATCTATGACTGATGGTCTATGTTTTTTTTTTCTAAATGGGTATTGTACGGCGCCCGCTTAGTAGACCACGAAGTACCGTACATATAGTAGTTAAGGTAGAAGAGTAGTTGTAGTAGATACGCCAGAGGAAGAACTTTGGCCGCCGTCTACGAGTGGACGGCGGCCAAGCGAGCGGCTGGCGATCCCTTCTGCCCCCGAGAAAGGGAGGCGAGAAGAAAAGAGGATCGTCAGCAAATGTCGGAGATATGGACGGCCTCTCTCCAGGTGGAGAGGTACGGCCGTCCCACGCTCGCGGCGCTCGCCCCGTCTTGGACCGGTGGCTCGAGCGCCCCCACGGGTTTTTGTCCTTCCGGACGGTGCAGGTACTTACCGGGCATGGTTGCTTCGGTAACTACCTGCATCGCATTCAACGGGAGGACACTCCTTCGTGCCACCAGTGCGGCGCTGCGGAGGACTCGGCGCACCACACGTTGGTGGTGTGCCCGTCCTTCGACCAACAGCGGTCCGCGCTGGTCGCGGAGGTCGGACGGGACCTCTCGTTGTCCAGCATAGTTGTAGCTATGCTGGATAGGGAGAGGGCCTGGTCAGCCTTCGCCCACTTCTGCGAGGAAGTGGTGGCGCAGAAGGAGGCGGCGGAGCGGGAGCGCGAGTCTAACCCCCTCGCAGGCCCGCTTCGAGCAAGGAGAGGACGGGTTCGGCGGAGAACTCTTCGTCCTCTCCGTGGAGGTGGCCAGCCGGCCACAGGGACGGGGGTCCCTTTGCCGGCACTACCATTGGCACCTCCACCGCTCGTTGGGGACGGCTCAGCTCATCCGGCTGTCCCCAACCCCCCTCCTCCTAGCCTGAGGAGGGGCGTGGCCGCACACCCCGTGTAGAGGCCTGTGGGGGAGTGGGGTTGCGGGGAATAGCCTCGTGCAGTTCCCGTGACCCCATTCTATACCCACGGGTGGTTGAGCCCCGGGAGTTTTAGTGGGTATGCCCTCAGGTCGCTTCTTGTTAGAAGAAGCGGCCCGGAGGGTGAGCCCCACAGTACGGGTCTGCGTAATGCATCTCTCCCTGGAAAACAAAAAAAAAGAGGAATAACTTACAGATATGAAATATATGTGTAAAAATAAGCTGAGTGAGGGCCATTTATACTAGACATCATAACACATCATAATATTCATTTGGCACTGTCTGGACATGATTGAATATAGATTTGTTTTTTTTTCCTTTTGTTTTATTTTTATGTATTATTAATTGTTTTTTGTTTTCTGTTTGTGCCAAATTGTGTTCTGTTTACAATTGCTATATGTTCTGTGTTGTGATGTCTATTTCTTTCTTTCTAAAAAGTCGTATTGCTTAACTCTATTAAAAATACATTTATTTACCAAGTTTCAATAGTATAGTTCCTATAGTTTCGGAAAAAAGTGGCTCTGACTTACAGACGGACGGACAGACGGACAGTCGTATAGACAGACATGACGAATTTATAAGGGTTTCGTTTTTCTCCATTTGGCTACGGAACCCTAAAAATAATTTGCGATTTTGCACATGTTATTCGTCTAGCTGTAGGGTCAATATCCTAGGTTTTTTTTGAGTTCAAAAATCATAATCTCTATACATTTTCAGTGAATTGACTAAAAAAAAATATTTTTTGGTATGCCAAGACTTGACATCTAACTTTAGGGGGACAAGTTCTAACAGAATACAGAAAGAATATTATTTGGCTGGCACTTTCAAATTTGGACCAACATATGAGAGTCCGAGGATCTGACCCGTTTGGATCATTGGTAGTGAATACTGCCTCTGACGCATGAGTTGCGGGTTCGATACCCCCACAGTACAAACATTTTTGTACGTGAACATGTCTGTTTGTGTTGGTCTAGGAGTTTCTATTTATTATAAGTATGTTTTTTTACGTGATAGTTGGCAGACAAGCAGTCGGATTGTAGTAAAGTTGATGTGAGTATAGATAAATAAGTGGCAAATCTTTCGTTCATTCTTGAGTGGTTAGTTTCGAAGATAATAACGTACTGATAGATAATTCAAATTAGCCGTGTGGTCCCCGGCAAAGTAGAATAGGCCACCCTCACTCTTACCGAGGTGTCGTAAAAGGCGACTAAGGTAAAGCTGCTGGCGTGATCATCAGCACCCAGAGAAGGAAAACTCTGCATTTATATCTAAACCCTCGCCAACCCGTCTGCCAAGCATGGTGAGTATGGCAATCACCCCTCATGTGATTGAGGGAGGCCCGTGCCCCAGCAGTGGGGACTTAAATGGGCTGATGATGATGATGATGATGATGATGATGATAGGTAATATTTTGATGCAAACAAAATTATTTCACGTGCATCCAAATGTAGGTTGCAGCGTTAGCGTTTAGTTAGTAGGTATGTACGATGGCTTGCCCGTACAGGTATGTTCGTTTTATTTCTGCAAACATATTAAGGACTTTATTACACCCCCGCTTGATTTGGTTTTCGGGGAACGCAGAGATCGGATGTTTCGATTCGCTGTGATATGGTCTCCGATTTACTTCCTTTGTAGCCCGGAACGTTTCCCGTTAGCTATTGGGTCTTTAGGTTCGTTCTCCGATGAAAGGGAAACGAGTAGAGCGAAAATAGCCGTCAAAATTATACCCTAGTGGTAAATATGAAAAGGGTCCAGAGGGTCCGTTGTAGAATAGTAAACTCGTAAAAATGAAGCATAAAATATTTATTGTATAAAAACAACAACTGGCACGCAAAATGGCAACAGGAGAAGAGAGAGAATCAGAAACAGCATGCGCTATAATTGGCTGGCGCAGTGGCGCCATCCAGTGACATGTATTACAAACTAGCTGTCGGTATGGCAGCATCTGTTTACATATTTACCACCTAGTTTTACAATGACCTATATAACACGGTAGATATATACGCTACATGTACTGTGATTAAAATCTGACTGAACAGACATCTTCTAGGTAAACGCGTATCATCCTAGACCTCATCGTCGCTTTCTATCAGCAATCTTGTAAGCTGGATGATAAGCAATTAAATAAAATCGTAGATTTAGGGCTGATTCGCCCATTGCAATCTTACTCCGATACTAAATTTATGATATAGCGCAGTCATTCTTTTTTTATGTGTGTATAACACAATTTATCTCCCGTTTAGAATCCTACGAAAGTTTATAAACTTCCTTGTAAATTGATAAACTTATGGATCTTGTTATTTTCCGGTGACATATATAGTGGTGTGGCAGACGAAAGAAAACGCGCATAAAAATAGTGAAAGAATATTATTAAAATAAATAAATAAAAAATACAAACCAAATTTCCAAGCAAGATTTTTACGACAAGAAAGAAACAAAAAAGCAATGACAACTTCTGTCAATATAAGTAAAAGCCGTCGCTTTAAAGTGTTACCCGCTCACCACTGCGCCAACGAAGCAGTCTCTAAAGAACTAAAGTTCTTACTGTACTAAAGCTCATGTCATCCCATTCTAACACGCAATGTTAAAACGGGCTGGCACGAGTTTTGTTCCGGGACTATCCTCAGTTCTCGATTTGTAATAAGGGGGGCAGTGTATATATTTTATACGACGTGTGGTCTCCGGCAGAGTAGAATAGGCCACCTTCAGTCTTACCGAGTTGTCGTAAAAGGCGACTAAGGTAAAGCTGCTGGCAAGATCATCAGCACCCAGAGAAGGAAAACTCTGCATTTATGTCAAAACCCTCGCCAACCCGTCTGCCAAGCGTGGTGAGTATGGCAATTACCCCTCATGAGATTGAGGGAGGCCCGTGCTCCAGCAGTGGGGACATAAATGGGCTAACGATGACGATGTATATATTATTTATTTATTTTGTGGTATCTTCGTCGATTTTTTTAAGCACTCATTATTACGTGGTGCTAAGATTAAGTCTCATAACAGCTTGTAATTTCCGGTTGTGTGCAAAGCTGTCGCTTTGGAACCCGGGGTTAATTTTACTTTTTATATGTTAGGTGGCAGACGAGCAGACGGATCACCTGACGGTTAGCGATTGCCACCCATGGCAATTAACAGATAAGATAAAGATAAAAGATAAAAAAAAAATCTTTATTCAATTAGGTCCACACAGAACACTTTTGAATCTCAAAATAGGTACGTAATATCTACCGCTGGTTTGGAATGTCGATTTCTACTGAGAAGACACCAGTAAGAAACTCAGTAGTTACTCTTTTCAAATATTTAATATTGATTCAATTGAGAAGAAAAAAATACAATTACGAAAGTTAATAGACTACTATGAATAACATGAGGTGTCGTAAAAGGCGACTAAGGTAAAGCTGCTGTAATGATCATCAGCATCCAGAGAAGGAAAACTCTGCATTTATATCAAAACCCTCGCCAACCCATCTGCCAAGCGTGGTGAGTATGGCAATTACCCCTCATGTGATTGAGGGAGGCCCGTGCCCCAGCAGTGGGGACTTAAATGGGCTGATGATGATGAATAACAACTCAAAAGATTAATCAATTAACAACAGTGAGAGAGCTACGCTTCGGCATGAACGGGCTGGCTCGACCGGAGTATTACCACGTCCCCACAGAAAACCGGCGTGAAGCAGTGCATGCACTGTGTTTCGCTGCGTGAGTGAGGTTACCGGAGGCCCAATCCAGGGAAGGGGGGTTAAAAGGTAAGCAGCGCTCTTGTGACAGGTGTCCATGGCGGCGGTAATCGCTTACCATCAGGTTATACGTCGGCTCGTCTGCCACCAATATCACAAATAAAAAATGGACACCCGCGACACCAGTGGAGTCACAAGTGCCCTGCCAACCATTAAACCCCCTGTCCCCGCGGATTGGGCCTCCGGGACCCTCACTCACGCAGTTAAACACAGCACAGTACTGCATCACACCTATTTTCTGTGAGGCCCTTATCAGTTTCATCTGGAGAATGAGCTGCCATCAGCGGCTTTTTCCGGTGAATACAGCATATTTTTTAAATCAGCCTATAAACTGCAGGGCAAAGGGCTCCATCATAGAAATCAAGTCATCGCTACTATGATGGTATTAGGCGTAATCACCACGCTTGCCAAATGTGGATAGGTGATCACAAACCCGAGCTATGTCCGAATAATTAGAAACATAGTTTTCGCTCGACCCGGGATTCGAACCCAGGACCCTGAGATCACGGCCCGGTACTTAAACCACTACACCAACAGGGCGTTATACAGCATACGGTTCTTAAAAAAAGGAATGTTAAGGTTTTCAAAGGGTAGGCAGAGCGTAAGCAGGTCCTCTGGAGTTGCAAACTTTCCTAGGCTGCGGTAATCGCTTACCATCAGGCGAGCTGTACGCTTGTCTGCCACCGAGGTAGTATACCTAATAAAAAAAAAATCAGACGCTACAAGGTTTCTTGTCTGCTTTTTAACGTGTCTGCGATAAAATATCATCGATAGGAACCACGACCCGGCGCAGAATACTCAATAATTCAATATGGGAAGGACTACGAAATAGTGATGTTATCGGTTCCAGGCAGGAGTCGATGGGATTCTTACCCTACTACGGCAAAGCAAAAGGAGGGTTATGATTTTCACAGGCTATGTACATACATATGTATGTTCATCTGTTTCCACGTAACTAAATAAATAAATAAATATTTCACAACATCACATATATTGATCTGACTCCGAGATAGGTAGCTCAAGCACCGGTGTTACGGATATCAGAATCAACAGTGGGATTACAAATATATACATATACTACTTTTGTAAATACATACTCATAATACATAGGAAACACCCAGACCAATACAAACAGACATGTTCATGCACACAAATGTTTGTACTGTGCGGGGATCGAACCCGCAACCCTTGGACCAATGACAGCGTGCACTACCACTGTTCCAAACGGTTCGTCATTAACTTCTAAACTAGTTCTCATATTTGAACAAATGAGGTGTCGTTAAAAGCGTCTTGGTTGTCTTCTGGTTATAGGCAACATGACGTCACGTTAAATTTATTACAGCGCCCTCTAGGGGACTTAGAGTAAGGAACTGAAAAAAAAAATTGCTTGACGGTACCGTGTGGGGTATCAAATGAAAGAGCTTTTTTAGCACATTTCAAATATTATGTACTTTTTAGATCGTGTTTTTTTCGTAGTCGGGTTTTAGTTTTTAAACTTTATTTTTATTAATGAATTTATTAAATACATGGGCCCAGTGTCTGTTGGCTGGCTTGCTGCTTTGTTCACAAACATTTTACTTACTAATCGTCTCCAGGCCGAGTTCATGTTGTCCAAGGTAGTTTGCTTCTCTTTTGAGTTTTGGTGACCTCACAAAGAGTTGATTCGGCAAACATGATAGCCAAATTGTGATATCTTAAGCAGTTTTCATGCTAACGAAGGCATGAATAGAACATCGATATTTTTGAGAGGCACTAGAATAAACCAGCCAATTGAGAGGTGAATCTTGCGCACGAAGGGTTCTGTATTTACCAAAAAGGCAAACACGCCCTTTCAATATTTATTTAATTTAAATTTGATTGATTGTTATGTAAAAGTATAACTAACTGCTTATCTCTTAACTTTGAATCGACGGCTGCGCTTGTGGTTTTTGATTCGATCCCAGGGTCGGGCCAAAATTTGTACCTGAGTTTTTCTGTTGTGAATTTCTCAGTGTCAGCCCGGAGTCTGGAACTTGGCGGTCTTGTACCCCCGAGCCTCGGAAAGCACGATAATCCGTTGGTCCTGCGCCCGATATCTCATGTCGTGTCAAGCTGGTGTCCCATAGAAATATGAGGGCAAGGGAATAGAGAGTGCACAATCGGCTCGGTCGAGACGCGCGGAGCACGGTGCGAGGGGGAACAGCGGCGATAGGCCCCCGGACTTCAACCTTACCAACAGTGCACCATGCACTCACTCACGCAAAATATCGTTGAGGATTTTTATATTTATCTCAACTCAATAATTATTCTACGTACAAATCAAGCATTTCATTCATCTCCGAGATTAGGATCCCAATCAATGGTCCTTCGAGACGGATTTGAACCAGCGACATACGGATATATCCTTTTTTTTTTGGTGACCCAGTGAAAATGCTCTTTATGCACGCTGAGAGGGGCTCTCCTCCGGGTTAGGTCTCTGCTAATCAGAGACCGTCCGGAGGCATACCCAATAAAAACACTGGGGCGTTTCCATCCGTCGCCCAGGAGCACTACGGATAATATATCCTGCGTATGTGGCTGATCGTTGAGATTATCCACCTTAACCGAAATCGTTTGAAGGATATTATTATTATATAAGTATGTAGTTATTCTGTATTTTTTTTTCGATTTTGATTCACATCACTAAATTAAAGCCTACGGGAAATTCTCAGAGAGCACACCTGTTGTGAAGCGGTTTGTACGCTGCGGTTGAAAATAATCCTTAGCCATTTATTGGTTGATAAACCATTTATTCATGTCACGTTTTCTTGGTTTGTTAGATTCTAGGTATCTTTATTTGAAACGAAGCTTTGGCGACATGACAGAATACTTATTTTAAATATATATTTATGGCTCTACCCAAAGATGTCTCGGCAATGTCATGTAACTTATTGAGAATAAGTGATCAGGCAACAGTCGAAGTCAATCAAAGTCACAGTCATTCAATAAAACGCCAGTGTTGTACATTTTATCGACCTACCGATTCTGCCGATACCACTCTAAACACTGGTTTTCAGACTCTATTTAGTCCAAGCAATTTGTCCGTGAATACTCACTCGGCACACAATAGCAGTGTTAAAAATGATACAATAATAATTCTCACAACATCTCTTACGTTGACTTGATTCCGTACTAAGTAGCTTAAGCACTTGTGTTACAGATATCAGACAACAGAGGAACACAAATATATACTTAAATACATATATTACACCCAGACACTGAACAAACACAAGTGCTTATCGCACGAATGTTTGTCCAGGGTGGGGATCGAACCCACGACCTTTGGCGAAAGTGGCAGGGTCACTACCAACTGCGCCATCCGGTCAGTCAAATTCAACGATTATTATTATCAGGATCACTTTGCGTCACTTCAATGCACAAATAAGAACCCAGGTTGGGCCGCCGGTACCCTCACTCACTTTACTTACTTGCTACTACTTTTTTTATTATCAAACTGTAAGTAAAGTGAGCATGAAAAATTACGTCGTAATCGGCTAAATGAGGGAATTTCTTCTTGCCTTTATTGCATTTTGTGGCATAACGAAGGCATTACTGTTCATTCCAGTTAGAGGAAACAGTTGAAATTAGATGCACACGACCTAAATTAGTAGCCATGCACAAAGTTTCCTGCGCTGTACCTCAAACTGGAGCACAGGGATTGCAGTTTGGGAGTCTGTGTATTCGAGTTCCAAGGAAAGTTTGTCTTCGGTTAGGCGGTGACCACAGCTGTTTTAGGTAGTTCACACATTAATATTCGGCTATTACAATATACGCAATTCATCATCATCATCAGCAACCCACACTCGTCCACTGCTGGACATAGGTCTCCCCTAATGCACGCCACTACTCCCGATTTTCGGCCACCCTCATCCAGCCCACACCAGCCAGCCTTCGAATGTCATCATCCCATCTTGTCGCAAGGCGTCCTACACTACGCTTACCGAGTCGCGGTCTCCACTCAAGGACTTTACCGCTCCAACGGGTGTCAGTTCGCAATACGCAATTACAATATACAAAAACGAAAAATTCCGAAATTTTTCCTAGATCACATTTTGTAAAATAAGGTGGTCAGAATTTTGAAATAACAGATGCCAAATAAAAAGTGGCAACGAAGACGTTATGGCCTAATCTCGTGCACTCTAAATAAAATTCGAATGAGTAGTTTCTATAAAAAAGTACGCAAGATATATCTTAATGCACAAGGAAGTATGATTGAACAAGTTTTGTTATCGATGATCAATCAATATCAAAATCAAAATCAAATAATTCTTTATTTGCATAGGCTTGTACACAGCACTTACAAATCGTCATACATTTGAATGATTTAAGACTATTTATAAGTACTTATGTAATAATTTACATATATATGTTGATACATAAAATATACTAAAAAAGTAAATAAACATAATGAGATTCTACCACCGGCTCGTAAAGTTGTTCCTGGTCGAGAAGATCCGGCAAGAAACTCGTCAGTTACTCTTTTTAATAGCCAACTTTTTTACAATGGGTTTGCCCTAGGGTTCATATTAAACCCTAGAGTTAAGAAGATACGATGGAGCAAGCTTACCCTTCTTCTTCTTCACATACTTAGGCATGAAAGGTACAAGTTGCTTCAACTCATCATGATGGGTAAAATAGAGGGGAGGCGACGTGTTGGAAGAAGGAAAAAATCGTGGCTGCGCAAAATAAGGGAGTGGACTGCCATCGCATCTGTGGAACGGTTGTTTCGTCTCGCAATAAACAGAGTGGACTTTGGAAAGCTGACGGCCAACCTTCAGAACTGAAGAGGCACTCAAAGAAGAAGAGAATTCACTGGGGAAAACAGACGCTGGCAGGGTGTTCCACTCCTTGGCTGTGCGCATCACGAAGGAGGAGGTAAAGCGCTTAGTACGCAATTGAAGAATATTCACCAAGGAGGGATCCTTCAGGTGGCTAGGCAAGGTAGGTCAGGACCCCAATTCGCGTGCTCGTGTCATTTATTTTCATACGACATATATCACTAAAACATAGTTTTTTTGTACGGATTTTATGTGATATCCGCTATGTTTTCAAAATATCACGAGCACGAGAATTGGGCTCCAGTTTAATAATCGATTGTTACTTTCGAGAGTATCGATACTATCGTTTAAATCAATTTTCATTTTTGGTCGACATCAAGATTATGATGGTTTAAATTGACGATACTATTTTTTTTTAAATTTATTTAACGAACCACAAACAAGTTTCCAATGTTATTCAATTACAAAAGTATAAGGTTGTACATTGTAAATTATTGAAAACTCAACCTTGCTGGCTACATATTTATAACAAACTAATTTTAACAGAGACTCAAGCAACTATGCAATTATACATTGTTGATGCTTAAATAAAAAGCCTAAACCTAACAGGGTGCGTCGGTAAACAGTCCCCTCCTTCTATCCGCATAATGTACCACAATTCGAACAACTCCCGTCTTAAAACCTTTAGGAAATTTGTTGAAATTTTATTCGAAATGTGTGTCGTCCTTCCCATACAAAATGACGAAGTCACGTGACCGAGTTGATATGAAAAAAAAAACCTGAGCCAGTTGATATCTAATATCGAATTAATACTATGGATTAAATCGATATTAGATATCAACTGGCTCAGGTTTTGTAGTTTGAAGTAGGGCCACACTAGCGACGCCTAATTGATTTAAATTGTTAGCAACTAAATCGCATATCTTTTTAACAATTTAAACTCGGAAAACACTTACTCGTATACTATAATGTATCAATACGGGGATTAACACGATATTTATTATGTGAAACAACATTGTGTACTCACATATTTGGCTCAACGTTTCGGCTACGTTACAGCAGCCGTGGTCACGAGCGGACTATATTATATACATTGATACATTATACATTACCGTATTGATACATTATAGTTATAATGCAACGCGAAAATCTAAAAAACTACTCGTATACTATTTATTTAATACTTATACTTAACTTTTGGATCTGCTTTTGTACTCGAAATTTGAATTACCGCCAAAAACTGCCACTTATGGCGATAATCCAAATTTCGAGTGCAAAAACAGATCAAAAAGTAGTGCACAATTATTTAATAAATAGTATAAATGTTTGCTTAGAGAAACCCGATCTGAAATTGTTTAAAATAGATTCGGTTTAGTAGCTAACAATTTAAATAGATTGGTGTTGCTTGTTTTTTTTGGTCAATAGGCTAACGCTTGACCACAAACGCACCTGATGATATTTTAACTTGTAGGATTTTTTTTGTTTATTTTTCCTTTGTTTTAATGTGTTGTTTTCACTGGTATAAACATCAGAAGTTTGTTTTTTTTTGTTCTTCATTTGTAATGATGTTTGTCGTGTGTGTTTAACAAATAAATGTTTTTTATGATGGAAGGCGACGATCAGGTCTAGGATGATACGCGTTTGCCTAAAAGATGCCTGTTCATTCTTCAAAGCATTTTCAATTTATTATTGCACAATTTTTTGTCGTAGGACTTGAAATTTTTGACTTATTTTTATTTTTCACTTTTTAACGAGACTCAAATTTTTATTACACTTAAGTACAAATCAGTTCCCATTTTCAATAGGCACCCAACTCAAGTATATATTAAAATTTATTATTTCGGCATTTTATGGGAGCGGCCATCTTGGATTTGGAATTTTTCATAGTGTATTCTACTACTACCACTGGTGTTGCGGGTGTACATGGGCAGCGGCAATCGCTTACCATCAGGTGATCCGTCTCCTCGTCTGCCACCTATCACAAAAAAAACCGTAAATCGTATGATCAGGTCTTTTATCGACACAGTGTATCGGCTCCCCTCAGATGTTGATCCTCAGGTATTTATCGGTGTGGCGAGTTTTAATTCTTCTGATATTCTTTTCATTGAGCTTTACACTACATAAAAAACAAATTGAAGGAACACATTCTAAATCTAATTTTATTTTTGGTGTTTAGGCTAACGCTTGAACACTAATCACACCTGATGGAAAGCGACGATGAGGTCTAGCACGATACGCGTTTGCCTAAAAGATGACTGTTCATTATTGCCTTAAAGTTGTCCAGATTATAGTGGTCAGGAAAACCAGACCTCGGCAGGGAGTTCTATTATTTAGGGCTTAAATTAATTAGTTTTGCATTAGTTATGGCCTTAAGCAATCATCATCATCATCAGCCCATTTAAGTCCCCACTGCTGGGGCACGGGCCTCCCTCAATCACATGAGGGGTAATTGCCATACTCACCACGCTTGGCAGACGGGTGGGCGAGGGTTTTTATAATATAAATGCAGAGTTTTCCTTCTCTGGGTGCTGATGATCATACCAGCAGCTTTACCTTAGTCGCCTTTTACGACACCTCGGTAAGAATGAGGGTGGCCTATTCTACTCTGCCGGGGACCACACGGCGTACCTTAAGCAATAAAGTATGATATTCTAAATAATATGTTCTAAACACTCCTGGACTTACCTTACATCCTCCTCAAGCGAAGTATTTTTTACGATCGTTCCCAAAGAATGTGTAGAGATTACAGGAGCGAAATATTACCATCAATTTTGCCTTATAATATTATTGTTATAAGACTTTTTCCCGCAATTTTGAGAAGGATCTGTTTGAGGTTGCCCAGTTCATTTGGGTAAAAGGCTTTTCGGATGTTTCGTTGATTTTGTTTTCTTTTTTTTTCTATTAGGTAATACAATATTAGGTAAATAAGTATACCTTACCTTTCCGAGAACCGCGTTTAGCAGCCATGGGCTTTCGCCGAGTGAGTGATGGTACCGGAAGCCCAATCTAATTGAAAAAAAAAGAATGGCAACTCATTTGTGACTCGATCTACTGGTGTTACGGATGTCTTGAAGCGGCGGCTATCTTTTACCATCAGGAAACCTCTTACCATCGCCTTTCACTGAAAATAAATTTGTCAGCGTATCTTTCGAGTTTAATATTAAACCATGACACCAGCCGTATAATTATGTATTAGCAAGTTTACGATCTCCTGAAGTTGATGTAACCTCTTTGTTTACATAAATAAAGATACGGCCAATTTAGCAAAAAGTGCTATTTGTGTGATAGGTGGCAGACAAGCAGACGGATCACCTGATGGTTAACAATTGTCGCCGCCCATGTACCCTCGCAACACCAGCGGAAATACTTGTTCGCTGCCTACCGCTGCTGCTAAATCGGGAGAAGTTGAAAACCAGCGCTGACCGAGGGTGTACACTCGAGGCAGCATGAGCTGAACTTCGTCCCTTTGTCTCAAATTTGTTCTCCTTTCTCAACTAATGTACTTATAATTATGTTTTTAAGAGACAATAAACGATTTTTATTTATTTATTTACCTTTGAACCCCCTTTCCCCGGATGTTCCTGTAATACCCTCACTCGCTCGGTGAAACACAGATAAGCACCACTCTGGTCAAGCCAGCTAATTCCGCTTTGCTTCTGCCACTCCTCCACTTCGCACGGTCTTGGGCATCCATATGATAATGATAAATAATAATAATAATTCTCACCACATCTCATACGTTGACCTGATTCCGTACTAAGTAGTTAAGCTACTTAGTACGGAAAAGCACTTGTGTTACAGATATCAGACAACAGAGGAACACAAATATATACTTAAATACATATATTACACCCAGACACTGAACAAACACAAGTGTTCATCGCACGAATGTTTGTCCAGGCTGGGGATCGAACCCACGACCTTTGGCGTAAGAGGCAGGGTCACTACCAATTGCGCCATCCGGTCAGTCATATATATAAATATTTCCCAACATCACATAGGTACATTGATCTGACTCCGAGATAGGTAGCTCAAGCACCTGTGTTACGGATAGGTATAAGAATCAACAGTGGGATTACAAATATATACATAATATATAATACTTTTCTTTTGTAAATACATACTTATAATACTTATAAAACACCCAAACCAATACAAACAGACATGTTCATGCACACAAATGTTTGTACTGTGCGGGGATCGGACCCGCAACTTTGGACCAAAGGCAGCGTTCACTAGCAACTGTTCCAAACGGGTCGTCAAATAATAATGATCAGTTTATTAGCAATCAAGTCCTCCCTTACGACGCCAGGCCACATTCTTGAGTCTATCATTCTTGCCAGGATCCGGTGGTGGTGATATGGCCAGACCTTTGTTTCCAACGTAAACATCCAGTTTTCGCGGGACATAGCTGTAACAATGTAGCCGAATCCACCAGCTGCCACCAGCTGCCATGCATGCGTGAATTTCTCACGCGGTCTTTCCTTTTTCTATGTGATAGGCAGACGGATCAACTGATGGTAAGCGATTGCCGCCGCCCATATACACCTGCAACATCAGTCGAGTCACAAGTGCGCTGCCAACTTTTCAACCGTCCTTTCGCCATATTGGGCTTCCCGTGCCCTCGCTCATGCACCGAAACACAGCTTAGACGCAGCTGCTTCACCCTGGTTTTCTGTGAATCCGTGGTATCTGGTGTTGCGGGTGTCCATGGGCGGCAGCAATCGCTAACCATCAGGTGATCCGTCTGCTCGTCTGCTACCTATGTCATAAAAAAATATCACTCCACTAGAGCCGGCCCATCATCATCATCAGCCTTCCTTAATCACATGAAGGGTAATTGCCATACTCACCACGCTTGGCAGACGGGTTGGCGAGGGTTTTGATATAAATGCAGAGTTTTCCTTCTCTGCGTGCTGATGATCATGCCAGCAGCTTTACCTTAGTCGCCTTTTACGACACCTCGGTAAGAGTGAGGGTGGCCTATTCTACTCTGCCGCCGAGAGCCGGCCCATTCATGCCGAAGCGTGGCTCTTCCACGGTCGAAAGTTTCCTGTCTAAGCTTAAGGACATTAGATACTAAATTGCGAAATCACTCTTCATGAAAAAAAATGAATAGCATAAATTGTAGCGATGAGGTCCAACCATTATATTTCACTTTATTCAAAGTGATTTCAACTTTGTAGGGTCTTCATTAAGGTGTAATTTAAAGGTAGGTCCGAAAATGCTGTATTAAGAAGCCAGTCACGTCGACAATATGGATGAGTCGTTCTATTAGGGATGTTACGGTAGACTTCTGATACGGTATTCGGGCACATATATTCATAATAATATTTCCACTGAATATTGTAAATACCTACAGTAATATCCTCTAACCGATTACGGCTACGGCGGCCAGTCTCAACGATCAGCCATGTACTCAGGATTTATTATAGTGCTCAAGTGTGTGCGCAAACACAAGTGCACTCTATATTCCCTTACCCTCATACTCCGATGGGACATCAGCGTGACACGACCGGAGAGGGATTGGACGCAGGACCAACGGCTTAACGTGCTTTCCGAGGCACGGGGGTACAAGATCGCTAACTTCCAGACTCCGGGCTGACACTAAGAATTTATTACCGAAAACTTAGGTACAAATTTTTGGCCCGACCCGGGGAGCGAACCCGGGACCTCTTGGGCAGCCGCCGCTTTATAGTGCGACCCATTAACCACTACGTCAACGAGGCAGTCCTACAATATTGATTAGACAATCGACAGCTTATGTCGAATCAAGCATTTACAAATTTCGTGAGCTTAGTAACGCGTTCAGTGGTCTAATTGATAGAAGAGCCACTCGAATTGTGGAAGATCTGGGTTCCATTCCCGCTTGAACATGAGATGAAATCTTTTAGTGCGTTAATTACTAACGGATATTTAAATTACATTTTATCGGTTGCGAGTTGAAATTTAAACTTTTAGTTTAAGTTACGGATCCTTATATTTTTGAGTCATCATCAACCCATTTAAGTCCCCACTGCTGGGGCACGGGCCTCCCTCAATCACATGAGGGGTAATTGTCATACTCACCACGCTTGGCAGACGGGTTGGCGAGGGTTTAGATATAAATGCAGAGTTTTCCTTCTCTGGGTGCTGATGATCATGCCTGCAGCTTTACCTTAGTCGCCTTTTACGACACCTCGGTAAGAGTGAGGGTGGCCTATTCTACTCGGCCGGGACCACACGGCAAATAAGTTACTTGACTTTGGCAAATTATCTTCAAATATTTTTGAGTAAATAACACTAAAAATTTCATCTCGTGTTCAGGCGGGAGTAAATAGTATAAGTGTTTGCCGAGAGGTTGTAACCCCGAAATTGTTTAAAATAGATCCGGTTTAGTCGCTACAAATTCAAAGCGATTGGGGTCGATAGTGTGCCCTACCCGTCACCTAAAAAAACTACCAGAAAAAATTAAGGAAGAAGAAAGTGATAAAAAATGTATTAAACAAGTAAAAGATGTGTTAACAAAAAATACTACTATACTGTAAAAGAATATTTAACTGACAAAATATAATAGATATACATATAATATACCAGCTAACTTTGTTCCATCCTCTTATTACATTATACACCATTATATTTTAAATACATATTTTCTCACCTTTAGATACATATATTATTATATGGGAATAAGAATAAAATTCATACATGCTATTATTTTAGTTGCTATATTTATCTATTTATTAATCATATATATTATATATATTGTATGTATTAGTATATTCATATATTATTTATGTATTTGCATTTAAACTTTCTGTGTAAGTATATAAATATTTAAGATTGCACCGCCCTACACCTTCATCAAGTGTCCTTTATCCAGAGGTTGCCTGGAAGAGATCGCTCATAGTGATAAGGCCGCCTTCGTTGTACACATCCTATAATATCTGGTTTTTAAGTTTTCATACTTTATTTTGAGTGCAATAAAAGTATATTCATTCATTCATTCATGCTCATATTTAAATACTTACATATGACTTAAATTAATTATCACAATACCTCCATAGGCTCTTCCATGGAGAGTGCTCCGAAGAGCTGTTTAATATCATACCAGGGTCACGATTTTACAATCGCACGACTAGACGACGTGGTAAACTCCACCCATACTATCTGGCACCAACCCCTTCTAGAACGCTCCGTTTCCAGCGCTCATTTTTCCCACGCTCGTGCAAACTCTGGAATGAGCTTCCAGCCCTGTTTGCTACGACATGTCCTTTTTTAAACAGTTTGAAAAGAGTTCTTCTTTCACGGTAGGCAGCGGCATGACTGTGCTCCGGCATTGTTGATGTCTATGAGCGACGGTTACCATTTACCATCAGATGGGCCGCATGCTCGTCTGCTTATTATTCGGAATAAAAAAAACTATACTATATAAACCTGGTTGAATCATGATAATTTAAGATAAAATGCTGTTCCTTCTCATATTGCAGTGCGGGTTTATCAGTGGTTGCTTTGTTATTCTTTACCATCTGTTATGTACACTATGGAAGCAATAAAGAATTGAGTATTGAGTAAACAGCTGATGATGATGGAGGATACGGATATATCCGTATCCGATAAAACATCCCAGCTCTAGACGTACCTGAGGTACAGGTTTAGATAGATTATATTTGAAATGGTGAATAAAATTGCGAATTGGGGATGAAATTCATATGTTTTGGATAAAACACGGTTTAAGTGAAATTATGTGAAGAAACTGTAATGGGAAATGGAGGTAAACAAGCATGTAAGTTATTTGTGGGTAGATCATTCATCATCAGCAACCCACACTCGTCCACAGCTGGACATAGGTCTCCCCTAATGCACGCCACTGCTCCCGATTTTCGGCCACTCTCATCCAGCCCACACCAGCCAGCCTTCGAATGTCATCATCCCATCTTGTCGCAGGGCGTCCTACACTACGCTTACCATTATAGATAGATCATTGCTGTCACTTTTTAAGCTTTTCTTCCTATTACATTTCGTTATAGTGAATCGTTTATAGTGAGATACGATTTAAAAAAAAAAATCGAATGTCTTTTGTTTAAGGTGACGGGTAGGGCACATTAGCTACGCAAATCGATTTTAATTCTTAGCTACTAAACCGAATCTATTTTACAGATTTTCGGGGTTATAATTTCTCGGCAAACACTAACATTATTTATTAAATAACCATGCGCAAATGTTGCGTCCGTTTTTGTACGCAAAAAATTGATAACCGCCAAAAGCAGCCACTTTTAGTTTGAATCGATTTTTCGCGTACGCTTTGGATTCCACATTTTTGCATGGTTATTTAATAAATAGTGTAAGTGTTTGCCGAGAAGTTATAACACCGAAATTGTTTTAAATAGATCAGGTTTAGTAGCTAAATATTAAAATCGATTTGGCGTTGCTATTGTGCCCTACCCGTCACCTTAAGTGAAACTATGTGAAGAAACTGTTATGGGAAATAGAGGTAAACGAGCATGTAGATAGATTGCCGTGTGGTCCCGGCAGAGTAGAATAGGCCACCCTCACTCTTACCGAGGTGTCGTAAAAGGCGAGTAAGGTAAAGCTGCTGGCATGATCATCAGCACCCAGAGAAGGAAAACTCTGCATTTATATCTAAACCCTCACCAACCCATGCCCCAGCAGTGGGGACTTAAATGGGCTGATGATGATGAGCATGTGAGTTGCCTGATGGGTAGATCATTGCTGTCAATTTTTAAGCTTTTCTTCCTCTTTCATTTGATATCTGTTGATAGGACATCCTTATGAAAAGAGACATCCATCACTAATGTCAATCTGACGTTTGTTTTAGTTACCGCCAATTTAGGTTGTCAGAAATATAATGGATCATGAAGAAACTTACTACTGTTTTATTTAACTACAAAGATAAATAAAATAAAGGAATTAAACAATATCACACTAGATACGATTGCAAAAAAAATGTTTCTAATTTATTTTGTTAGGTTAAAATTTTTGGCTTGATCCGGGTATTAATACTGGGACCCAATTTTGTAATCATCTTGTAATATTGTCACACTATCGAATCGATTGTCCCTATCAAACAAAAGTTATCTCTTACTACAGAGAGCATCCTAAATAAACAGAGGGCCAGCTACGAAACGGAATTTACGACCAAATCCTTATCCACAACCCTTTCCCAATCGCTGTAAGTCACTTTATTTAAATAATAGTGGCCCGCACTCACGTCTTCGCTTCAAATCATTTGTTCCACTATATACCAATAGATGGCGCTAGATGTCGGTTACATCACGCAAGCGTTTTGTCTTTTCGGTTTACGTATAAGCTCTGCTGCTGTCTGTTGAATAAACCTCTTTATAAATGGTATAGAAGACAATTAATAAATAAATAAATATTTCACAACATCACATACATTGATCTGACTCCGAGATAGGTAGCTCAAGCACCTGTGTTACGGATATCAGAATCAACAGTGGGATTACAAATATATAGGTACAAACTGTGCGGATAAAGAATGGGATCAGAAATGGTGGCGCATCTATTCACTTCTCGCTCGCACACTATTTGCGTCTATACTCGCATTCCTGGGTGTGCGAGCGAGAAGTGAATAGATGCGCCGCCATTTCTGATCCCATTCTTTATCCGCACAGATTGTACATATAATACTTTTCTTTTGTAAATACATACTTTTTATATTAGAATAGTTATTTACGGGATTGCTACCATGTCGTACCTTATTTTCGAGTATCCGATATTTCGGCGCTGTTGCAAGCGCCATGGTCACGGAGTAACTGAAGATTCTGCGGGTAAGATGTTATTGGCAGACATATCGGTCTACCCTCCTTCTTAGTCTTTTACTGCGTTCACCTCCGGTACCACTGTTTCCTAACTCACTATTTATTCGCACCTGTTCTCGACACACAACACTCACAGTATCTGCCCGCGAAAATAGTGAGTTAGGAAACAGTGGTACCGGAGGTGAACGCAGTAAAAGACTAAGAAGGAGGGTAGACCGATATGTCTGCCAATAACATCTTACCCGCAGAATCTTCAGTTACTCCGTGACCATGGCGCTTGCAACAGCGCCGAAATATCGGATACTCAAAAATAAGGTACGACATGGTAGCAATCCCGTAAATAACTATTCTAATGTTAGTGACCATGAAAGTTTAAAACAATATACTTTTTATAGATAGAAAACACCCAATCTAATACAAACAGACATGTTCATGCACACATATGGTTGTATTGTGCGGGGATCGACGTAATCCTTGGACCAAAGGCAGCGTTCACCACTTTCCCAACCGGATTGTAATTTAGATGCGACAGGTATATTTTTGTACGTTTCAGGACGGTTTCATTGTAGGCCTTCAGTCAGATACGTTCGCTCGTTGTCCAACACAATAACGGTTTGTAAAGGTCAACGGTGAAATTAAAAAAGTTTTACGTACGTTGCAGACGTGTCAGTTGAGTATTTGAGTGATTGCGTTGAAGTCATTTCTGAGTGATTCTGAGCGCATGAGTTTTTTTTATAAATATTTTCACAACATCACATTCATTGATCTAACTCCGATATAGGTAGCTCAAGCACCTGTGTTATGGATATCAGAATTAACAGTGGGATTACAAATATATACATATAATACTTTTCTTTTTGTAAATACATACTTATAATATATAGGGGTGCCGTGTTGGTGTCGTGTGGTCCCGGCAGAGTAGAATAGGCCACCCTCACTCTTACCGAGGTGTCGTAAAAGGCGACTAAGGTAAAGCTGCTGGCATGATCATCAGCACCCAGAGAAGGAAAACTCTGCATTTATATCAAAACCCTCGCCGACCCGTCTGCCAAGCGTGGTGAGTATGGCATTTACCCCTCATGTGATTGAGGGAGGCCCGTGCCCCAGCAGTGGGGACTTAAATGGGCTGATGATGAATATATAGGGAACACAATACAAACAAACATGTTCATGCACACGATGGTTTGTACTGTGCGGGAATCGAACCCGCAACCCTTGGACCAAAGGCATCGTTCACTACCACTGTTCCAAACGGGTCGTCCAAAAGTTGAAAAGATGTTTAGATTCAGTAATGTAATGATACATGAGCGTGGGAGAGCCACCCTTCGGCATGAATGGGCCGGCTCGACCGGTATGATATCACGGCCTCACAGAAAACCGGCGTGAAGCAGCTGTGTTTCGCTGCGTGAGTGAGGTACTGGAGGCCCGATCCGGAGGAAAGGGAGGTTTAAAGGTTGGCAGCGCAATTAGATAGATAAAATAGATATATACGTTTATTCTGCTGCACAAAATTATTCAGTTACATATACAAGTTGTAAACACTAATTATGTACGGTACGACATTGAGATCTTCAAGAATTGAGCCTATACCTTTCTGAAGCCAACAACGCCAAAAGGCCGGCAACGCATCTCCACTTCTGGTGTGGCTGATGTTCATGGGCGGCGGTGATCACTTATGAAAAATGAATGAATGAAAAATCTTTATTTCGACAACTTACAGAGACGCTTTACAATGGTGGGAATCTCCTGTTAAGCAAAAAGAATTGCTTGTGTTAGGGGATCCCGCCCTTCAATATTGACACAGTTGTCATTTTTTATATAGTGACGTAAACTATCAATAATATCCTTACTCCTTACTAATATTATAAAGGCGAAAGTTTGTTTGGATGGATGTATGGATGTTTGTTCCTCTTTCACGCAAAAACTTTACAGTAATGTAGCTTATAGATCAGAATAACACATAGGCTATAATTTATAAAGATATTGTGTGAACGCAGACGAAGTCGCGGGCAAAAGCTAGTAAGTAATATTAATACAAAAATACAGAGGCAAGTAACAATTTAAACACTTAAAGCATATATAAGTACCAATACAAAAACAGTAGGTAATTACAGTGCACGGGTGTGTGCACGCGTGTGTGTGTGCGTACGTGTTTGTGTGTGTGTGTGTATATTTGTGTGCTCGCGTTTTGTGTGTGCGTGTGTGTGTGCGTGTAGTGTATGTGTATGTACTTTGAACATAAATGTTTAGTTAAGGATACTTACCACCAGGTGACTTGCTTGCTCGTTTGCCTCCCTTTCACATAAAAAACACGCTTGCACACATAAAAAACACGCTTGCACACATAAAAAACACGCTTGCACACATAAAAAACACGCTTGCACACATAAAAAACACGCTCGCGCTTACAACGAATTACTAATAGGCAATTATGAAATCCTGGATGTATTTTGCAATGGATTGCCCGTTTTTAAGAGAAAATTACAACATATTTTTTCGAAACAACTGGAGGGGTGAAATTAAATTTTATTAGTTAGTTTTAAACTATAAATTATTATTACTGTAATTAACTTAAGTTCCGTCATTTTTAAGCATGATGTGTACGCATGTTTAAGGATATCATCTAGCTCATAAGATTTGTCATTGTGTAGTTTACCTAAATTTTGTAATAATGATGTTCTGTTTTGTGTACCAAATAAAAATAAACTAAAAAAAAAAAACTAATAATAATCAAAATCAGAAAAACATACCTATGCAATTATTAAATGACAAAATATAAGAACTCGGACTCTATTGGGGTCGCGGGTGTCTATGGGCGGCGGCAATCGCTTACCATCAGGCGACCCGTCTGCACGTATGCCACCTATCATATAAAAAAAACATACAACAACTAAACTATTGAACAGATTGAGTACTATAGTTTAAGCATTTGTGGTACGAATATCAGACACTAGAGGAATAACCTACAAATATTACACTCAAAATCGAAGATTACCTTACATTCGGGGGGTCCGGGTTCGAAACCAAGCACCTCTAGAATTTTAAAATCTATGTGCGCATTTCTACCATTAGCTCGGCGGTCCATCGTGAGGAAACCGGCACGTTTCGGAAAGGTTCTGAAACGTGCAACCATGTTCAGTTGGTCTGGTTCCCCTGTCAAAGGGTTGCGGTCAGACAACAGTCGCTCCATTGCAATTACCAGACACCCCAAATCAAGAATCATGGTCCATCGGATGGTTTCTGAAACGTGTAACCTTATTCAGTTAGTTTGGTTCCCCTGTTAAAGGGTTGCGAAGGTCAGACGGCAGTCGCTTCATTGAAATTACTCCCCAAAGCAAGAATCATGGTCCAAGCGTATCCCGGTCTGCACAGTGGCAGTTTCATCATCATCATCATCATCATCATCAGCCTATCGCAGTCCACTGCTGGACGTAGGCCTTTCCAATTGTTCGCCACTGTGATCTATCCATGGCTTCTCGCATCCAGCTCTTGCCAGCCATCCTGCGCAGATCGTCCTCCCACCTAGCCAGAGGGCGCCCTACATACCTATATACGTTTGCCAAGACGCGGTCTCCACTCCAGAACTCGTTTACCCCATCGGTTGTCGGTTCTGCGGCTAATATGGCCAGCCCACTGCCACTTAATCCGGTGAGCAATGTCGATAACTTTGGTTCTCTGCCGGATCACCTCATTTCGGATTCGATCTCGGAGAGAGACGCCGAGCATTGCTCGTTCCATAGCCCGCTGAGCGACCTTTAACTTGTGGACCAGCCGTACCGTAAGTGTCCACGTTTCGGCTCCGTATGTCATGACGGGTAGGACGCACTGATTGAAGACTTTCGTCTTTAGGCACTGTGGTATCGACGATACGAAGACACGACGTAGTTTTTCAAATGCTGCCCAACCTAACTGGATTCTCCTATTCACCTCATCCTCGAGGTTGTTTTTACCCAATTGTTTAGGACTCAGTGGCAGTTTAGGACTGGGAATTACACACTAAGATGAGGAAGAAGTTCTTACAGGATACCAGCGTCATGGCCATACGCACTCACAAAAAAGCTGAGTGGCAACCAACACTTCCTCATTCATGATGCGCACAGCCATGGAGTGGAACGTCCTGCCAGCGTCTATTTTTCCCAGTGAATACAAACCCAATATTTTCAAAGCTAGAGTGAATAGGCTAGCTCGCTCCATATCGTAGGTTTCCTCTCAACTCTAGAGTTCAGTGTGAAGCGAAAAGCAAACCAATCTTCAATATAAATAAAAAAAAACTTCTCTCAACCATTTTGGTCTCTTTGTTTTGTGTTTGCTTTGCTATGAGATAGAGATGTTTGTGATGAGATAACCAAATAAAGTTTTATTCTATTCTCCAATCTCGACATTCAATAAATGTCGGTGGATTTTTTTTTTATTGCTTATAGTAGGAAGACGAGATTGCGGCCCATCAGATGGTAAACGGTAACCGCCGCTCATAGACATCAACAATGCCGGAGCAGAGTCATGCCGCTGCCTACCGTGAGAGAAGAACTCTTTTCAAACCTCGTTTAAAAAAGGACATGTCATAGCGATCAGGGAACACCGCGGCTGGAAGGTCATTCCAGAGTTTGCACGAGCGCGGAAAAAAGGAGCGCTGGAAACGAAGAGTTCTGGAAGGGATTGGTTCCAGGTAGTATTGGTGAAGTTTGCCGCGGCGTCTAGTCTAGTCTAGTCTAGATTGCTTTCGCGCCGCTATTTTTGATTGCGATCATTCCTTAGCCTACATTTTGCAATAGCAAAATGCAAAGTATAATTTTAATAAAGACGACATTGTTTTCATTCAAGACATTTAATCTAGCAGAAGTAGAACAAATGTAACTGCCGAGTTTAATTTCCTCTTCGCCATTGGGAAAGAAAGACGCAGATTCGAAATTGAATTTTCAGATCTTTATTACATTCAAAATGCAAAAATGCATCGAGATTTCGAGTTAATTTTGTAAAAGTGTTTTATTTACACTCATAATCATCAAATTAAGAAACTAAATTCACCACCTTCTTGCTTCTGAATCTGGATGGGTGGAGGTCCACCACCGTGCTCTTTACACTTATTTTTTTTTGCCACGCAAGTTGATTCCACAATGAGGAGGTTCATTGTGGAATCAACTTCCCGCAGCGGTATTTCCGAACCGGTGCGACATTGAGATTTCAAGAAACGAGCCTATACCTTCCTAAAAGGCCGGCAACGCATCTCCTCCTTCTGGTGTGGCTGAGGTCCATAGGCGGCGGTGATCACTTACCGTCAGGTGACTCGTTTACTCGTTAGCCTCTTTTTCGCCCAAAAAAACAAAAGTAAACACATTTTAACAGGCTTTATCATATTGATAGCTTTAAAGAAAATTAAAAGTTAGGGTGTTGAACTTTATTCAAAAGCCAATTTTGTCATCATCATCATCAGCCCATTTTAGTCCCCACTGCTGGGGCACGGGCCTCCCTCAATCACATGAGGGGTAATTGCCATACTCACCACGCTTGGCAGACGGGTTGGCGAGGGTTTTGATATAAATGCAGAGTTTTCCTTCTCTGGGTGCTGATGATCATGCCAGCAGCTTTACCTTAGTCGCCTTTTACGACACCTCGGTAAGAGTGAGGGTGGCCTATTCTACTCTGCCGGGGGCCACACGGCCGCTGATGGGGATGGAATGACAATCGCTTGCTGTGGTTCGATGTGAGAATTCAGCTGCTGGGAGTGGATCAGTTCCTCAGAGCACTCCCCATGATAGATTTGGTAAAGATTTACTAGAGAAGTTATATCCCGTCGCAGTGGTAGAGGATCAAGTCCACTAGAGAGAGTGAAGACACCGACAATTCGAGCAGCCCTACGTTGTATGCGGTTGAACGGAAGAAGTTGGTACTGAGGTGTTATGGACTTTTTACATACATACAGACTGGCCGCACAAAGACATGATTAGGTATGACTAGACTCATAGACAGATGACATGGACTCTTGACTTGACATGACGAGAGATTATTTTGTAAATATATTTGCATGTTTATTCTTGTACATGAGGTGCACCAGCCCAGAGATGGGAGCAGTATTCCATATGGGGCCGAACTTGTGCCTTATAGAGTTGTAACCGATAAGCTGGTGTGAAATACCGCTCTATTAAGTACACCAAGTTTCTTTGAAGCTACTTTAGCTTTGACTTCCAAATGACCGCGAAACTGGACATCGCTCGAAATGTCGACACCAAGGATCCCGATAGAAAGTTTGACATCAAGGGGAGTGCCCTGAAAACTGATTGGCACTTTAAAGGGACGACTTTTAGCGGTTAATGTGCGCGTTGCGTCTTTAAAACGGACTAAATTAAGTCGACCCCAGTTCGAAATATGATTCAACATGTCTTCGAGTTCAGACACAAGTGTGTTCTGGTATTATTTTGGTCTATGCTCAACTTATCACCGAAAGTGCCAGCCAAAAAAATTTTTTTGCTGTATTTATTTTGGACTTGTCTCCCTGATTTTTAAATGTTGAGATTTGGCAAAACAAAAAACTTGCTTTTTTTTAGCTCATTCAATGTATATTTTTATTTCAAAAATATGTTTTAAATAAAATGAAGGATCTACAGCTTTAATGCCATAGTAATAAATTCTCAGACGTACAGAATATGTTTTTTGGACCTAAAAAGAAGATGTCCTTATAGGACCTACGTAATAAGTATACATGTCATCTAGTCATTTTGAATAATATAAATATAAATATTTCACAACATCACATACATTGATCTGACTCCGAGATAGGTAGCTCAAGCACCTGTGTTACGGATATCAGAATCAACAGTGGGATTACAAATAAATACATATAATACTTTTCTTTTGTAAATACTTACATACTTATAATACATACAAACACCCAGACCAATACAACAATAACTATAGTCTGCAAAAATAATAACTTTTTTAATATGGAAAACATACGTTTTCAAAATAAAATTTGTCCCATAGCAATCATCTTTATAGTTTGAATGGAAATAAGAAATATTTATAACGTTGAATGAATGATGATTTAGTTAAAGACGACCCGATTGGAACAGTGGCAGTGAACGCTGTGATACAAGGGTTGCGGGTTCGATCCCCGCACAGTACAAACATTTGTGTGCATGAACGTGTTTGTTTGTATTGGTCTGGGTGTTAGCTATGTATTATAAGTATGTATTTACAAAATAAAAAGTATTATTTGTATATTATTGTAATCCCACTGTTGATTCTGATATCCGTAACACACCTGTGTTACGGATATCAGATATCACCTGTCTGACTCCGAGATAGGTAGCTCAAGCACCTGCTTGAGCTACCTATCTCGGAGTCAGATCAATGTATGTGATGTTGTAAAAAATATATATTTAAAAGTGTCTTACTTTTAACTAAATCATCATTCATTCAATTTATTTCTTCTTAATTGAGATCTACTTTATGTAATATTATCTTGATACAAGTAACCATAATTCTTAGTAAGTAGTGCCTAATGTGGCCACTTTTAGCTATTACAAAAAATATGATTACATGTAGGTAAGAAAAAATTATGGCATAATTTGGTCTCAAAAAAATCTTCATAACCTACTCAGTTACTTTTCTTTATGGATTCAAAGATGCACTTTTTAAAAAATGTCTCATAATCGCCAGAATTAAAGCTACTCTACTGACAGCCCTAGTTTGGTCGACGCGTTATCTTAAGGTGACGGGTAGGGCACACTAGCGACGCCAATCGATTTTAATTTTTAGCTTCTAAGCCGGATCTATTTTAAACAATTTCGGGATAACAACCTCTTGGCAAACACTTATACTATTTATTAAATAACCATGCAAAAATTTTGGGGCCAACGCATACGCGAAAAATTGACTCACGCCAAAAGCGTGCAGCGTGTGCATGGTTATTTAATAAATAGTAGAAGTGTTTGCCAAGAGGTTGTAACCCCGAAATTGTTTAAAATAGATCCGGTTTAGTAGCTAACAATTAAAATCGATTGGCGTCGCTAGTGTGCCCTACCCGTCACCTTAAGGGCTGCCACGGCATGCGCATATTAACAAGTCGGTAAGCGACTGACAAACACACATGTAATTAGGGTATTTCTTCGAGAATGGCCGCGGATATTATTACTTAGGACTAATTACAATAAAGATAAAGATAAAGATAAAAACATTTATTTGTTTAACACACACGACACACATGATTACAAATGAAGAACAAAAAAAAAACAAACTTCTGATGTTTATACCAGTAAGACTATACAACACATTAAAATAAAGGAAAAATAAAAAAAAAACCTACAAGTTGAAATATTTAAGGCGGGCAATATATACCTACATTGTGTCCAGGTGTGTCGCGGTGCATACAAAAAGGAGCTCACTCAGCTAAAGCCACGACTTAAGGAAGGGGTAGGTACCTTCCTGTGAGCCATGGCGCTGGTATTATGTGAGCCCTGATTGCTATGACGCACGGACGGTATAAATACATATAATAAGTGTGTGTAATAATACCTACTGTGTTATACATAGTTATGGGGAATAAAATATATAATAATAACGAAGATATACCTACGTACCTAATGAGAATACAAATGAATAAATAATAATATGATACTATTAAATAGTGATAACTTGTATGTGACAGGTCTAGGCTTGTGTGAAACGGACGCAATGGTTCAAGTGCCGGTTGGAACATGAGGGTCGCGAGTTCGATCCCCGCACCTACACAAATGGCTGCTGATGATACAGATAGTTGCGCTGGTACTGGCGTCCACAGCACCTCCACCGTTTCTGGTTTACGCAGACCTAAATGGTCTCTGTGATCAATAATGAATTTCCCTTAATGTTATTGGAAAAACTCCATCATGTTGTTCACTCCAAATGTGGGAGAGCCATGCTTAGGCATGAATGGGCCGGCTCGACCGGAGTAATACCACTGCCTCACAGAAGACAGGCGAGAAGCAGCGCCTGCGCTGTGTTTCGCCGTGTGAGTGAGGTTACCGGGGGCTTAATGGGGCCTCTCATATAAAAAAAAATGTTAAGTCGTGATCCCACTTTCCGATTTGTCTTCACTCCTCGTAAACCTCATCTAAGTTAAGATACATCCGCTCAGTTGTTTGGTTATGTTAATTATGTTTAACTTCCCTCTTAATGGTGGGTGTGTAGGGATGGGCCGAAGGAGAATATCGATACATTAAACTGTTACCGTTGTGCTCACCGGGCACTGCAAATTAAACAAGCACCTGCACAACATGGGCCTTTCAGATACCAAAATCTGCAGGAGCACACATGATCTCAGTAGACGAGATCAAAAGCTCCCCCATCAGCTCCATTCTCGGGTTTATCCTGGAACTGGAGCTACATGAGGTTCTGTAATAGGTTATGGGGATGCCACAATAGATCATCTACTGGTCGCAGTGGCTATGAGACGCAGGGCTCACCCCATTTCTAACAAATAATAATACCGTTGTGCAAGGCTAATTACTAAAAACCCTCATTTTTTTATGTGATAGGTGGCATACGAGCAGACGGATCACCTGATGGTGACCTTCATGAGTTCGGATCTCACGTAGAAATGGTTAATTTATGCTTGAAGCTACAAACGAGCAAGACGTTTTTATTTATTTATTTAAGGACAACCAACAAAGCATACACCTTACATGGATGATCTTATTTTTATATCTACATGTTATAGTTTTTTTTTATGCTAGAAGGCGACAATCGAGCAAGCGAGTCAACTGATAGTGTTGCCTTACTTACGGTGACGGGTAGGGCATACTTAGCGACGCTAATCGATTTTAAGTTTTAGCTACTAAACCGGATCTATTTAAACAATTCCGGGATTACAACCTCTCGGCAAACACTTATACTATTTATTAAATAATCATGCACAAGTGTTGGGTCCAACGCTTACGTTCGACGATCCGTTTCGTTTAGCACAGTGGTTTCAGGGATCGAGGGATCGATTCCCGCACCAAAACAGAATTTATATTTGTTGATGAAACAGATATTTATCCTGGGTCTGGGTACCATCTTTGTTCTAATTACCATAGTACAAGGGAAACCTTAGCAAGGGCGGATCCGGGGGGGTGGTCATGGGGGTCATAACCCCTTATGTCCAGGAGGTCCCAACGTAGGGGGATTATTTATAAGTAAGTACATACTTTAAATATTTAATTAATTTAATATGCTTATCCACTTATGAACCTTAGTTTGGGACCAGGACAATTGTATGTGTTGTCTCGATTTAACTTAAGGGTCCAAAATTTACCTAATATTTATGGTTTATTACCACCTTCCGTAACATACGGGAAGCAATGAAAAATATGAATATTTATTTGGTAAAAATCTTCCAGCCAAATATAGATACAAAAAGTTGTCAAACATCGATAAGCATAATCGATGGACCATCCCTAGTTCTATGTAAGTAGGTACTCTGTTTACACTTCAGCTACTAATTATAACGTAGGTACGTACTTTACCGTAGCTGAGTGGCAGAGACGCTTCAGAAACTTTCCTAAAGTTAAGCTCTACATGTTTAAAGTTTGGATGGGTTAACATTTCAACCCAGTTAGCGCGCGGAAAACTTTGGAAGCTTGACCATAGCATGGACTAATTATGTATTTCCTAAATATACATTTTCATTCAAGCGTTCAGTTCGTGATCATTTTCTCCGTTCACTAGAAATTTAACTTAACTTTTTTTCCCTTTTGTTTATGACTGCTGTGGTAAGATGTATTGTGTCTGTTCCAACTCTTTAATGCAAATGTAGTGTACGAGTTAACGTACATGTAAATATTTTAGCTTGTATGAAGCGGCCCTTATAATCATTTTGTAAACACAGCATTTATTAATTCAATTAAATCAGTGTAGCAGCAGCACTCAATCAGAGCGGTTTAATTTATCACCCCTTAAACCCTCGTATCACTACCATCCAAAGTGTTGGGAGATCAACAATCCCCCACATGTAGGTTAACCGGTATTCGTCGTTTTCTTTCTGTTTTTTTTATAAGTTAACTGTAGTATAAGTAGGTTTATTGTATTATATAATTTATTTATGTACATTTAGTCTTATAATATATTACTCACATGTATGTTTATCGATATATATTTCTTTAACCGCCATACATATTTCTGCATCCCCTAATGGTTTACTGGTAGAGAATGCTGTATAGCATTAAGTCCGCCAATTGTACTTTATTTTCTTGTGCAATAAATAATAAATAAATAAATAAATTTCCATGAACATAGTAACATTTTGTCCTATTTATTCTCTTCTTCATCTTAGCGTGTAATTCCCAGTAGCGTCTAATTTAGAATCATTTGCAAACGAAACGATTTTGTCCCGGGTTCTATCCCCGGGTCAGGTCGAAAATGTGTATTTGAGTTTTTATGTTAAGAAGATCTCAAGTATTAGTCCAAAGTCTGGAAGTGGCCGGTCCTAAATATGGAATAAAATATATAAATAATATGTAAATATTCTTAGTGGTACACATGCAATGAAACATTAAAAATGAAATAATATGCATCATATTCATCTGAAAAATAACAACTCTCGCTTGACGTGCTTCGTCAACAAGAGAAATTATCCTTTCTTTGTCCCTAATGCAATCCATGCGGACATAATTTGCAAGAGAAAATATTCGCCATTCGATGGTAAGAAGGCTGACACACCGATTAATAATTTATTTCGATTGCTTGTGTCAATCCCTATTAGCAAAAAACCCTATTAGCGTATTATGCAATTCATAAGATATTTTTTACAAATTTTACTGGTAATAATTATTGTAAATTTATATTCAGATTTATTGAGAAAGATTAAATGTTGTTACTTTGGAAGAATGAGAACAAAAAAAACTTAATAATTGTTACAGCTTAATATATTTATTTATAGAAAGTTGGATGCATGATACGAATCGTTTTACTGTCCTTTTCACCTTCAGATACTGAATGGACTGTGAAAACTCCTAACAAAATATTATCGTTGATGTACACGGTGTCACATGGATTTTGGACCGTCCTTATGACTGAGATACAAGTGCTATTTTTGCTCTCTGGGATCGTAACTTGACGTGTGGCTGACTGTACGTTGGTAATCGGGAAAACTAACTGGATTTGGCTTACCTCCACCGCCATGTTTATTTTCCGTTCTCTACTGAAGTTTTGATGGGCAAAAAGTAAGGATTATTAGCAGTAGTGTTGTCCGAATGCAAGACCAGAACACGAATCAAATCATCCATCAAGACTTACCCCTTACTTAAAAAAAATTTTTTAAAAGACGTTTTTAAAATTTGAGGGTTCTAATTTTTTTAGCAGCCCCCCCTCTCCCTTCCCCCTTCCACCCACGGCAAATAACTAACAAAGTAATTGTGAGTACAGTATTGAAAGAGTTATCAATTTGTTAGGTAATCAATTTTGCGCGTACGCGTTGGACACAACATTGTGCATGGTTATTTAATAAATAGTGTAAGTGTTTGCCGAGAGGTTGTAGTCCCGAAATGGTTAAAAATAGATCCAGTTTAGTAGCTAAAAATTAAAATCAATTGGCTTCGCTAGTGTGCCCTACCCGTCATCTTAAAATATTGCGAAGGACAGACGGCATTTGCTTGACACCTGATAAAAGGTTACTAGACTGAATCGGTCTTGACTTAGGCGACATGTCGTCAATCTTGCAGAGTACATCACTATCTGAAGCTCCTTCCCCTTTCGTAAAAGCTATGTGGTAACTCCAACTTGAGCCAGGTGAAGTGGGCTACTTGACCGCCGAGGAAACCACAGTACAGTTACGAGTAAAGAACGACCGATGGTAGCTCAGTGGATAAGAACGCGCCTTTAATACATCGTCAGTCCATTTAAGTCCCCACTGCTGGGGCACGGGCCTCCCTCAATCACATGAGGGGTAGTTGCCATACTCACCACGCTTGGCAGACGGGTTGGCGAGGGTTTTGATATAAATGCAGACTTTTCCTTTTCTGGGTGCTGATGATCATGCCAGCAGCTTTACCTTAGTCGCCTTTTACGGCACCTCGGTAAGAGTGAGGGTGGCCTATTCTACTCTGCCGGGGGCCACACGGCACTTTCATACGGGGGTCGTAATTATATTGTAATGGTATGCATCTCTGATTTTTTCAAAACTTTTGGATATTTCTACCTTTAGCTCAGCGGTGAGGGAAAACTTCGTGAGGAAACCTAAACATCCTCTTTCTGGTTGGCCGTTAAAGTGTTGCGAAGGTCAGACGGCAGTTGTTTTATTGTTATTAAAAGACTACCCAAATCCTAAGTCTAAGCGACGAGTTAATGGTAGAAATACGCACATAGATTAGAAAATTCCAGAGACCTATCCCTATTCCTATAGACCCCCGTATAGAAGGCGTGTATAATCCACTGAGCTCCTCCAACCGATTACTGCTACGGCGGCCTATCTCAACGATCAGCCACGTACGCAGGATATAATAATAATAATAATTCTCACAACATCTCATACGTTGACCTGATTCCGTACTTCCGGCGCCATCCGGTCAGCCGATATATTATAGTGCCCAAGTGTGTGCTCAAACACAGGTGCAATCTTTATTCCCTTACCCTCATTTTCCTATGGGACACCAGCATGACTCGACTGGAGAGAGATTGGGCGCAGGACCAAAAGGCTTAACGAGTTTTCCGTGACCCGGGGTACACGACCGCCGACTTCCAAATTCCGTGCTGACACTAAGAATTTCTAACCGAAAACTTAGGTACAAATTTTTGGCCCAACCCGGGGATCGAACCTGAGCTCTCTGGCGCAATCGTCGCTTTAAAGTGCGACTCAAACTCAATCTCAAATAATTATTTATTTGCATAGGCTTGTACACAGCACTAACAAATCGTCATACATTTGAATGTTTTAGAATTATATATAAGGGCTTATGTATAATTTACAGTTAATACATATATATGTTGATACATAAAATATACAAAAAAAGTAAACATAATGTGATTCTACCACCGGTTTGGAAAGTTGTTTCTGGTCGAGAAGATCTGGCGAGAAACTCGCCAGTTATTCTTAATCGCCAAACTTTCATACAATGTTGTATCTTCATAATACCAAGCCATACAGTTTTATTGTAATAAAGCAGTCATCACTCCCTCTTAATATTTATTTATTATAGGACAACCAACAAATCTTACACTTAAAAGTTTAAAAACTAAAACCCGACTACCAAAAGAACACGCTTTAAAAAGTACGAAACAAGAATATTGTCTCTGTAGAAATTATTATGGCGTATCGCCGTGGTCGTATGCCACATTGATTTTATTTTATTATTATAAATAATTTCAGCAGAGACAATTTTCTTGTTTCGTACTTCTTACCGACCGGGGTTTCTTCTTCTTGTTTCTTGACTGACCAGATGGCGCAATTGGTAGTGACCCTGCCTCTTACGCCAAAGGTCGTGGGTTCGATCCCCACCCTGGACAAACATTCGTGCGATAAACACTTGTGTTTGTTCGGTGTCTGGGTGTAATATATGTATTTAAGTATATATTTGTGTTCCTCTGTTGTCTGATATCTGTAACACAAGTGCTTAAGCTATTTAGTACGGAATCAGGTCAACATATGAGATGTTGTGAGAGTTATTATTAAAAATACCTATTAAAAATACCTATTTCTTAGAGCGAGTTTTTTTTGTCGGGTTATAGTTTATAAACTTTAATTTTTTTAACGTATTTTTAGTTATGTAAATAAAATTACATATTTGAAATGTGCTAAAAAAGGTCTTTCATTTAATACCCCACACGGTACCGTCACGCATTTTTTTTTGTTTTTAGTTCCTTACTATAAGTCTCCTAGAGGGCGCTGTAGTCAATTTAACGTGACGTCCTGTCACCTATAACCAGAAGACAATCAAGACGCTTCTAACGACACCTCATTTGTTTGAATATGATAACTAGTTTAGAAGTTATGAGGGAACAGATGAACAACCATACATACATACATGTCAAAATCATAACCCTCCTTTTAGCTTCGCCGTAGTTGGGTAAAAAAAACATTATATATAGATTTTAAAGGACATCTAAGTGCAGATTCACTTACAGGCTGCCACGGCTTGCAAATGTGAGGCAATTAATTCGATAGAGGTTTATTACAAGTGTACTTATAAATATAGGAATATTCTTCTGGTAGAACCTCTGTTTTCTACCCTACACTGTGCCGCACTTCAAACTTAACGCGTAGTACAGAACTTTGACGTCATGATGACGTCAATTTCCCCTGTCAAGTGTGCGATCGCGTTCAGCGAAACTTCTTTGATCGCTTTGTGTGGTTAGTAGAGTATCAAGCAGTGTGATAGGTGGCAGACGAGCAGACGGATCACCTGAGGTAAGCGATTACCACCGCCCATGGACACCAGTAGAGTAACAAGTGCGCTGCTAACTTTTAAATCCCCCTTTCCCCCGGATTGGGCCTCCGATTTTACCCTTCACTCAGGTAGCGAAACAGCACAATGCTGCTTCACGCCGGTTTTCTGTGAGGCCGTGGTATCACTCCGATCGAGCCGGCCCATTCATGCCGAAGCGTGGTTCCCCCGCGGTCAAGTTTAAAATTCAACTCGCTTATAATAATATATGCTATCGATTACGGTTATCTCTATCCCCTTATCCTCATAATCCGAAGGGACGTCAGTGTGACACAACTGGTCCCTCACCAGGCGGAGGACCAACCCACTACCATCGGGCGAAGGACTAACAGCATTACGTGCTTTCGAGGCCTGGTTGTACAAGACCGCTAGCAGTACAAGACGCTTCCAGACTCCGAGCTGACACTAAGAATCTCTTACCGAAAACTTAGGTACAAATTTTTGGTCCGCCTTGGGGATCGAAACTTAAAGTACGACCACACCCACGACACCAGTGGAGTCTAAAGGCGCTGCCAACCTTTAAACCCCCGTTTCCTCCGGTTTGGTCCTCCGGTACCCTCTTCTCTTCTTCTTCGTACGGGTTTTTAAGCAATCAGGTAGCAGTTGTGCCCATTTCACGTGCGGAGGGTGAAGTCGGCCGATGTCACTCCAACCAGCCAATTCTTCAAGGAAACCTATCAGCGCCTTGGTATTACTAAAGATTTCGTAGAGACTGCCTGGGTTTCTCAGTAGTGTGCCCGGTTGCTGGGGGGGACACACAATTTACCACTTTAGGAGCGTCTCTTGCGCAAAGTAATGTGTTTAGAAAAAAATGATGTTAAAAACCTCAACATCATATTTAAAGATCTATCCATAGATAACCCACACGTATAGGTTTAATGAAAAATAAAATTTTGAATTTTAGTTTCAAGTTTTTTTTTATGTAATAGGTAGGCAGACGAACAGACGGATCACCTGATGGTAAGCAATTGCCGCCGCCCATGGACAGTCGCGACACCAGTGGAGTCACAAGTGCGCTGCCAACCTTTAAACTATCCCTATCCCCCAGATTGGGCCTCCGGTACCCTCACTCACGCAGCACAGTGCTGCGTCACGCCGGTTTTCTGTCGAGCCGGCCCATTCATGCCGAAGCTTGGCACTCTCACGGTAAAAAAGTATGGAGACTCTCCCAATCGGCCATCTTGGAATTGAATTTACAATTAATATATTCTGCTACTCAAGCCCTTTAATGATGATACCCATATTGTGGGAGTTCTGTTAAAACAAAAAATCCAAATCTTTGTGACGGCGGCCATCTTGAATCGATTTTTATTCAACATAGCTAAGAACACTTCCTCCTTATTCATCTTTCAAACAAAAAAAATACAATCAAAATCGGTTCATAGACAGACACAAAAACACACACACACACATAAGTGTGGTCCCCGGCAGAGTAGAATAGGCCACCTTCACTCTTACCGAGGTGTCGTAAAAGGCGACTAAGGTAAAGCTGCTGGCATGATCATCAGCACCCAGAGAAGGAAAACTCTGCATTTATATCAAAACCCTCGCCAACCCGTCTGCCAAGCGTGGTGAGTATGGCAATTACCCCTCATGTGATTGAGGGAGGCCCGTGCCCCAGCAGTAGGGACTTAAATGGGCTGACGATGATCAGAGTGCTCGTCTGGCACCTATCACATAAAAAAACTATACGAATGTAAGCAGAACAGAACGGTTAAACATATTCTCAAGTAAACAGTATACCATACAAAATGCCACAAAACTTTGAAATATACATTCTTTTCGCAATTTTACGTATGAACGAGTTTAAGCGGCCGTCACGCGAATACTTCGAATCGATTTTGATGGGTATTCAATGGCTTGAAGTTATTTGTTCAATTCAAAATGCATTCTGAAATTTGCACCATATACCAGATCTAATGCTTCTTGCTAAAGTAACGTAAAAGTTTAAGAAACGAATATTACAATATGAACACACTCATTTACACTCTAAAGTGCCAACCTTAGTGAGGCAGATTGCACCTAAATTTCATCATCATCATCATCATTTGAGCCAATAGACGTCCACTGCTGGACATAGGCCTCCCCAATGTTCTCCACACAGATCGGTCCTGTGCCGCCCGCATCTAATGGATTCCCGCGATCTTCACCAGATCGTCGATCCACCTTGTGGGGGGCCTGCCACGGCTGCGACTTCCTGTACGTGGCCTCCACTCGCGAGATGCTTCTTTAAATTTTACATAGATTTGAAAAATCCAAAGGACATGGCGAAAAATTAAGCAAAACTACCAATAAAATTGAGTGAGGGTACCGGAGGACCAATCCGGGGGAAAGGCGGATCTAAAGGTTGGCAGCGCACTTGTGACTCCATTGGTATCGCGGGTGTCCATAGGCGGCGGCAATTACCATCAGGCGATCTCGTCTGCTTCGTCTGCCACCTATCACTTATAAAAAATATATACCTGATTGAATACGAAACCCAAAAATGCACCAGATAATGAACACTTTAGTCTCAAACTAAAGCGAAGCCAAACATTTTTCATCCCGATTCCGTAAACTAAATCACAAAGCCAAAGAGTTTCTCGCAACTCTATCGTATGTAAAAACATAATTCCATCGTCGAGTTTCTCACAAAGCGCCACCACTCAATGAGATGGCTTTGGAATTCCTATGCGAAACAAACTTAAAAGCGAGACCGCAGTAGGGAGGCCAAGTGTCCTGATTTGCAGGAAACGTCCCGCTGAGTGCCTGTCCCTATTCATTCTTGATCGAATCGAAGCCACACCAACAAAGAAACAGCAATTGGAATTCCACTGAGAAACAAACTTAAAAGCGAGACCGCAGTAGGGAGGCCAAGTGTCCTGTTTTGCAGGAGACGTCCCGCTGAGTGCCTGTCCCTATTAATTCTTAATCGAATAAAGCCGCACGTAGAAAGAAACAGCAATATTAAGATAAGGCTTTGGAATTCGTCTGCGAATCAAACTTAAAAGCGATACCACAGTAGGGAGGCCAAGTGTGCTGATTTGCAGGAAATGTCCCGCTGAGTGTCTGTCCCTATTCTAATCATAATATTAAGATAAAAGATAAAAAAATCTTTTTACAAGTTAGATCCATACAAAACACTAATGAGTGTCAAAATAGGTACACATTTTTTATCGTCTACCGCTGGTTCGGAATGTCGATTTCTACTGAGAAGGTATCAGCAAGAAACTAAGTAGTTAGATACATCGTATCAAACACTAATGAGTGTCAAAATAGGTACACATTTTTTATCGTCTACCGCTTGTTCGGAATGAAAAATTTATTCACCCCAAAAGCGCTCACTTTTGGTGGTAATCCAAAATTTGAGTGCAAAAGCAGACCAAACAGTTAACTATAAATATTAAATAAATAGTGTAGGTGTTTGCCGAGAGGTTGTAACCCCGATATTGTTTAAAATAGACCCGGTTTACATTATCGCCTGGTGGAAATTTAATTTTGTATGGAATAACTGATTTTTAGTTCGCTTATTTTGTTGATCTAACATGCTAAATGGGCTTCATTCACCATAAAAATACAAATATTAAACGGAGTAAATAATATTGTTCGTTACGGGAAGACTTTGCCCTGAGGCTTGTTGTCCCATGTACCCGCAATTATCACTGACAACACTAACCAAAAGCCTCGAAGCCTTGGTTACGCTTTGTGCCGGAACAGATAAAGGGTTTCAGATTTCATTATACACGTAGGCTTTCAAGGGTAAGGAATGTGCCTATTGAAGCGCTGAAAATTCCTCACGTCATATTTTTTTTGTAAGGTTGATTACTTTATCAGCTTTTGACGTGTTCTAAAAAAAATACGAATAAATTTTCAGAGATCAAGTTAAATTATTTATTACCTAGCTCTATTACGTATTATTTCAAGTATTATATTTTACAAAAGCTAACTTTTAGCAGGGTTGGAGCTGTGGCCCTTCTTCAGCCGGCAACAGGGACGGGGGTCCCTGTGCCGGCACTGCCATTGGCACCTCCACCGCTCGTTGGGGACGGCTCAGCTCTTCCGGCTGTCCCCAACCCCCCTCCTCCTAGCCTGAGGAGGGGCGTGGCCGCACACCCCGTGTAGGGGCCTGTGGGGGAGTTGCGGGGAATAGCCTCGTGCCGTTCCCGTGACCCTATTCTTTGCCCACGGGTGGTTGAGCCCCGGGAGTTTTAGTGGGTATGCCCTCAGGTCGCTTCTTGTTACAAGAAGCGGCCCGGAGGGTGAGTCCCACAGTAACCTGTCGCCCCCCGGCGGCAGGGTCTGCGTAATGCATTTCTCCCGGGAAAACAAAAAAATAAAAGTGGCCCTTCTCGACTTGAGAGTCTTGGCCTCCGATATTAAGAGCCTCCATCTCTGCCGGTCTTGCGCCACTTCCTGCCAGTCATCCTCCAAGAGTCCGCGCAAATCCTTATCGACCTCATCTTTCCAGCGGCATCTTGGACGGCCGACTGGCCTTCGCCCATTATGACGTACCAGGTACGCTCTCTTTACTGCACGATCTTCTCCATTCTCTTGAGGTGACCGAGCCAACGAAGTCGATGCGATTTAGTCTCGCCAATGATGTTAAGCTCGCCAACCTAGTTTTCCAGCTCCCTGATTTTAAGCCTCCTCCAGTACCCTACCATCAGTACCCTTACCATCAGTACCCTTACATCAGTACCCTTACCATCATTACCCTTACCATCAGTACCATTACCATCAGTACCCTACCATCAGTACCCTACCATCAGTACCCTTACCATCAGTACCCTTACATCAGTACCCTTACCATCAGTACCATTACCATCAGTACCCTTACCATCAGTACCCTTACCATCAGTACCTTACCATCAGTACCTTACCATCAGTACCCGTACCATCAGTACCCTTACCATCAGTACCCTTACCATCAGTACCTTACCATCAGTACCCTTACCATCATTACCCTTACCATCAGTACCCTACCATCAGTACCCTACCATCAGTACCCTTACCATCATTACCCTTACCATCAGTACCTTACCATCAGTACCCGTACCATCAGTACCCGTACCATCAGTACCCTTACCATCAGTACCCGTACCATCAGTACCCTTACCATCAGTACCCGTACCATCAGTACCCTTACCAACAGTACCCCTTACCATCAGTACCTTACCATCAGTACCCTACCATCAGTACCTTACCATCAGTACCCGTACCATCAGTACCCGTACCATCAGTACCCGTACCATCAGTACCCGTACCATCAGTACCCTTACATCAGTACCCTTACCATCAGTACCCTTACCATCAGTACCCTACCATCAGTACCCTACCATCAGTACCCTTACCATCAGTACCATTACCATCAGTACCCTTACCATCATTACCCTTACCATCAGTACCATTACCATCAGTACCCTACCATCAGTACCCTTACCATCAGTACCCTTACCATCAGTACCCGTACCATCAGTACCCTTACCATCAGTACCCGTACCATCAGTACCCGTACCATCAGTACCCTTACCATCATTACCCTTACCATCAGTACCATTACCATCAGTACCCTTACCATCAGTACCCTTACATCAGTACCCTTACCATCATTACCCTTACCATCAGTACCTTACCATCAGTACCATTACCATCAGTACCCTTACCATCAGTACCCGTACCATCAGTACCCTTACCATCAGTACCCTTACCATCAGTACCATTACCATCAGTACCCTTACATCAGTACCCTTACCAACAGTACCCCTTACCATCATTACCCTTACCATCAGTACCCTTACCATCAGTACCCTTACCATCAGTACCCTTACAATCAGTACCTTTAGCATCAGTACCCTTACCATCAGTACCCTTACCATCAGTACCCTTACCATCAGTACCATTACCATCAGTACCATTACCATCAGTACCCTTACCATCAGTACCCTTACCATCAGTACCCTTACCATCAGTACCCTTACCATCAGTACCCTTACCATCAGTACCCGTACCATCAGTACCCTTACATCAGTACCCTTACCATCAGTACCCGTACCATCAGTACCCTTACCATCAGTACCCTACCATCAGTACCCTTACATCAGTACCCTTACCATCAGTACCCGTACCATCAGTACCCTTACCATCAGTACCCTTACCATCATTACCCTTACCATCAGTACCATTACCATCAGTACCCTTACCATCAGTACCCTTACATCAGTACCCTTACATCAGTACCCTTACATCAGTACCCTTACCATCATTACCCTTACCATCAGTACCATTACCATCAGTACCCTTACATCAGTACCCTTACCATCATTACCCTTACCATCAGTACCATTACCATCAGTACCCTTACCATCAGTACCCGTACCATCAGTACCCGTACCATCAGTACCCTTACCATCAGTACCATTACCATCAGTACCCGTACCATCAGTACCCTTACCATCAGTACCCTACCATCAGTACCCTTACCATCAGTACCTTACCATCAGTACCCGTACCATCAGTACCCGTACCATCAGTACCCTTACCATCAGTACCCGTACCATCAGTACCCGTACCATCAGTACCCTTACCATCAGTACCCGTACCATCAGTACCCTTACCATCAGTACCCTACCATCAGTACCCTTACCATCAGTACCCGTACCATCAGTACCCGTACCATCAGTACCCGTACCATCAGTACCCGTACCATCAGTACCCGTACCATCAGTACCCTTACATCAGTACCCTTACCATCATTACCCTTACCATCAGTACCCTTACCATCATTACCCTTACCATCAGTACCTTACCATCAGTACCTTACCATCAGTACCATTACCATCAGTACCCTACCATCAGTACCCTACCATCAGTACCCTACCATCAGTACCCTTACCATCAGTACCCTTACCATCAGTACCCTTACCATCAGTACCCTTACCATCAGTACCCTTACCATCAGTACCCTTACCATCATTACCCTTACCATCATTACCCTTACCATCAGTACCCTTACCATCAGTACCCTTACCATCAGTACCCTTACCATCAGTACCCTTACCATCAGTACCCTTACCATCAGTACCCTTACCATCAGTACCCTTACCATCAGTACCCGTACCATCAGTACCCTTACCATCAGTACCCTTACCATCAGTACCCTACCATCAGTACCCTTACATCAGTACCCTTACCATCATTACCCTTACCATCAGTACCCGTACCATCAGTACCCTTACATCAGTACCCTTACCATCATTACCCTTACCATCAGTACCCTTACCATCAGTACCCTTACCATCAGTACCCTTACCATCAGTACCCTTACCATCAGTACCCGTACCATCAGTACCCGTACCATCAGTACCCGTACCATCAGTACCCTTACCATCAGTACCTTACCATCAGTACCTTACCATCAGTACCCTTACCATCAGTACCATTACCGCCAGTACCCTTACCGTCAGTACCCTTACCGTCAGTACCCTTACCGTCAGTACCCTTACCGTCAGTACCCTTACCGTCAGTACCCTTACCGTCAGTACCCTTACCGTCAGTACCCTTACCGTCAGTACCCTTACCGTCAGTACCCTTACCGTCAGTACCCTTACCGTCAGTACCCTTACCATCAGTACCCTTACCATCAGTACCCTTACCTTCAGTACCCTTACCATCAGTACCCTTACCATCAGTACCCTTACCATCAGTACCCTTACAGTTTGAAAAACTGTTCTCGCTATCGAAAACTAACGCGTTGTCCCTTTCATTGTGGTGCATGTGAAAGAGGAAGAGCAATAGTTTTGGATATGTAGCGAGAATAGTATTTCAAACTAATGGTAAGGCCTCAGGTCATACGTCAGCTCCTCTACCAACTATATATATTATGGCTGCTACTGTGTTGCCCACGGCGAACACTTATATAACTCTGCCAATGTCGAGCGATTAAAGAGACACGTTATATTGAGAAATTGACCGGTGTAATGATATTTTACTCATTCTGATTTTTATTTTTTAATTGAGGGTTACATCACCTAAAACAAAATAATAAAATGTATACAAACAAACAAACACATATACAGCACAACATTATGAGGGAGATTCGGTTATAGTTTGATATTATATTTTATAATATATCTACATAAATATTTTATGACAGAGGAGAAGGATAAAGATAGAAGAAAAGAAAAGTTAATAGGTCGGGGGATTCTATGGGGGAGAACGTCATACAGCGAGAAAGGATGATTTTGACAGTTAAACACTATATCATAAAAAAATGAAATCTAGAATAAAAGGAATGTAATAAATAATCGATATAACCGATAACGTTTACTCACTCTTACACGCAAGTTCTCATCTGGGACCTTTGAACCTATTTCAACGTGATACCTTTCAGTGAATGCCAGACACAATTTATGTCCTCAATTTGATCTGACACACCCTGTATAATATATCACGTGTCACATAATGGGCACGTGTGAACCAAAGTTTCGGTAGGTATCCAATCCATCTGATAATAAACAAATATACATGTCGAATTGAGAACCTCCTTTTTTTGAAGTCGGTTAAAAGACCGCAGTTTGTTGAAAGAGACAAAAAGTAGTCTATATTAAGGTACTGTAACACATGCTTATTTTCATGCTTAAAGCATGCTACTTTTGAGCAAGTGCTACTTAGTAGCGTATGTGGACGGACGTGCTACTTAGTAGCGTATGTGGACGGACGTGCTACTAATTGGGCCGGTTTCTGAATGGAGAATTTGAAGTTAAGAACGATTTGAGCACGAACTTTGACAGTTGAGTCGTCAAACTTTGTGCTCAAATCGTGCTTAACTTCATATTCTCAATTCAGAAACCGGCCCTTTGGCATGCTAAATTTGAGCATGCTCAAAAATCGCACGCCGGTCGATTTTTAAGCATGCTTCTTGTAGTGCAGGTGGAAGGGGGAGTGTGGCGGAGTACTTAAGCACGTGTAAACCGGTTTGCTTATTTTTAAATATTCTTATCTTAGAATAATAAGAACAACCTGGTGTGTGGCTGACTGTACTTTTAGATTAAAATAAAGTATGTTCATACTTGTCAACTTTCAAGTTAAACAATTTTATGATATAATGTATTATTAAATCATACAGACACATATCAGTCAGTAGAAATGGTAAAAAATATTTTCACAATCGGGCAATACAACATACATCATGGAAACAAAACGTTTTTATTTTCGCTTAAATAATTACATTAAACAATGAAATATTGAAAACTTGCCTGTGGAAAGTGTTATGTTTTTCAGAGCAGGTGTGGCACAATTTAATTGAAAAAACCGTCATAATTAATTTATTTTCGCGAGATGCGTTCGGGTCGCTTGACATTTGAGACGGAGCGGTCGGGCGTTTGGAGCCATCATCATCAGCAACCTACACTCGTCCACTGCTGGACATAGGTCTCCCCTAATGCACGCCACTGCTCCCGATTTTCGGCCACTCTCATCCAGCCCACACCAGCCAGCCTCCGAATGTCATCATCCCATCTTGTCGCAGGGCGTCCTACACTACGCGTACCGAGTCGCGGTCTCCACTCAAGGACTTTACGGCGCCAACGGCTGTCAGTTCTGCGGCTAACATTACCAGCCCACTGCCACTTCAGTTTGCTAATTCGGTGGGCTATGTCGGTGACTCTGGTTTTCTGTCGGATTACATCATATCTGATGCGGGCCTTCAGAGATACTCCGAGCATAGCCCTTTCCATAGCTCTTTGAGTGACTTTTAACCGGTGGACTAGTCCAGCCGTGAGTGTCCACGTCTCGGCACCGTAAGTCATGACCGGAAGGACGCACTGGTCGAAGACTTTCGACTTAAGACTTTGAGGGATGGGTGACGAGAAGACTTGACGAAGTTTACCAAATGCTGCCCAGCCTAGCTGAATTCTTCTATTGGCTTCTCTCTCGAATTTTCTCTCTCGATATTTGGAGCCAGATATGGCTCTAAATATATGAAGCAATAATATGAAGCTTTAACATTAGCGCGTGGACACGGTTTCTATAGGTTATTATTCTTAGATTCTAATAAATGGCTAATAGCGTGCTTATTGATAGCGAATGTAGACAGTTCATTAAGCATGCTCATATTTGGCATGCTTTTTAAGCATGCTAGAAATGACATTCACATTTGTCAACGCACAATGTGCAACGATAGCTTTTATGTTAGATTAGTCAAAATTCGTTCAGAGATACAAATACCATCTCCCATTGTATAATAATCTAACATCTCATACATTGAACTGATTCCGTACTAAGTAGCTTAAGCACTTGTGTTACAGATATGATACAACAGAGGAACACAAATATATACTTAAATACATATATTGTCACGTAACGGAGGGTTACGGAGCTAAAAGATAGGGGGAAGAAGAAAAGACAAGGATAGAGGGAAGAGGGCTATAATTATAAGCGATATGTACAAAGATGGCTCGTCCTAAAGTCTTAAATCTAACTTAAAACTAACTTAAAACTAGCTATTTACACCGGTACACTACACTAAATATATATATAAGGTAAAAGTTCAAATGGGCAACCGTGGTAGGACGGTATCACAGGGTGAGCACAGGCAGCGGCAACGGCAGGATCCAGCGTCGCAAGAGGCGGGCGGTAGGGCTCCGCCGAGCGCAGGAGGCAGCAAATGGGGCGCGAGACGCAGATGCGCGCACGCCGCAAGCCGGCCGCGGGTAGGCGCGACGCGGATACGCGCACGAGTGAAGGTAGACGCGCGTAGGTGCAGGGAGGCAACACCTTTCGTGCCCCGGCACCGTTACTCTACGGGTAAACGTATACTGGCACTGTTATAGCTAGAGGTTCTGAGCTTCTGCGGAGCTGGTGGTAGACTCGGTCGTCCTGCCCATGTGCGTCCTTTTATATCGCCCATGCGCATTCTATTCTACAACATTTAAATTTTAAAATTCATACAATATAGAATATTCTCGAAACATAGCTAAACTCCATAGTTAAATTTGAATAGACAATTCGATAGAAAAATAAAAACAGTTAGACAACGTCAGCTGTCGGACAATGTCAGATAGACAATCTAAATATTTACAACAATAACTTTAAATTTATTTACAGATAAAAATGTACAATAACACATATAAGAGTATTGCTAATACAAGACATAATCATAAAATGATATACAAGCTCTATAGCAAACGGAAAACGAAGCTCTATAGTTAACACCAAAGGTAACTTTCTTCACGAGTAGTTATGTAGTATAACGAAGCCCCTGCAGGCTGCGTTACATTTCTCCCACGACCCCAGAAAAATTTTCGACTCAGAGAAAATTTTGATTATAAGGTTAAGAGAATACTATCCTTACTATCAGTCTAACCAGTCAACCTTCACTTAAACATACCATTCCACAATCCAAAAACAATTCAAATCCAGTCACTCTAACAATCACTCTAACATACGAACCAATCACAAAGAGGAGTAGGGTTCACTATCAATGACGCAAACTCCATAGGAAGTACCCTATAAGAATGACTTTAGGCTTATTTAGGGAGTTGTCAGCCGCTCCGTTTCTTAAAACCCATTAGTGTCGATGACCATAGCCGACAATCTAGTCTCTCTCAGGTATTCCCTATCAAAGGACACAAATTTTAAAGGTTGAATTTACCTTTAAAAGAAACGCCTCTGTAGTCAAAGAAGCGCTAAGTAGTAAGTAGATAAGGCAAAAGAGAGCCCTAAAGTTTAGAATTAAAAGGTCAAGAAGCGCCTTTTAAAAGAAAACGTTAAGCAAGTAAGTAGGTACTATAAGAGAGAATCCTATAAGTAAAGAGAGACGAGATTAGTCGCTAAGTATATATAAAAAATATCAGACTGAAGTAGCCAAAAATCAGTCCAATGTGTGTGCAAATAAATACATATAATACTAGTAAAGTCAAACAGTAAGGTAGTCATTTCTTAAAGTCTTTTACATGCCATTTACCGCGGCAACCGCTGCAGTCCTCAAGAATGTATACAAGAGGTGACAATTTCTCAACGACTTTGCATTTAACATATTTAGGTGCTAATTTTGCGCTAAAATATGCACCAGCATTGCTTAAAGAGTAGTCTTTACGCCACACTATATCTCCAACATTGAATTCCTTAAAAGAGTGCCTTAAATTGTAACGGTTAGAATTCTTTACATGAGATATGTGCAGTGCAACCTGAACTCTATCAAAAATTGACGATAGAAGGCCAATATTTCTAGCATATAAATCACGAGGTAAAAAGGTAATTTCTTCTAAGTCGTAACCCTGAGAATAAATAGAACCACAAGTAATGAGTTCACGACCAAATACTAGAAATGCAGGAGTAAATCCAGTTACTTCATTTACAGAGTTATTCATTGCAAACTGAATCTTAGATAGGTGAAGGTCCCAAGACCTATGGTCTTCACCGACCAGTGAAGCTAGTGCGGTAATAATTGTTTTATTGTAGCGTTCTGTAGTATTGACCTGAGGACAATAGTGAGGAGTGTAAGATATATGCGGAATTCTATAACGTCCAAGGAAATTATGGAATTCATGCGATTGAAATTGTGGACCGTTATCCATAATAATTGTTTGAGGTACTCCATGAACTAAGAACACGGAATTCTCTAAGTAATGTATAATACTAGTAGTTATAGCTCGTATCAAAGGAAAAATAAGTGTATATTTGGTGAATAGACAATTTACAACGAGAATGTACTGGTTACGTCGCCTAGTCATTGGCAATGGACCTATTAAGTCCAAAGAAATGCATTGAAAAGGTCTAGAACAAATTTTGGGTTTTCCCATAGGACCGTAAGGCGAGTGGTTAGAGTGTTTATAAGCCAAACAAGTTTCGCAATTGGAAATAAATTTAGCTATATCTTTAAACATGCCAGACCAGTAATATAACAATGATATTTTTTTGTATGTTTTAAAATACGCCCAAATGCGGATCTGTAGCGGAACCATGAGCATTTCTTATCAAAGATTCTCTTTCAGAAGGGATAGGGCCTTCTTTCCAGATGAAATCGTCTGTTAAAGAATAAGGAGTATTAGTGCAACGAAATAGTTTATTATCCTTAATCGTATAGTTAGGATGACTTTGAGGATCAGTTAAACAATTACGAAAGATTTTATTATAGCGCTCTAAGTCTAAAGACGTGGCTTCATTCGAAGATAAAGGAGCGATAATATGACTGTCCTCGCTTTTAGAACGAGAAAGTAGATCAGGGACAATATTATCCTTTCCTCTTTATGTTTCAGCGTGAAATTAAAGCAAGAAAGGCGAAGTGACCAACGAGCGAGTCTACCAGAAGGATTTGTTAAATTCAAAAACCACTTTAATGCGGCATGATCAGTGTATACAGTAAACGGTTTGCCATTGTCAAGATAGCACCGCCAATGTTCTAAGGCAATGATAACAGCTAGAGTTTCTCTTTCAGTAGTAGAGTAGTTTCTTTCATTTTTGTTAAGTGATTTGCTCATGTAGGCTATAACAACTTCTTTGTCGTTAACCGTTTGAGTAAGCATGGCTCCAATGCCAGTGTTAGATGCATCACAATGCACAGAAAACGGTTGATCAAAATCAGGGCAAGCAAGAATTGGGGTAGTTACAAGATATTCTTTTAGTTTCAGAAAGGAAGAGTTAGCCTCAGAACTCCAAGAAAATTTCGGAGAAGTTTTAGCAGATGATGTTAATTTATTAAGAGGTGCAGCTATAGTACTGAAATTAGGAATGAACCTACGAAACCAACTACACGTACCCAGAAATTTACGCATTTCTTTGCGTGAAGTAGGTACAGGAAAGTCCATAATAGCTTGAATTTTGCTAGGATCAGCTCGTAAACCATTATCGTCAACAACATATCCAAGGTACTTTAATTCTTTCTTAAAAAAATGACTTTTTTCAAAGTTAATGGTAAGTTTAGCGTAAGTTAATTTTTCAAGCACCTTAATTAGAAGTCCTATGTGTTCTTGGAACGAGGAGCCTATGATAATAATGTCATCAAGATAACAGAACACTTTGTTGTCAAATTCAGGAGTGAATAAGATATCCATTAACCTCTGCTGTGTAGCAGGTGCATTAGTTAAACCAAAGGGCATAACAGTGAATCTGTACATTCCTCTACCGGGGACATAAAAGGCGGTCTTATCCCGATCGTCTACATGTAAAGGAATCTCCCAGAAAGCTTTAGCGATATCGATACTCGATAAAAATTTAGCGTTTTTGAGATGGTCAAGTATTTCATTGATAAAAGGAAGACTATAGGCATCCCTACGAGTAACTGAGTTGAGTTTTCTACTATCGACACAAAATCGCCATTCGCCATTCTTTTTAGGCGTAATAAGAACCGGAGACAACCAAGGGCTTTCACATTTCTCAATGACCTTCCACTCAATCATTTTATCCACCTCAGCAATTAGAGCTTTTTGTTTCTCGGGAGAGAGTCTATAACAACGTTGTTTAATAGGCAGCGTATCTCCAGTATCGATACGATGGCTAACCAGATCAGTACGACCAAGTTCACCCTTAGCTTCAAAGGAAATTTGCTTAAAACGCGAAATAATATCATCAGCGATAACCTTTTCTTCAGAAGTAAGATTTTCGTAAGGTAGGATTTGTTTCTCCACAGAGTTGTTAAAGTGGGATGGTTTATTAAGAGAAAAGGCACACGATAAAAGTTTGGGAACCAAATTAAATTCCCTCCAAAAGTCAACACCAAGTATCAAAGACGGGTATATTTCAGGAATAACATATGTTTTAATAAGTCTAGTTTGGTCGTTAAAGGTAAAAGGAAGAATAAAAAATCCTAAAGATTTAACACGATGCTTACTAGCAGTGCTAACCGTAATATAATCAGACTTGGATAACGAAAAGCCCAGTTCCAAAATTTTAAAGTGCGAGTTACTACCTAAAATAGTCATTGAACTACCGCTATCAAGTAACGCCGTAAACTCAACATTTGAAATAGAAACGTTAATAAAAGGACGGTTAAAATCTCTTTCGTTGTCGTAATAAACCGAAGAAGTTCCATAACTTGCGAAAAAGTTCTTAATTATTTTTAACCAATTATGCCAGTCATCAACATCAAAATTTTCTTTTCGTTTAACCAAGTCATATGTTAGTTTTTTGAGTTAGAGGATGAAGAAGGTTGAGGCTTGTCAGCCTTACATTTCGGGCAATCCGGAGCTCTAAAGTCTTTCAAACCACATTTAAAACAGACTAAGAATCTTGGTTTAGTGCAAGAATTCAAAGAATGACCATTTATTCGACATCGAACGCAAAACAAATGCGCCTGAAACTTGGGAGCATTTTCAGATATCGCATGTGCAGAATTTTTATTCTGCGAAGAAAAGTTCGTACGAAAAGGCTTAAAGTTATTAGATTTATGAGAATCATAATTAGGAGTGAAAGAATGTTTAGAGTGAAAAGTATGTGTAACATTAGGTTTAGTGTTCGGTAAAGGTGTAGAATCGTGTTTAGGTTTATAGGATAATTCAGGAATAAGAGTATTCATTACAGGTTCTTTAAAATTATTGTCGCGGTCAATACAGCGCTCAAATTGTTGACATACAGAAATTAAAGAGCCAATAGAATCAACTTTATTAAGAGCAACAAAAGAAGTATAACAAGGACGGATGTTACGTAGAAGTATTTGCAGTTTCTCCTGCTCAGGTAATTTCTCGCTTAGTCTCGAAAACATTTCAAACATTTTCGGAATATAAACCATAATAGACTCAGATTTACCCTGAGTACGAGATTTTATTGCCTGCAGTAGTTTATGGTCATAATCAGAATGGCCAAAGTCCTTAATTAACAACTCGGAAACGCGATCCCAAGTTAACGAAGGGTCACGACTTAGTTGGAATTTAAACCAATAAGAAGCATCGTCCACAAAAATGTTGAAGGCCGAGCTTATAAGTATTTGCTTATCAAGTTTGTTCGTAAGTAAAAATTCATCAATTTTCGATAGAAAAGCTCTAGGACAAGTTGTCCCATCAAAAGTAATTTTTTTTAGCTCATTTAGATAATTTGGTAAGAGAAAATTATGAAAAGGTGGCATACAGTTAGGTTGAGAAATCGGCAAGGGTGAGTCCAAAGAGGTTTGTACCTGTGAAGTCTCAGTTGGTTTGAAAAAGCGTCAAAACGTTCAGTCAAAAGAGTAAACTTCTTTTTTAAGTCGTCATAGAGTTCTATAAGGTTTGAGTCGCTGTCACTTACATCAGTGTCAATTCTGTCAAGTCGATAAAATAAGTGATTTATATAAGTTTCAATTTTCTTAAATAGTTTCAGATTACCCGATTCGTATCGGTCCAACATCGAAGATAAATATAAGATTGTAGAAGAAGCTTGTGACAAATCGTCACTCAGAGGAACGGGAGAATCAATAATGTCCTCCGTAGGAAAATTACGAAGCAATAAAACAATTTGTTTTCTGAGCGATACAAGATTATCCGCAGGAGTTTCGTTCCTAATTATAAGTTCGTATTCAAGTTCCGCCTTATTAAGTAAATTAAAGTTTATAAGACGAGCCATTTCTAAGATATTTGTAATTTTAAAGCAATAAAATATTTACAATAGTTTTTATTTTATTTACTTTATTTTAGTGAGAAAAATAGAGGAAGAATAGGGAAAGAAATATCTAAGAAGTAAGAGACGTCTAATAGGGAGCCAAAAGGTATGTTATATACAGAAACTTGTGCAAGTTTATTTTAGAATTTTGAGGGCAGGGAGGGATTCTATAGAGTTGGGCGCCAAACTGTCACGTAACGGAGGGTTACGGAGCTAAAAGATAGGGGGAAGAAGAAAAGACAAGGATAGAGGGAAGAGGGCTATAATTATAAGCGATATGTACAAAGATGGCTCGTCCTAAAGTCTTAAATCTAACTTAAAACTAACTTAAAACTAGCTATTTACACCGGTACACTACACTAAATATATATATAAGGTAAAAGTTCAAAATGGGCAACCGTGGTAGGACGGTATCACAGGGTGAGCACAGGCAGCGGCAACGGCAGGATCCAGCGTCGCAAGAGGCGGGCGGTAGGGCTCCGCCGAGCGCAGGAGGCAGCAAATGGGGCGCGAGACGCAGATGCGCGCACGCCGCAAGCCGGCCGCGGGTAGGCGCGACGCGGATACGCGCACGAGTGAAGGTAGACGCGCGTAGGTGCAGGGAGGCAACACCTTTCGTGCCCCGGCACCGTTACTCTACGGGTAAACGTATACTGGCACTGTTATAGCTAGAGGTTCTGAGCTTCTGCGGAGCTGGTGGTAGACTCGGTCGTCCTGCCCATGTGCGTCCTTTTATATCGCCCATGCGCATTCTATTCTACAACATTTAAATTTTAAAATTCATACAATATAGAATATTCTCGAAACATAGCTAAACTCCATAGTTAAATTTGAATAGACAATTCGATAGAAAAATAAAAACAGTTAGACAACGTCAGCTGTCGGACAATGTCAGATAGACAATCTAAATATTTACAACAATAACTTTAAATTTATTTACAGATAAAAATGTACAATAACACATATAAGAGTATTGCTAATACAAGACATAATCATAAAATGATATACAAGCTCTATAGCAAACGGAAAACGAAGCTCTATAGTTAACACCAAAGGTAACTTTCTTCACGAGTAGTTATGTAGTATAACGAAGCCCCTGCAGGCTGCGTTACAATATTACACCCAGACACTGAACAAACACAAGTGTTCATCGCACGAATGTTTGTCCAGAGTGGGGATCGAACCCACGACCTTTTGGCGTAAGAGGCAGGGTCACTACCAATTGCGCCATCCGGTCAGTCAAAATATCCGGTATGATGGTAACTGTACTTATACAATACTTGTTTAGCTATGTGAAGGTATCATGCATATTCACGCAGCGTAGGACCAAATTGGAGTGATAAATTCTGGTTGCCAGTCACTACGAGTGCTGTCGCCATTCCATACTAGAGAAGAATAAATATCGATAGTTTTGGTATCGATAATTGACCATCGAGTCAGTATTAAATTGACTATTGCTGCTGATAGAAAGCTACGATGAGATTTAGGATGATACGCGTTTACCTAGAAGATACCTGTTCATTCTTGCCTTAAAGATGTGCAGATTATTATAGTGGTTACGAAAACAGACCCCAGCAAGTAATACTATTCCTTAAATTAGTGCTGATAAGAGGTTAGTTAGGTTTTATTGGATTAGTTACATACCACAGACTCGAGGTCCGTGCCTTTAATTTTGATTATTTGAATGTATTATTATTAGGTAATAGAGTAGGAATTAATTATTACTGACATAGTCTCTACATTGTTATTATAATTTTTAAGTGTCATTGAATGGTTATTTTAAATATCTTAACTATGTATGCCATATTACTAAATATTTGCATATCACGCAAACTTAAGCAAACTTCAATGATACCAAATAACATTGTGACATCACATTATGCAAATAAACTATTCTGATTCTGATTTATTTGATAGTAAATGTAATTTTCAAATTATAATGTATCACTAGCAATCAAAAAAATCTATTTGTATGCATCGAAATATCGATACAAATTTCGATGCATCGGGCCAACTCTACCGTACCATTTGGAATACGACGCGAGTGCGATCCACTCATGAAGTACTAGCGAGTAATGCGTCGAATGAATCGTGATGTGAGTGACAGGCGATAGACTCTACAAGATGAATGAGTGGGAGTGACGAAACAGCTTGGAAAATCTCAGTGTTGAAGTGGAAATGTCCTTCTACTGAAGATATAGTGGATATTGTAGTTAGAGTTGGACGTTTAATCGAAAAGCGCTTTTTAAGCGTGCTTATTTTAATAAGCAAAAGCTTATTTTAATAAATGCAAAAGCTCGAGTATAAATTAATGAAAAGTTGTAAGCATAAAAATTATTGATACCAGACAGTCCTAAGCCTGTGACAGTACTACTCGTATGAAGGAGAGTGTTGGCGACGGACCTCCTTTTTATGTATTCTTTTTTACATATTTGAAATTGTTCGTTTTTTATAAGATGTTTTTTTTTATTTCTTTCTTTTGTCAGTGTTTTTTTTTTTTTTTTTTTTATTGCTTATAGTAGGTAGACGAGCTTGCGGCCCATCTGATGGTAAACGGTAACCGCCGCTCATAGACATCAACAATGCCGGAGCACAGTCATGCCGCTGCCTACCGTGAGAGAAGAACTCTTTTCAAACCTCGTTTAAAAAAGGACATGTCATAGCGATCAGGGAACACCGCGGCTGGAAGGTCATTCCAGAGTTTGCACGAGCGCGGAAAAAAGGAGCGCTGGAAACGAAGAGTTCTGGAAGGGATTGGTTCCAGGTAGTATTGGTGAAGTTTGCCGCAGCGTCTAGTCGTGCGATTGTAGAATGGTGACCCTGGTATGATATTAAACAGCTCCAAAGAGCACTCTCCATGGAAGAGCCTATAGAAGAGGCAAAGAGAGCCAAAATCTCTTCGCGACTCCAACGGCTCCAATTTGTCCGTGAGATCGGGATCCCCGACAATCCGGACAGCTCGTCTCTGCAAGGCGTCAAATGGGTCAAGCTGATATTTAGGGGCGCCTGCCCAAAGATGGGAGCAGTACTCCATGTGGGGTCGTACTTGGGCTTTATATAGTACAAGTCGTTGCCCAGGCGTGAAGAACCGCCTCGCTCTATTCAAGACACCCATCTTCTTGCTAGCGAGTTTCGCTTTGTCCTCCAAATGACGCCTAAATTGGACCTTGTCGGACACTTCAATGCCTAGGATCCCGATGCTTTCAGAGACACAGAGAGATACTCCTTGGAACTGGGGAGCTAAAACAAAAGGGTCCTTTTTGGCAGTGAACGCGCAAACTTGTGTCTTAGTCGGATTGAACTGAACAAGGTTCCTTTCACCCCACTCCGAAACCTGTTCAAGTGAGTGTTCGACTTCAGACACAAGTTGTTCCCGTCTTTCCATAATGGAGTTACGAGGGATGTTCTGATGGCCGGTGTATCGCGCATCACCCGTGCTGTCGTCCGCATAACAATGTATGCTCTCAATTGAGAGCATGTCATTTATGTGCAGAATGAACAGCGTTGGGGACAGCACTGAGCCCTGTGGTACGCCGGCGTTGATTGTTCTGGTTTCGGAGCATTGACCGTCGACAACGACACGAATACTCCTACCATCCAGAAAGCTGGCTATCCACTTGCAGAGTCCCTCGGGTAAGCCATATGAAGGAAGCTTCATCAAGAGGGCTTTATGCCAGACCCTATCAAAGGCTTTGGCGATATCAAGGCTGACAGCTAGAGCTTCGCCTCCACCGTCCAAAGCTTCTGCCCAACGGTGCGTCAAAAATACTAATAGATCACCAGCTGAACGACCATGGCGAAAACCGTACTGACGGTCACTTATCAGCTGGTGCTCTCCAAGGTAGCGAAGTATTTGGGTGTTAATGACTCGCTCCATAACCTTGGAGAGTAGTGACGTTACCGCTATCGGCCGGTAATTTGATGGGTCTGACAGTGTAATTCAGAGTACCGAGAGGAAAGGTCTTTTTTAGTTAATGTAATATAAAATTTGTGAATGCTTTATTGGTGTTTCACTGGCTGCCGCCACAGGTGAGTCTTCTTATCTCTGTTGTAGTGCCGCTGCCACGGACGCTAGGTAGGCGCCTCAACAGAGAGTTAGTAAAATTGGAAATAAATAAATGTATAAAAAGTACAGACAGCCACACATCAAGTTACCACAACCTGTTAAGTTTCCTCAATTGATATTCAACCTAATGTGTTTGACAGTAAGATGAGAGTCGATTGAAGGAATTTGACAGTTTTGTATACTTTGATGTGTTACTGTACGTATATACATATGTCGTTGGATTTCATTCAATATTTTGATACTATATAATGACATTTCGTTTCGTTTGAAAAGTACGTTTTTGCCTTTGCCGTTTGACAAACTTTTCACTTCAACGAATTTTAAATGTGACCAAATAAGCGCATGAGCAAAAAAGCGCGCTTTTTGAAGCACGCTTATTTTTTTTTTATGTCATAATTGGCAGGCAAGCAGATGGATCACCTGATGGTAAGCGATTGCCGCCGCGGATTGGAGTCACAAGTGCGCTACCAATCTTTAACCTCCGGTATCCTCACTTACGCAGCGAAACACAAGACAGTGCTTCCTCACGCCGGTTTTCTGTGAGACCGTGGTATCACTCCGGTCGAGCCGGCTCATTTATGCTGAAGCGTGGGTCTCCCACGGTTAAAAATGTTATATTATTTAAAAAGCAAAACGTTTCAACGTTTAAAATATTTTTTTCCAACCCTAATTATTGTAGATATTAGTTAAGAACCCAGGAATAGTGTTCACGTATACCGAAGAAGAATGGAGCCCGTTTTAATACCATTTAAATCTGATTTATGTTCCTTTTTACCGTGTATTAGTGGCCCGTCCTCACTTTGTTTCGGGACATTAGTTCCACTTTGTGCTAATAGATGGCGCTAGGTGTCGATTACATCCCACAAGCGTTTAGTGTTTTTGGATTATCTATAAGCGTTGCCGCTGTCTGTAAGATTTCCCCTTTATAAATAGTATAGATTTTATGTACATACGAGGGCGACACAGAATTTTTTTAGAACTGGCCACTTATAAGACGATGATTAAAAAAACAAGTTTACATTTTGAAAATGGAACTCTTTGCCAATATTATTGTCTATGCATTTAATTCGATTCTCTTTTTTTCCGATTTGGCGGCAAATTGAAAATAATCTTTAACAAGTGAGCATGAATTCAACGCGAGAAAATTTCCGTGCAATGACTTTCGATGACAAATAAGTCAACAAGAAAGTTATGATAGACTTCTATTGGCCGTTCACGATGAAGCTCCATCTCGTGCCACTGTTTACAACTGGTTTAATGAGTTTAAACGTGGTCGCACTAATCTCACCGATGATTTGCGTGAGGGACGGCCATGTACGGCGACTACGGAAGATAACATCAGTGTTGTGCGACGTATAATAGAGGCCGACAAAATAGTGACCTATCAACAGATTCGGACAAGTTTAGGCATTGGTATGAGTCAAGTACACAAAATCATTCATGGTCATTTAGGGGCCAGGAAGCTTTGTGCCCGGTGGATACCTCATAATTTGACAGAGGCCCAAACACTACGTCGTGTTGATTGTTGCCGCGAAATGGTCCAAAGATTTAACGGAGGTGACTCAAATGCTCTGTTTGACATACTAACAGGTGACGAAAGCTGGATTTATTGTTATGATCCTGAAACTAAAAGACAATCTGCTGAATGGGTGTTTCCATTCGAGGAGTTGCCAACTAAAGTGGAGAGACGTCGCAGCGTGGGAAAGAAGATGGTCGCCTCGTTCTTCGGAAGGACAGGTCATATCGCAACAGTTTGTTTAGAGGATCGAAAAACAGTTACCGCATAGTGGTCTTACAACTGTTTGCCACTTGTCTTGGAAAAAGTTCGGAAAAAACGACTTCGCAGTAGGATTCTCCTTCACCACGACAACGCCTGCGATTTTTATTTATTTCCAAAAATAAAAGAAAAACTAAAAGTAAAACGTTTCACGGACGCCGAAGAAGCAGTGGCTACGTATCAAAAGGCCGTCAAAGTGAGACCCCTAAAGAAGAGTGGGTCAAGTGCTTTTCTCAGTGGTTTCACCGAATGCAGCGATGAATTGATGTGAAGTGACACTATTTTGAAAAGATATAATAAAAGTAACAACTTGCCAAATTGTTCAGTTTTTGATTTTCTAAGAACTTTCAGTGTCGCCCTCGTAATGTGTTTTGGCATTGAATAAATGATTCTTATTTATTTATTTATTTACATGTGCAGACTTTATTACGTGCAATTTATTCCCTTACCTTACTCCCAACACACTGATATACTATCAGTAATCAGCGAACGTTAGAGATTCGGAACAGTGTATCATTTGGCTGAGTCGGATTACTGAGTCATTTCAGTAAATAGTTACACACGTCTACTTACATATTATAAGTACCAACAATGAAACAAATTACCTTTGATGTCAAGACTGGGTCTCGGTTTTTACGATTTCACGAATTCATTACATTTCGATCCTAATAAGGAAAAATAAATCTTAATTTTGTAATGCGACTTTATCATTCCCACCCGTTAGTACTCGTACTGCCATAAAAACAGAATTTATTCGTCTCAGAATCTGCTACGTCAGTTAACGCACAATCGATAACTTTGACTGTTATGGATATCTGCCAAATGTTGACGATTTCTGGGAATCGCTTTATTGAGTAGCCGATATTGGCTGTTCATTTTACCAAATAAAAAGCTTTGTAGTGTTGTGGGTTTTTTTTATAGTGGATAGGATAAATTCCGTAGCCAACACGGCCCAACCTAGCATTTGCTGCAGGGACCAAAGTCGCTGCAGCGGTGGTTTTCAGAGAGTTTGAATTAAATTCTGGCTTAAAATTTTTAAATTCCCTTTCTTCAGGATTAGGTGTAATACATCGCAAGCGCTGCTTCACGCTGCATTTGTGTGAGGAAGTATCACTCTTGTCGAGCCGGCCCATTCATGCCAAATCGTGGTTCCACCACGATAGAGCTGGAACTGGGGCTGGGGGGACAGATGGATCACCTAATTGTTACCTAGGTAAGCGATTGCCGTCGCCCATAAACACCAACACCAATGGGGTCACAAAATTGGCAGTGCAGTTCCGACTTCACTGGTGTTAGAATAGAATAGAATAGAATAGAATTCATTTATTTCAACCATAGGTCATATTGAGGATAAGATAACATTAATAAGCAAGATTAATTTCATAATTACATTACACAATTGTCAAAATTTAAAATACAATTAAATTAGGATGTCAAATTACAATTTAAAGTTAATTTATTGAATATATTACAATTAGAATCGTGAGATATGTACTACCTACGGTGTTGCCGGCGGCAATCGCTTACCATTAAGCATGGAACTAGAAAACAGAATGTGCCATTTTTGTAAAAAACGTCATAAAGTGTGAAAGAGATCCAATCGGCCCTGACGCAGATTCTATACAGGTGCGGTAGAGAAAAAACGTCGCCCAGCACGTCGCCCTAGTATGGCTTTCTATGAAAAGGCACAGTCTGTTTAGGGTGCATATCAATGTCTTTTTTCTAATCTCTAATCAACTTCCCTAATCCGGTGGTAAAATCACATTATATTTATTCATTTCTTAGTTTATTTTTGTATCAACAATCACATTGGCTCCTTCCCATGTCCACGCCACTTCTCGGGGCGCGGATGCAGCAGCTGCTTCGGCGGAGACCCATAAAAGAAACAAATGCTCCGCCTTAGACAGGTGTTACTGAATCGCTCCGTTCGGTGTGGAGACCTTGGGACCGTGGGGGCCCGAGACCAGCAAGCTCTTCCGTGAGTTGTCTGCCCGGCTACTCGACATTTTAGGTGACAGTAATGCTGGCAGCTACCTCAGCCAAGGCATAGGGCTGGCCATTCAAAGAGGTAACGCCGCCAGCATTCTGGGCACGATGAGTAACGGGGCAGACTACACTCTTTTGTAAATATTTTTCATCTCATCCTTCATCTCTGTTTAATAATATTTCCTCTTTCATTTTTAGGATACTGTAAATAGTTACTTAATTTTTTTATTTTATTTTAAGATCTGTAATATGTACATGACAACAAATATTATATATTCATATTATACATATATAACTCACATGTATGTTTATGGATATAAATTTATTTAGCCGTCAAACATTTTTCTGCATCGCCTAGTGGTTGACTGGTAGAGAATGCTGTATAGCATTAAGTCCGCCAATTGTACGTTATTTTCTTGTGCAATAAAGAATAAATAAATAAATAAATAAAGTCTTTTTTTTTTTGGTCAATAAGCCAACGCTTGACCACAATCGCACCTGATGGAAAGCGACGATGAGGTCTAGATGATACACGTTTGCCTAAAAGATGCCTGTTCACTCTTGCCTTAAAGATGCCCAGATTATAGTGGTCAGGAAAAACAGATCTCGGCAGAGAGTTCCATTCCTTAGCCGTCCGCATTATAAAAGTATTTTTAAATTTGAGTATGTCAATAAGTAATTTGTCTGCTTGTCTGTCACCTACCTCTTTAAAAACACTTCAAAGTTTGGTCAGACATGTTTGTCATTATAGCACAGATAGATCTCAACGGAAAGCTTCCTAAAGTTACATTATTTAAATCAACATTACCGCATTCCATTCCAAAGCATTTCACTTGGAATCCATCCATTTTAAAGTTGAGCTCGACGGCAGACTAACAATTTTTATTCCATTTATTCTCCACAAGGCATTAATCATCAGTTTTTAAGTAGCTGGAATTGTGACAGCTGTTGAGAGAGTCCATTTTGTTTTTCTCAAATATAAATATACAGGGTTATTAATTGAACTATTTAATTACGTAGGTATCTTACTAAATACTTTGCAAAGATTACGCTAACGTAATGGTGACTAGGGCATCTATCCCGCATCTTTATTGTATAAGAAAACCCGGCATTTTTCCTGTTTTATCATACAAACAAAACATCAAATTAATGCCCTAATGATGATTTATGGGAATTCACAGAAAATTAAGGTTTATTTTTAAATTTTGGATTATTCATGCTATTTTTAACAATTAATCAAAATGTCTGGGGTTTGATTCCATGTTTAGTAGATCTTATCTTTTATCAAAACAGTAAGTAGTGTGTGCGTCGATTGAGGGAGCAATCTCTAGAAATGAATAAATATATGATCAGCAATGAGTAAAAGTTCTTAAAGCATTTGTAAAATCATTTCATTTTTAAAACGATTGTTGGGGCCAGTGCCCTTTTCTGTAGGTATAGATGGTGAAAGAAAAGGGATATCTGTCCTTTGTGAATTCAAACTACAGTGGGCTGTAAATTTGGTGTGCTCGACCAGAATTTGAAGAATCGTGCAAATCGCGCACGACAGGGATTTCGTAAGATGGTGGATGTGACGTGTACGGAAGCAAGATACGTTAATTAGACTCGGCGGCGCGCCATGAGTCCAATGCCGTCGTTAATGGTCAGCGTTGTAAACTTATCTTCAAATGTTGCTTGTTTCTCGCCTCTAGCATAAAAATAAACAATGGGGTCGGTCAGATACAGAACTTATCAAGTCCTAAGTGATTTTTTATCTTCGACATCAAACCAAAAATAAAGCGAGTAAAAGCGTGTGTTATATGTGATATAGCACTTTGAGTTAAGGTGACGGATAGGGCACACTAGCGACGCCAATCGATTTCAATTTTTAGCCACTAAACCGGATCTATTTTAAACAGTTTCGGGGTTACAACCTCTCGGTAAATACTTATACTATTTATTAAATAACCATGCACAAATGTTGGGTCCAACGCTTACGCGAAAAATTGATTCACGCCCCAAGTGGCCGCTTTTGGCGGAAAAACGGACCCAACATTTGTGCATGGTTATTTAATAAATAGTATAAGTGTTTGCCCCGAAATTGTTTTAAATAGATCCGGTTTAGTAGCTAACAAATAAAAACGAATGGTGTAGCTAGTTGGGGTTACCCATCGCCTTAAGGAATAAGGAAAGTAATTAATAATTAAGGAAGGAAATTTAACATTCGTATAAGGTTTAATGAAATAAAATTATAAACCTGTAAAGCGACACGAATAATATGCTTCATCAATATGAAACCTCCGAAGTTAATTAAAATAATTGGATTGTGGATTTATCTCAACTGAAACAGCATTTGTGGTATTTTCCAAACATAATACTCACAAAGCCATTACTAGAGCTTACCATTAGCTCGGCGGTGAGGGAAAACATCGTGAGGAAACCTGCACGTTTCGGCTGAAATGTGTAACCAAGATTCAGTTGGTCTGGTGCCCCTTTTAAAAGAGCAGCGAAGGTCAGACGGCAGTCGAGTCAATGTAATTACCAGACTGCCTAAATCGAGAATCGTGGTCAAAACCAAAGATTGTCCGAACGTACTCCGGGCTACAGAGCGACAGCTCTGGACGCAACTTGGAATTACTCAAGCACATGTGTTACGGATATCAGAACCAACAGCGGAATTACAAATATACATTTAATTGTTTTCTTTCGTAAATACATACTTATAATACATAGAAAACACCCCAATACAAACGCACATGTTCATGCACACAAATGTTTATACGAGTACCGTGCGGGGATCGTATCCGCAAACCTTGCACCAGAAGCAGCGTTCACGACCACTGATCCAAAGGGGTCATCTAGTTTCGCCATAATAGATCAGATGGAAGAGTAGTGTTTTGACAGTTAGTAAAAAGTTCTTCAAGGTTTGATGGTGTCAGTCAATTACGGACCCTATTATTATTTATCGAAGAAGTATTATTTGGCTTGGCAAAAATCGAACATAATGCGTCATTTTGTCACTTGTCATAAGTGACACATGTAATTTAATACTACGTTCGTGGCCAAAACGAACTATAGACATCTGGAACAACAACCCCTAACAAATCACAAAATTCGTGCCAGCTCCTTTTAACATTGCTTGTTGGAACGGGATGACATGAGCTTTAGTACGGTAATAAGTTTAGATCGGGATTTATAATAAGGTGGCAAAGGACCTTTTTTTTTTTTTGTTGACCCAGGAGAAATGCGTTACGCATACCCATCCGTCTGTAAACGGATGGGTTATGTCGGACTCTCCTCTGGCGACGGCTTCTCCTAACGCCGGCCAGAGGCATACCAACTAAAACTCCTGGGACTCTCCCTCATCTGTCCATGGGTGGATGAGTGACATAAGGCCAAAGCTCGGAGCCTTTCACCACGTCACCCCCCGGACAGGGACGCCCGCCTGCACGGCGGGCACGGCGCTTCTCCCCCCGGGGTCGGGGGGAGGGATGGGGACAACCGAGAGAGTCGTGCCGTCCCCACCAGGCGTAGGAGGAGGTCCGTGCAATGCCGGTGGTGGGGTTACAGCCCCACGCACCAGCGGACCTGCTCCTCGCAGGGGAAGGAGACGCAAGTATTGGCGTCGTCTCCTCCCTCTACGTGCCTTCCGGATCGCGGGGGCGAGAGGGTCAGCCTCTCGCTCGCGCTCCGCCGCCTCCTTCGCCTCCATCACATGCTCGCAATATGCGGCAAAGGCCTTCCAGGCATCCTCACTCGCTAATATAGCTCTCGCTATATTAGAGAGTGAGAGGTCCTGGCCGACCTTTGCCACCAATGCGTGGCGAGCCTGTGCCCACGGCGCACACACCGCCAAGGTGTGCTGCGCCGTGTCCACAGGGTCGCCGCATGTGTGGCACGAAGGCGTCTCCTCCCTGCCGATTTTGTGCAGGTAATAACCGAAGCAGCCATGCCCGGTCATTACCTGCACCATCCGGAAGGAGACTACGCCGTGGTGACGCTCAAACCACCGGTCCAAGACCGGGGCGAGCGCGTCGAGCGTTCTGCGGCCGTACGGAGTGAGGACGAGGTGCTCAGACCATCGCCTCTGGAGGCTCTTCCGAGCCTCCCTCCGTACGGCCTCCCGCTCGGCGGGGCAAATGGACACCCCATTTGCCCTTTGTGCCACCGTGTAGTCGTACACGGCGGACACCACCACAGCGTCTGACTCCCATGGGGGCGTCTCGGCGAGTAAGCAGGCCACGTCGAAAGGTGGCAAAGGACCTGCATTCTCGTTGCTGACCCTTAAAACCATAGACTCATCGCACAGTCTTCATGGTGGATGAGAGCAATACGATTTTCGCTAAGACTCTATATTTATCTCCTTGATACCATAAATTAGCCTTTTTTATCTTAGTAAGTAAACATGTTCAGACTAATATGTAGGTACCAGGCGGCTATAAGTCAGCGGGATGTATCAGATTGGGCGAAATTGAGCAGTCGATGTAAATCACGCTTGACGCGATACGCTGGGATATATTAACCTCCGAGGGAATTAGCTTCGCCGATGTCATGAACCTCTGGTGCTCTTGGGCCGGTTTAATGAGTATCGATGGTATTTACGACTTTTTTAATTTGAAATACTTTTATTCCTTGATAACACCAGCTACTTGTGCCAGTTTGAAAAAAAATAGATAGGTAGATAGATAGATAGAAACATTTATTTACTGAAAATACGACACACCACATTTTACAGATAAGAAAGGACGCAACAAGTATAATTATATAATATTTAAACAAAGAGAAAAAGAAACAAATACAAACTAAAACAGCAAACAAAACATTAATAATAAAAAAGGAGACAAACAAAAAAATATTAAAAGAGAAAGAAAAAAATAGCAATAATACGGCTTCTCAAGCCGGGCAATAAGTATTTGCGTACAGGTGTGTGTGTGTAAAGTATGTAGCGATAGTCAGTGAAAAGTAGCTCACTCAGCTTTGGCCATGGCTTTAGGTAGGAGTACCTTCAGGCCATGACGCTGGTTTTTTGTGCGCCCTAATGTGACGCACGGACGATATATATATATATATATATATATATATATAGGTACATAAATCTTACTAATATTATAAAGGCGAAAGTTTGTTTGGATGGATGTATGGATGGATGTTTGTTCCTCTTTCACGCAAAAACTACTAAACGGATTTTAATGAAACTTTACAGTAATGTAGCTTATAGGTCAGAATAACACATAGGCTATAATTTATAAAGATATTGTGTGAATTGTCCAAATGAGTAAGCCATTATTGTCAAAATAGTGAACCGCACCAGTTATTGATACATAAAGACCTTGCTTTTATTCGAATTACACGCAGACGAAGTCGCGGGCAAAAGCTAGTAGTTTATAAATAAATGAAATAAATATACAATAGGATACAAATTAATATTATGGTGGGATATAAACAAGTACTTATAGTGTAGTGAGAGCGAGATGCTCGCGTGGGTTGGAAAATGACCGAGGCGACAAAGGGACTATGAATAGTTACTGGAACACTGGAATTTATCATGGCCAGACATACATATCACTATAATTATTCATTCATCATCGTTATTATAAGTCCATTTAAGTCCCCATTGCTGGGGCACGGGCCTCCCTCAATCACATGAGGGGAAATTGCCATACTCACCACGCTTGGTACGGTACGGAACCCTAAAAAAGCATAAACATTTTATTTGTCAACTTCTTTGAGATATCAGAAATCATGATCAGGCTCGACCGGAGTGATACCACGGCCTCACAGACGACCGGTGTGAAGCAGCACGCAGGCCCGATACGGGGGAAATCAGGGTTTAAAGGTTGGCAAAGCACATGTGACTCCACTGGTGTCGCGGGTGTTCCTGAGCGGCGGCAAGCGCTTGCCATCAGGTGATCCACCTGCTCATGTGCCACCTATCACATAAAGAAAGAACGTTATTTTTTTAGATATTTTTATGAAATACAGAATAATTCAACCATTTGGTTTCGTTCGCATATTTATCATTGACAAGTAACTATTAACTCTGCAATTTTCCTATTCAACTATGCCAATTAAACGGAAATAAATTGTTATCGTATTATAGTGAACATTCATTTTAATATATTCATTTATCGTCGTCATTATAGTTTCACAAACGCTAACTTTGACTTAAATTAGCGTTCACGATATAATAATTATTTCTATCACTTTTAAACGACTTCAAAAAAAAGGAGGAGGTTCTCAATTCGACATGTATATATATTTTTTATGTTTGTTCGCCGATTACTTTACCATTTATGAACCGATTTAGATGATTCTTTTTTAGTTGGAAAGTAGATAGTCCCGGAATGGAACCATAATATGGATATCAGGATCTGATGATGGGATCCTGGAAAAAATTAGGGGAACCCTTGAATTTTAAAGGCACACGTAATGATTTTGTATATTTTTTCAAAACTACACCAGTATTTTTAGTATTGTATTAATTTTGTGGCTCTGCTGATGATGGAAGGTCAACTCCTCAACGGTAAGGAGTAAAATGATAACTTTTTCAATACTGTACTCACAATCAGTATGTTAGTTATTTGGCGGGGTTGGAAGAGGGAAGTCGGCGGAGGACTCTTCGTCCTCTCCGTGGAGGTGGCCAGCCGGCCACAGGGACGGGGGTCACTGTGCCGGCACTGCCATTGGCACCTCCACTCCACTCCGCAAAGGGGACTTTGGCATCACATCCAAATTCGATGCTTCAACAGACCACAATCAGTTAACGGTGACGGAGGGCACTAGCCGCCGCCACCGGAAGGGGTCCTTTGGGGCACTGGATGGCATTTCACGCTTTGGGGATTAGCCTCGTGGCGTCCCCTACCCCATTTTCTAATACTGTAGGTTTAACCCCGGGACAGTTTAGTGGGTATGCACTCAGGTCGATTCTTGTTAGAAGGAAGCGGCCGGAGGTGATCCCACAGTACTTGTCGCCCCCGGCGGCAACCAAAAAAAACACAAAGGGGAAAATCGGCGCCTAATCCTGTGAATAATTGACAAAATGTTGGATTAAATTACAAGATAGTATTGGGCGCCGACTCAGTAACACCTTTTCTCGAGTGTACTGTTATAAAATGTTATTTTGGAAGTGTATATAAAGTGTTAAAAATATTAATTACACCATTTTAGTTTCGTTGTTTGGGTTTTTTTTCGCAGATTTTTTTTATCATTTATAGTTAGGTATACTAACCAAATTTATGTTAGGTTATATTACCAAGAAAATTCCAAGCATAGGGTGCAAAACGGCAATTTTATAGGTAAAGACCTAATATAAATGAAAAAGTGTGTGCGTCTGTCTGTCTGTTTGTCCGTCTTTCACGGCTAAACGGAGTGACGGATTGACATGATTTGAAGGAAAGAATGGAGACTACAACCTGTGCGGATAAAGAATGGGATCAGAAATGGCGGCGAATCTATTCACTTTCTAATGCGAGTGAAGCCGCGGGCAAGAGCTAGAATAAGTGTAAAAAAGTTATTTACTAACGTAACAGGTCGTTATTTAAAATAACAGTCAACAGCGAATTTACTGCTTCTTAAAGCAAATTTAACATGCTTCTTGCAATTTCTTTGCATGCATAATTTTTTAATTTACTCAGCACTACTAAAAAACCTTTAACATGCGATATTGAAATTGGTTGAAAAGAGAAAAAAGGAAAAAAGTCGGTGTTTAGCATTTTATCGATTTACAGAAATCTCTCTCAGGTTTGAAGTCCAAACCCAGCTGTCCAAATTCCAGCAAAGTTGCCCGTGTAGGCCAAAAATAAATATATAGAAGCTTGGCTACGACCAGGTACAGATGTTCATGAAAAAGGCAAATATACCTACAACACTTGGTCACTATCAAATAAAATGGCTTCGTTTTCTGGTGCAAAAATAAAAATAACAAAAAATATAGAAATGCAGAAAAGCAAAAACTATCATGGTGGCAATTTAGATTAAGGTGACAGGTAGGGCACACTACCGACGCCCATCGATTTGAATTTTTAGCTGCTAAACCGGATCTATTTTAAACAATATCTGGGCTACAACCTCTCGGCAAACACTTATACTATTTATTAAATAACCATGCACAAATGTTGGGTCCGTTTTTGTACGTGAAATTAGGCAACGAGGACCTAGTTTATGAGGTCCATGCGGTAGAGATGAGCACAGATCACTATATATGTAGGAGACGAGTCACCTGTCTTCTGCTATTTTGATTTTTTTTTTAAATGGCTGCTATTGCGTTTGCTTATGCCAAACACATTTTTTTAACTCTAATGTCGAGTGATTCACGAGACACGTTTTAAAAAAAAATTGACCGGTATGGATGAAATTAAATTCTTCAGGATAATATTTTAATTTGAGTTCTTACACCATCTAAAACAAAAAGATACAACAAAACGTATAAACAAACACATAGACGGCACAAAATGTTAAGTGGGTATATTTAATAATATCTACATAAATATTCTATAACAGAGGAGAAGGACAAAGATAGGAGAAAAGAAAAGTTAATAGGGCGGCAGCGAGAAAGTATAATTTTGACAATTGAAAAATATGTGGCCTGACGTACCCTCATCTAAACCACATTCGCATAGTGAAGAGTCTTTTAACTCGGATTTTATTTAAGAATACTTGATTTAATCTAAGGGTAAGTAGAAACATATTGGTTATGTCAAAGTGACGTCTGACAGTGGTTATCATTTGCAGTCTATGGTTCATGGCGTGTTTCCTCCATAGACTTAGGATGCCGCCCTTCTAATTCTACGGTTTTCTCTGACCATTGGTGGCATAAGTATTTTGCATACTTGATTGGGAGGGTTTTCAAATTGCTTTTCAGATGTGCACCACGTAATTGTTGGATGAATGATTTATTTTCTTATTTTTCTCGACATCAGCAGAATTTTCTTGATATTCTAGCCAATTCCTGGACAGATCCTTTAAATGATACTCAAAAAATGAACATTAATTATTATATAGTATGAAATATGAAAGCAAGTCTTAATTATTCACAATAAATCCTTCGCTTTATTTAACTGTTATTATTTCTGCTAACCCATTTAATCCCGTTTGATCAGACGGGGTCTTAAAGGCCCCGCGTGTTTTACAGCACAATTACGACTTCTATATAGCTTTTACTTTACGTATTCTAGGTCCGGATCTGGGGGAGGGTTGCCAGGCATCCGGATAAAGCCGGACAAAGTCGGGATGGGTTGCGTGTCCGGAAATTATACGGTGTCCGGAGAAAAAGACAATTTATCAATACATTTTTTTTATATAGGTAATAAGTGGCAGACGAGCTGACGGATTATCTAATTGTAAGCGATTTCCACCGCCCATGGACATCCGAAATACCAGTGAAGTTATAAGTGCGCAAGGTTGTCAACCTTTACACTCTCCTTACACTTCCCTGGATTGGTCTTCCGGAACCCTCACTCACGCAGCGAGACACAGCACAAATGTTGCTTTAAGCCAGTTCAAAATCAAATTACTTATTGTAAATACACAGGTATAAAAGATAGGTAGGATCACCAACATCAATAAATTTTAAATATTTTTTTAAAACTGTCTAAATTATCATAAATATGCTGTGTTTCACCGAGTGAGAGTAACTATCGGAGACCTAATCCGGGAGAAAGGGGGATTTTGAAGATTTGCAGATTACTTGAGACTGCAATTATGTTGCAGGTGTCCATGGGCGGTGGCAATGGCTTGCCATCTGGTGATCCGTGTGGTCATCTACGACCTACCACAGAATTATCCAACTTTTCGCTTTTAAGACCTGGGGACCCTACTCGGGAGCGAAAGTCTGGATTACGATTTTTCGCACTGCGATAATTGGGAAATTCGAAATTGAAAAAAATCAGGTTCCAATTGTGATTTTTGGTATGGGAAATACGTTGTCCGCCGGCCCCTTAAGTTATCGAAGCGAAGAACGCGCCGAAGAAAATCCGCTCCCTTAATGCTAACATTTTTTGAGCTGTCTGTAGTATGTACGTAAATATCAAATAACAATAGTTCCATAAGTTATTGTCATACTAAAATTATATGGATGTAATATCTGAAATAAATTATTTGATTTGAATAGAATTGTAGTCTATTCGAGATTTCGAGCGTCGCCTGAGTTCTTCTTTTTTTTTATAGAAAGGCCAATCAGGATGACCTCACTCCGCCTGACGGTAAGCGGCCGTGAAATCTAAATATGAGGTTGACAAAAGAACTAACAAAGTACCCATTGTGTCTGCCATCCTCACCTTAATGGCCTGCTGAGATGCCGCTTCACGCCGCGCCTAAAAGACCCCGGATTGTATGAAGGAGGAAACACATGAGCTGGGAGGGCATTCCATGTCTTGATGGCTAGGGGCAGGAACGAGGAGCCGAACCTCATGGTGCGCGCTGCCATTGTCTGGATGGTATGCGGATGCAACGCTGTCCAGCACGTGTTGTTCGGAAGTGGAAAGTGGAGGATGGGATAAGTTGAAATAACTCATCAGAGCATTCCCCATTATAGAGGCGTTAGAGAGACTGGCAATGTCTCTACGTAGCTGAAGAGGTTCTAGGGACTTAGTCTTTTTATGTTATTAGGTTACCTGGTGCTTGTAAAGAAAAGTAAAACGCCACTGTCCTAAGTAAATGCTTAGGACAGTGGCGTGTTTGCTTTTTACGTGCATCATTTTGGCTTGACCCCAAAAGCAGCCACACCTCTCAAGTCACTACGCCACCGAGGCATCGTTATGTGATAGGTGGCAGACGAGTAGACGGAACACTTCATGGTAAGCGATTGCCGGTGGAGTCACAAGTGCGCTGCCAGCCCTTTTCCCCGGATTGGGCCTCCGGTACGCTCACTCACGCCGCGAAACACAGCACAGTGCTGCTTCATGCCGGTTTTCTGTGAGGCCGTGGTATCGCTCCGATCGAGCCGGCCCATTCGTACCGAAGTGTAGGTCTTCCGCGGTCAAAAATAGTAAATACAAACCAGTTAAAGTTTAACCTCATGCAAGCAATCTCCGTCCCTAAAGATAATGCAAAACGCATTTGCAAGAGTATTACGAATAGTGATGTGCCTGACTCAAAATGTATATTTGATTTGAGCACTCGAGTAATTTTATCGCCTGATAAAGAAGTTGCTAGGATTCAGTAGGACTAAATCACTCCGCGTCGGATGATGTAGATTCGGTGGGTAGGGCTAAAACAAGCCGCATGGGCTGATGCAATTCAAAGGTTTTAAATTAGTCTCTAGTGGTTTTTAGTGTTCAAATTTGGTGTTTATTTGTACAGTGAAGTGCCGCAAAGTGATCCTAATAATAAGAATCGTTGGATTATATCGTTTTTAACACTGCTATTGTGTGTCGAGTGAGTTGTCTCGTGACATCTTGCTTGGACCAAATAGTCTTAAAATTGCTTTTAGAGTGATATCCGCTGAATCCGTAAGTCGATAAAACGTAAAACACCGGCGTTTTATTGAGTGACTGTGACTTTGACTGACTTCGACTGTTGACTACCTACTTATTCTAAATAAGTTACTTGACATTAGCGAATTATCTTCGGGTAGAGCAATAATAATAAAAAAAAGACTGATGTAATTCAAAGGCTTTAAATTAGTTTCTAGTGGTTTTTAGTAAATAAAATATGGTGTTTATTGTTGCAGTAAAGTGCCACGAAGTGATCCTAGAAATAAGAATCGTTGACATGTATAGTTTTTAACACTGCTATTGTGTGTCGACTGCGTTGTCACGTGACATCTTGCTTGGACCTAATAGAGTTTTAAAACCCGCGATTACGGTTAGTGGTATCAGAATCCCTTCCGTCGTTTTATTGAGAGACTTTGACTGTTGACTACTTACTTATATCAATAGGTTACTTGACATTGGCATATACCCAGACCAACACACTCATTTAAGTAGAGTAAGAGGTCGGAATTGAGTGACTATTCAAGTAAGAATATAATGAAATAATATCATCCAACCGATTACTGCTACGCGGCGACTAATCTCTACGTACGCAACGTACGCAGCATATATTATAGTGCTCAAGTGTGTGCGCAAAAACAATTGCACTACCTTCATATTCCGATGAGATACCACGGTGAAAGGACCGGAGATTGAACGCAGGACCAAGCGGCTTAACGTGCTTGATTAAGAATATACACAACTTGCGAATCACCACACTACTTCCAAGTGAATTACCTGAGAAATTGTAGAAAAGCTCGTAAAGTAAGCCCCAATCTAGGATACGCAAACTGCATTCAAACATGAAAGTGCAGGCCTTGAGGTCCCTATGTTGCAGCTGCATCGTTAAACTGGTACGTAGAAAAAGATTCTATAATCTAGATTATTTTCTTACACTCCGAAATCTTTTATCTTCTTTCAAAAAGAGTTCAAAGTTCTTTATTTGCAATAAATGTGGTAACGAATGTCGTGTAATATAAACTATAGAGCACACACCTAACTATTTAATGTGGTCTGTTCACTGGTCACATAAGAAATATTTTTATTGAATTTTATTATAAATTATCTATATATTATAAATTTGTATGTTTTGTTTATAATTATATATTTTATGTAATATTATTCAATCAATCAATCAAATGTCATTTATTGCTTTAGTTAATAGGTTACATCCAAGATCTTATTCTAGGGTTTACAATAATATTGTATCACTATAACCTGCGATTTTGGCGTAAAATAATAAATTATTTATCATTCGTATTACATAATATATATATATATATATTCATTAACATTGGTTATTAACTGAAATTTGAATTGGAATTAGATAATAAAAATCACATTTACGTTATTCAACTCAAGACCATAATAATTTTATTGTTAAAAAATTCTTGCAATGAATAATAACATTTATTTATTCTTTGAAAATGCTTCTGTGTCAGCTGTTTTAGGTCATCTGGTAAGTGATATATATTTTAGGTTAGGTTAGGTTAGGTAGCTACTACATACTACCCGTGCGGATAAAGAATGGGATCAGAAATGGCGGCGCATCTATTCACTTCTCGCTCGCACACTATTTGCGTCTATACTCACACCCCACGAGTGCGAGTATAGCCGCAAATAGTGTGCGAGCGAGAAGTGAATAGATGCGCGCCCTTTTTTTACCCCATTCTTTATCCGCACGGGTTGTATATACTATTAGAGAAAAAAGTGGTTCAAGATGGATGATGTGGAAGTATGTCTACCTTATTTCTAGTTTTGCGGTGGTGCTTTATTAATATATAAGTATGTTTATTTCTGCCATTTTTAATTTCATTTGTTAAAACTGCTTTGCACTGCCTTCTCCTATTACGAATACGTTATTTCTTTCTTCTACCCAAAGTTTGTCTGGAAGAAATCGCTACAAGCGATAGGGCTGCCTTATTGTACTATCTGTTGTTGTTGTATCATAGGCACTTGTATTTGGTTTTTGAGTAATAAAAAATATCTATCTATCTATCATAACTGCATAACAACATGCAAATTTTAGCTTGTTATTAAAGTATTTTAGAATAAACCTAAAATCAAATTATTACCTATAGTCAATATTTTATATATATATATATATATATATATATATATATATATATATATATATATATATATATATATATATATATATATATATATATATTTATAAATATTTCACAACATCACATACATTGATCTGACTCCGAAATAGGTAGCTCAAGCACCTGTGTTACGGATATCAGAATCAACAGCGGAATTACAAATATATACATATAATACTTTTCTTTTGTAAATACATACTTATAATACATAGATAACGCCCAGACTAATACAAACAGATATGTTCATGCACACAAATGTTTGTACTGTGCGGGGATCGAACCCGCAACCCTTGCAGCAGAGGCAGCGTTCACTACCACTGTTCCAAACGGGTCGTCTTAAACTTGCGTCTTAATATATATTAAAATGAAATTTAAATTAATTACTAGTCATGCCAATTTGATTATTGTATTAGGATTTATTGTATAGGAACTAGGATCTCTCTCTATTTTGAAATAGAGTGCCTACTTTGTGTTTTTTTTGTTTCCTGTCGACCAACGCGCGCGCCGCCCTGGTGGACACGAATGGCAACAGTCTCTTGTACTTACAAACGTATAGGTAAAGCATGCTGTTATGTTTAACTTAGTACAAATTTTCAAAATGTATGGAAACTAACGCCACCTAGTGGTTGTAATATCACAACGAAGCGTCTGCATATCTTTTTTTTTTTCTTCATGTGATAGGTGGCAGACGAGCAGACGGATCGCCTGATGGTAAGCGATTGCCACCGCCCACAGACAGATACCCGCGACACCAGTGGAGTAACAAGTGCGCTGCCAACCTTTAATCCTCCCTTTCCCCTGGATTGCTGCTCACTTACGCAGCGAAACACAGCACAATGCTGCTTCACGCCGATTTTCTGTGAGGCTGTTTTATCACTCCGGTCGACCCGGCCCATTCATACCGAAGCGTGGCTCTACCACAAAGTACCTACTTGAAAATTAAATAAAAAAATGGCTTTTCTATTATGTCAATATTTACTTTCCTTTCATGTCCCATAGTCTTGGGACGTCCTGTATAATATTGCATCTGCGCGAAACAGGTCGCTAGTTAATTATAAGTTTGACGTGTGCTAGCCACGTCTGACAAACATTGCGAAACAAACATATGTTTTTAAACTCTTTTTAAAGTTTTAAAACATGTCTGTTTAATACTGCAATGAAGAACTACCTATAATACTGAAGTGACTTCTGAAATACAGTCTACATTATTTTAAGCAGGGCTACAAATTGTTTTAAGTAAACATTATCTAAAGCTTGCGTTTAATGGAATTCGTGGAAACTTGCTCAAGTGGTTCTCCTCATATGTTAGAAATAGATCACAACGCGTTGCTATTAATGGTTTTACCTCTGATATCATACAGGTCTCAACTGGAGTGGCCCAAGGCTCAATACTAGGGCCTCTGCTGTTTGTTATTTTCATTATTGATATTAAAAGCTGTTTTTTAAATACGAACAAAATATTACAAAAAATCACATACATCGATAGATACTCGAACTTAAGTCATGGACATTGCACGCGTTTCTAGACGCACTGATAAAATGAATGTTTACTAATGAATGTTCATTGTTAAATTATTTATTGTGATGGTCAATAAAATGTTTCTTTCTTTCTTTCTTTCTTTCATAATAGGTATCGTGAATGAATTCCATTTAGAATTTAGCATTATCAACTAAATGAGCGAAAAAATACCACCTGTTGTATACATTATTGCCGGGTGAATATTCCATTTATTATGGAACAGCTGATTTTTTTTTCGCTTTGTTGATCTAACATGCTAAATGGACTTCATTCACGATAATTATTATGAGGTTTTCGGGATGTAAACGATAAAAAATAACAGTGTATATGTTACCGGCCAAACCCGATTTCAGGACACACTAGTTTAGCCTAGGCTCAAGTAGTTCTTCCTATACGCGATAGGATTAACCAGTATAGCCTAGTCTAAACTAATTTGTCCTAAGCCCGACAGGATATACCAGTTTAGGTATAGATACGCACACTCTAGGATAAACTGGTATGGCGTCTATACATCAAAATATATCAAGAAAGACAAAATAAATAGATATACTAAAAACTAATACTAAAAACTCCGTACATATTTGAAAAAAATAATCATTTTTATTAAATTACTAGAGGCTCACCCTCGCTTCGCTTCGGTAATTTAATTTTAAAACATAACATTCCGAATTTTTACTAAAATGTATGATGAGCCCAAATACCAATTTTCATGACTCTTTAAAAATAACGAAACTTCCAAACAATCTTTCTACCCCCGTTTTCCCCTTTTAGGGGTTGAGTTTTTTAAATCCCTTCTTAGTGCGCGCTTACATAACAAAAACTACCCTTATTCAAATTTTCATGATTTTAGGTCCTGTAGTTTCGTCTGTGCGTTGATAGATGAATCAGTCACCTGCCGAGGCGTTACCTCTTTATCTAATAGTATAAATATAGATAGATAGATATAATGATTCGTGGTTAAGTGATAATACGAATAATCGTACTATAAAATCATTTTTTTGTTTAATGGAAGCAATTGTACAATTAAGTTTCTGTAATGCCTATTTTTTAAGTTGTGTTTTTTTTGTGCAATAAAGTATATCTATCTATCTTTAATGTCTCAATTATTTTGTCGTTAAAAATTAATTTTTAAATTACACTAACAACTGGTTGTTATCTTTAAAGATAACAACCAGTTGTTAGTGTAATTTTTATTAATCATAAATATAATACTTTTCTTTTGTAAATACATACTTATAATACATAGAAAACACCCAGACCAATACAAATGTTCATGCACAGAAATGTTTGTACAATGCGGGGATCGAACCCGCAACCCTTTGCACCAAAGGCAGCGTGCACCACTCATTCAAACGGGTAGTTAACGAGTTCTTTTTACGATATCTGATTTATCTTATTTATGTAAAGGCTTTCGTCCTCATCATCATCAGCCCATTTAAGTCCCCACTGCTGGGGCACGGGCCTCCCTCAATCACATGAGGGGTAATTGCGATACTCACCACGCTTGGCAGACGGGTTGGTGAGGGTTTTAATATGAATGCAGTTTTCCTTCTCTGGGTGCTGATGATCGTGCCAGCAGCTTTACCTTAGTCGCCTTTTACGACACCTCGGTAAGAGTGAGTTTCGCCCTCATCTTAGCGTGTAATTCCCGATTGAGTCCTAAGCCGTCGCTCTGGAGCTCGGGGTATGCTTGGACCATTATTCAGGATTTAAGGAGTCTGGTAATTGCAAAACTATCCGAAACGTGCAGGTTTCCTCACGATGTTTTCCCTCACCGCCGAGCTAGAAAATTGCACATAGATTTGAAAAATACAGAGATGCATGCTCACTCGGATTGGAACCGACCCCCGGATGGAAGGTGCGTTCTGAAGGTAGGTTACCTTTCTGCGTTTGTAAATAGTGCAGCAGAATATAATAATAAAAAAACGGGCCAAGTGCGAGTTGGACTCGCCCATGAAGGGTTCCGTAGCAGCAATTAAGATATATCTATAGGAAGGTAAATTGCGGTTTACGGTTTATAACGTATTAAAAAAACCTACTTACTAGATCTAGTCCAAACCAATTTTCGTTGTTAGTTTTTATGGTAATGTGTACGGGGGAGGACATAATCTACCACTTTGGGAGCCTCTCTTGCGCAAAGTATTGTGTTTAGAAAAAAATCACGTTAAAAACCTTTAACATCATTTTTAAAGACCTATCCATAGATACCCCACACGAATAGGTTTGATAAAAAAAATGAGTTTCAGTTTTAAGTATGGAGACCTCCCCAATTTTTTTATGTTTTCTAATTTTTGTGTAAAAGTCGTAATGCGGTTAACAAAATACATCTATTTACCAAGTTTCAATAGTATAGTTCTTATAGTTTCGGAGAAAAGTGGCTGTGACATACGGACGGACGGGCAGACATGATAAATCTATAAGGGTTCCGTTTTTTGCCATTTAGCTACGGAACCCTAAAAATCAAAGCCTTCGCCTATCAGCGACACTTCTCAGAACATTTCCCTATACCCTTTGTGTTAGCACAATACGACGACTGCAACACATGCATGCCTGGCCGCAATTATGAACGTGCCGTTGCATTTGTGGGTTGCATTGGCTATTGTAGGCGTGATTGTGGTCTTAATTATCGAATCATGCTTTCGTTTATAAAGTAACTTTTTATTTTTAGCAGCAGACGGATCGCCTGATAGTGAGCTAGCCTGTTGGTAAGCAATTTCCGCCGCCCATAGACACTTGCGACACCAGTGGAGTCACAAGTGCGCTGCCAACCTTTAAGCCCCCTCTTTCCCCCGGATCCGGCCTCCGGTACCCTCACTCACGCAGTGAAATAGAGCACAGTGCTTCTTCATGCCGATTTCAGTGAAACCGTGGTATTTTTAAGTGCCTTCTATTTGCGTTGGTCTAGTGGTTTTAGTACCGGGCCGTGATCTCGGGGTCCTGGGTTCGATTCACGGGTCGAGCAAAGGTATGTTCCGAACTTTTCGAACATAGCTCGGGTATGTGATCACCAATCCGCATTAGGCAAGCGTGGTGATTAAGCCTAACCCCATCGTAGTAGCGGTGACTTGATTTCTATGATGGAGGCCTTTGCCCTGCTGTGGGACAGTATATAGGCTGATACTATAGATACATATTTTAGTGCCACCAGCAGTACACTGGTAAAAAACTAATTTTAATTTTAACCCTGTAGGTATACAGGAATAAATAAAACATTTATTTATTACAACAAGATCCACAGTATTAGGCCTGTGCCTACGTCAAATTTCTTATGTGTCTTGTTACAAAACGATACTGCTATCGTTTTGTAACAAGACACATAAGAAATTTGACAGTTCCGAATACCCAGATACCTGAAATATTGACAGAAATTATGCAATGAGATCTTAAAGTTTAAAAAACCCCTGACGGCGGCCATCTTGGATTTGAAATTTGTCACAATAAATATAAATAAATAAATAAATAAAATAAATAAAACTTTATTAATCATATTAGAGTTAATTTTACAGATGGTCACTCATAGTTATATAAAAACAGACTTATTATTTACCTGTACTAAGAGAATCTTGTATCACAGGTATTTAGAGCTATCTTAATTTAATTGAAACAATAATAAAATCTAGTTAAATATAGAAACGAAAAAGTAGACAATTTACTTAGATTAGAATACGCTATAAGTTCTTAAGACTATTACAGAGCTAAGAGATGTATTTTGTAGCTTTGCCTACATGAAACAATAAAGAATAATATGAATGTTAAGTATTAATTATTTTATAATAGATTCTATATTTAATAACATCTATGTTCTGTAATTCTATTTTTAGATCTTTTTTTGACCGTCATCATATTTGATACAATTGCGCGTTGTACGGCATTTACAAAGTGTGTCAGCGCAGTGTCGGCGTCAGCACTGTTGTGAACTAGATCATGATAATTTATGCAACAAACATCTTCCTCGAGTTTAATCATGTTAATATTATATAAATTATTTTAGTGGGCTAGTCTGGACTTAAGGTAATTTTATGTCTAGGGCTAGAAGGGTGGATTCGTAGTCGGTGAGGGAAGTATTGGTGACGGCCTAATGCATAAACTATACTATCAACTGTATAAAATAGAATATAAAGTAAGTAAATATAGAATAAAACTAAGAGCTAAGATATGGGTGATGACGGCGCTCTCAGGCGCCTTCATAATCGATGCTATTGATGTACCTTTGTTCTGCCATTATTTTCGCCGGACACACTAAATCCCCTGTTTGGTGTTTATTCGGCTTCTTATACAACGTGCAGGATGCACAGACAGGGGGATCGGCTTTTTTGGGACATTCTTTTGTTGTATGGCCTAATGATGCACAGTGGCCACAGGTATCAGTCTGCGCTTTGCATGTCTTTGAGGCGTGGCCGTACTGCTGACATTTAAAACACCTAGTGACCAGTGTGAAATCCCGTACAGGGCACGACGTCCAGTTGATGTATAATCGATCTTGAGTTATTATGGCTTTGCGAATATTGGCTGGGACTTCTATGATATAGTTGCAGGAGTCAGCTTCCCTTTTCCCTGATTTGTGGCTGAGTTTGATTGTCGATATAAAACTATCCAAGGTTAGGCCTTTGACTTTCTCTGCTAAATTTTGTTCATAAATGCATTTGAATACATTTTGGTCTGACAAACACGTAGGTACTCCAATCAATATAATCCTGGGTCTGCGCTTATGTGGCTCGTCGACGGTGAGGCCAGAAGTCGTTAGGCTCTCTGATTTTTTCAGTTTCTCGATATCGTCCTTATGGTCTGTGCTAATAATGACGCCTCCGTGTTTAGTTTTTCTTAAGCCCCTAATATGCAGCTTCAAGGAGTCTGGTTTGATTAAATTTTGAACGAGTTGTTTAGTGTCCTCGCTAGATTTTAGCTTGTCATTAGGATAAATTACTATGGAGTTCAGAGGGTTGGGTTTAACAAAATTGTTGGTACCTTTTTTAACGAGGTCAGCATATGATGATTTGTCCTGATTTATCTTTGGCGACTCGGTGATGCTTTGATGGAGGTCCTGAAGACGTTTGGAGATGTCTTCTTTGTCTTGGATGGCGTGTAGGTTAGCATTCATGAGGACCGCTTTTTGTTTCAGTGCTTGGTATTGGACGGTAAGCTGAGACGTTCCATGCCCAACTTTTCTACAAAGGCTGCTTATTCTGAGTTTTTGTTCAGAATTCAGTTTGCCTTCGGCTGAGATAGAGCATACCTCGTTTAGGCATTGTTCAATAGAAGTCATCCACGATTGTATCTCTGCTGTAGACACAACATCAGAAGTGCTATCGTCCAAAGGTCTAGGGGGCGCTTGAGAGCGGGTGGCAGACTGTTCTCGAGTAGGCGGAGGACTCCGAGAGGTTTTCGCACTTCTGTTAAACGGGCTCTCCTGCATTTTTATTTTAATATGGGACAATAAGATTCTATAAACGACACATACTTCTCGCGTAGGCACTGAGAAAATTCATGACACCGATAGTTTCCGCGCGCACTATTATCCAGGTCAAGCAAAATAAACAGTTAATTTATATTGAATCCATAGAATAATAACAAGACTAGAAACCTAGTCTGTGCCCACTGTTTGACGCAAGTCAAACGGAGCCGTACGGCTCCAGACGCCCGCATCGCTCCGCAGTCGTCAATGTCAATGCTTGTCAAACGCATCTCGCGAAAATTAATTAACTATGACGATTTGTGCGGTCAAATTTTGTCACAATGATTCGGAAAACCATAAGAAGTGTAATAACATCACTTTTCACAGATAAGCCTTCAATATTTCATAGTATGTTGTGTTTTATAAGCTAAAAATACAAACGATTTATTGAAATGCTCAGTGTTGCCTGATAATGAAAAAAATATTTTCCCCATTTCAACTTTTGTAAGATTTCATTGCTCCAACTAATTAATTTAATCGGTTGCTACTGATGTTTACAGCGTAAAGCAGTGTCTCCACTGTGTTTCGCTGCGTGAGTGCGGGTACGGGAAGCCCAATCCGGGAATGGGAGGTTTAAAGGTTGGTAGCACTTGTGACTCCACCGAGTGTTACTGGACGGCGGCAATTTCTTACCATTAGGTGTTCTGTCTGCTCGTCTGCCAACTATCACATAAAAATAAACTTTATTTCCACACAATGTGACATAACAACCCTCCTTTTTTTAACGTTTGCACTTGTGACTCCACCGTGTGTCACTGAACGGCGGCAATTTCTTACCATTAGGTGTTCTGTCTGCTCGTCTGCCAACTATCACATAAAAATAAACGTTATTTCCACACAGAGAGCCTCAAAGCCGGCCTCAAAGAGAAACTATTTGAAGAAACAGATACAGTGGCAAGGGCATTAAAATTGGAAATGCAAGGCTATAAAACTGTAAAAAATAACATATTAAAAATAAATACGTAATGTACGTACAGTTATAAGTACTAAAAATTATTTCAAAGCTGTAATTGACGAAGTTAAAGTAGTTTCAAAGTTGAATCCTTGAAAGTGCGGGAAAAACTATCGGTTTTTTTATCTGTATTTTTACTTGAAACTTTGATTGTAAATATCTCTGTAAGTTTTTGGTATTTTTAGCGATTTAAATTTTTTTATTTATATGTGTTAAAAGTACTGCTATTGTCATCTGCTTGTCCATGAACATAAATTAGCTTGAGTAGAACTGAGAACTTTTATATGTTAATAAATAAATAAGCAAGAATATTATGCAATTGGTTTATTCATCTAATAATAATTTTTGAGATTTATGTAAATTTATGTGTTTCTGACAGTGCAAAACACGGATCCACATTTTACACGAATTAAAACTCACCCTGATAACCATTAAAATAAGTAGGTAAGCTCTTTATTTATTTATTTCTTATTCATTATTGTATTGTCAAGGCATCATAAATATCAAAACATAACTTGCCAACTAATTTTATAATCACAGTTAGGTAGATACTTGTAAGCGTTGTTCTAGGTTCTATTAAAAACAGTACAGTTACTGCAATAACCATTTCCCATGTGTTAGGGAAATATGTTGTGACTGGTAACATTAATTAGCATTTTTATGTTGATACTACGTACGTAGTACCAACTTGAAAAACCAAATTTGTGCTTCAAATTTGAGGTGACAGCAGTAAGGAAACTATCCTTCTAGTCTTGTTATTATTCTAAGATTGAATCACTTAATTCATGCACACGTCTGATCTACTTGAGATTGATCTCGGAATGGAATATATTCTGCTACTCAAGCCCATATGATACCCATATTGTGGGAGTTGTGTTAAAACATATTTTGGATAAATTTTCATCCAACATTGCTAAGAACACTCCCCCTTTATTCATCTTTCAAACAAAAAAAAACAAAATCAAAATAGGTTCATTTGTTTGGGAGCTACGATGCCAGAGACAGACACACAAACAGACACGTCAAACTTATTACAGCCCGTCGTTTTTGCGTCGGAGGTTGAATATAAAATGAATAGAATGGAAAAGTTAACATCCACAGACCGTTTAGCCCTGTATAAGTAATTCAACGGCACTTATTCCTTACCGCATTGATTATCCCCCCCCCCCCCCCTCCCCTTACGGCGGATAAAAATAACTCCCCCATCGGGTTGTAATGACTTTGTTGACTAAGAGAATCGTTACGGTTTTCAGAAAATCGCTGTCAATTTATCGGGTCATTTAATAATATGCATGTGTGGGTGGAATGTGAGGGTACAGCTGTACCACGTTTATAAGTTCATCATTGTTGGCGAGGGTTTTAATATAAATGCAGAGTTTTCCTTCTCTGGGTGCTGATGATCATGCCAGCACCTTTACCTTAGTCACCTTTTACGACACCTCGGTAAGTGAGGGTGGCCTATTCTAATCTGCCGGGGACCTCACGGCGAACTACATGACCACATGACTATTTTATTTTATGATTATGATGATGATGATGATGATGATTATGAAAGATGATAAGAATACGCGAAGTAACAAACTAGAACAGACTCAAAGGTTTGGCAGCGACTGTATTCAAAGACTCCATCGCCGTCACAATACCTAGCTCGCTTTTCATATCACGCCTGACGGACTACACTATTGAAACAGGGGATGTATACTTACATACGAACATATCTCGTTCGAGTAGAAAGTTTACAAAGAGAAGTGACAAAAGAATTTTTTTCTGAAGTTTAATGACTGACTGACTCTGAAATGAATGAGGAAACCTGTACTGTGTAAAGGGTTGCGTTGCAATGTAATTACCAGGATTCTGGCGGTAGGACTCAAACACTCCGCGTGGCTGATCCAATTCAAAGGTCTTAAATTCTAGTGATTTTTAGCGAACGGTATTCATTTGCGAATGAAGTGCCGCGAAGTGCTCCTGAATAAGAATCGTTGAATTGTATCGTTTTTTCACACTGCTATTGTGTGTCGAGTGAGTTGTCACGGACAACTTGCTTGGACCAAATAGTCTTAAAACCCGCGATAGTGTTAAGAGTGGTATCGGCAGAATCCATAGGTCGATTAAACGTATTTTTTTTTGTTATGGCTCTACCCGAAGATAATTCGCCAATGTCAAGTAACTTATTGAGAATAAGTAGGTAGTCAACAGTTGAAGTCAGTCACAGTCACTCAATAACACGCCGGTGTTTTACGTTTTATCGACCTACGGATTCAGCGGATATCACTCTAAAAGCAATCGCAGGTTTTAAGACTCTATTTGGTCCAAGTAAGTTATCACGAGACAACTCACTCGACACACAATAGCAGTGTTAAAAACAATACAATCCAACGATTCTTATTATTAGGATTACTATGCGGCACTTCACTGCACAAATAAACACCAAATTTGAACACTAAAAACCACTAGACACTAATTTAAAACCTTTGAATTGCATCAGCCCATGCGGCTTGTTTTAGCCCTACCCACCGAATCCGATTAAACGTAAAACACCGGCGTTTTATTGAGTGACTGTGTCATTTCTGACTTTGACTGTTGACTACCCACTTATTCTCAATAATTTACTTGACATTGGCAAAATATCTTCGGTTAGAGTCATAAGTATAGAAAAACGGAGTTACCAGCCTTCCCGAATCCTGGATCATGGCACAAGGGTACCCCGGGCTCTGAAGCTACAGCATTGGACGAAACTTGATACACGCTGAGATGAGCAATGACTGATGGCACGCTTCAAGGTTTTTATGTCATTGGTGGCAGACGAGCAGTTGGATCAGCTGATAGTTAGCGATTGCTGGCCCCCATGGAAATTCACACTAGTTGAATCACAAGTGCGTTGCCCACCTTTAAACTCCTCTTTGGAATTGTATGTCTGAAACGTTATTTAAATTATCATAGCTGCGAAAGTTATCTCCTTTTTGATATTCTATTATTTTGTTACAAAAAAACTTATATTTTTTTTATTTGTCTTCCCCTGGATTGGGCCTCCAGTACCCTCACTCACTCAGCGAATCAGCCCAGGCGCCGCTACACGCTGGTATTCAGTGAGGCCGTGGTATTACTCCGGTCAAACCCACCCATTCATGCAGAGGTGTGGCTCTCCCACGATAACACGAGTATTCGTTTTCCACTGGTGCGAGCAATGTCGGCTCATTCAATAAGTACTTGCACCCTGTTGCGGTGGCAACCGTACCATCAGGTGATCCGTCTCCTCGTTTGCCACCAGCCACAAAAGCTTGCCTAAAACAATTAACAAATTATTATCTTTAAAAAGAAACTTTAATTTTTGTTACAAAGAAAATCTTACTATTCTTTTGACGGAATACTTTGAAGAAGAACAGGACTCCAATTCTCGTGGTCGAACACGTGGTTAAAGGGATGTAAATGTCCACAGATACACCCTGAATAATGTGACATTATAATTAAATCAAGATATAATTTGTAACATGGGTTATAATGCAAATATTCGACGCAAAATGTATTTTGCAATGAATAAATTGAATTGAACTAAATAGCCTTAAGCCTAGAGTTAATACTAGACAGGCAGTTAAGACATTAGTAACACACAAGTATGTCGCTCTTAGCAAACCCTGAAAGCCTTGACAAGCGTTCCCTGAAAATTTAAACAGGCCCGTAAACACGGCCTCACGCTAACAGCCTGAAACATCCACTTTCAGTTCTCATATAAATTTCATGGAAACCACTTATTTCCACTTCACTGGTGTTTGTTTTAAAGAGAACTGAATTGTAATATCGTAATGGAGATGTGTTGTTTTGCACCGTTGTTTTTTAACCGTCTTCACAACCAAGGGGATACAATCAAGGGGAACCCTCAAATTTTATGGGCACACGTAGCTGGTTATTTTTTTACCAATATAAACATTACCCACATTTATATGAAATATTTTTATTACAATTACATTAGTACTTTCCAACACACAGACACACACACACACACACACACACACACACACACACACACACACACACACACACACACACACATATATATATATATATATATCATCATCATCATCATCATCATCAGCCTATCGCAGTCCACTGCTGGACGTAGGCCTCTCCAATTGTTCGCCACTGTGATCTATCCATGGCTTCTCGCATCCAGCTCTTGCCAGCCATCCTGCGCAGATCGTCCCCCCACCTAGCCTGAGGGCGCCCTACATAACGTTTTCCAAGACGCGGTCTCCACTCCAGAACCCGTTTACCCCATCGGTTATCGGTTCTGCGGCTAATATGGCCAGCCCACTGCCACTTAAGCTTGCTAATCCGGTGAGCAATGTCGATAACTTTGGTTCTCTGCCGGATCACCTCATTTCGGATTCGATCTCGGAGAGAGACGCCGAGCATTGCTCGTTCCATAGCCCGCTGAGCGACCTTTAACTTGTGGACCAGCCGTACCGTAAGTGTCCACGTTTCGGCTCCGTATGTCATGACGGGTAGGACGCACTGATTGAAGACTTTCGTCTTTAGGCACTGTGGTATCGACGATACGAAGACACGACGTAGTTTTCCAAATGCTGCCCAACCTAACTGGATTCTCCTATTCACCTCATCCTCGAAGTTGTTTTTACCCAATTGCAAAGTCTGCCCGAGGTATACGTATTTTTGAACAACTTCGAGGACGGCACCGTGAATTGCAATCGGTTCCGGTAGAACATGTTCATTGAACATGACCTTGGTTTTGTCCAAGTTCATCCGTAGGCCGATGCATTTAGAAGAGTCAGCCAGGTCATTCAGCATCTGTTGCAGGTCCTGCAGCGTTTCTGCCATTATGACGATGTCGTCAGCAAATCGCAGGTGAGAGATGTATTCGCCATTGATGTTGATGCCACGTCTCTTCCAGTTCAGCGTCTTGAACATATCCTCCATTGCATTTGTGAACAATTTCGGGGAGATGACGTCCCCTTGTCTCACTCCTCGATGCAATGGTATAGGACTTGTTTGCTGGTTCTGTACTTGGACGGACATATATATATATATATATATGTAATGTTTATAGGGGAAAAAAAACAACCAGCTACGTGTGCCCATAAAATTTGAGGGTTCCCCTTAATTGTATCCCTATATACTAGGTACACAAGGCTGACGTCCGTGGCACTCACTCAGCTGGCCCTACTGAAAATCAGGGTCATGACATAGGCTGAGTGGGGGACATTTATGTTGAAGGTCACAACACACAATATATTATTTGCACTGCCTGGTTATTTTTACTCATTATTTTGTTTTTCCTTTGTTTTGTTTTCTTTTTTTTTTCTGTATCAATTTTTTTTTTGTTTGTTTGTTCTTTTGTAACTAATGTTGTACTCGTATATAGTGTTGTGATGTCCAAAATAATAAATTTTTCTTTCTTTCTTTCTAATGTTTTGCTATCTTTTCTCAAAGCTGCACCAGTATTTACGCCTGATTATTTTAATTTTGTTCGTCTGCTGATGATGGAAGGTCAACTCCTCAACGGTAAGGAGTTAAAAAATAATCTCTCAATACTGTACTCACAATTCGTTTGTTAGTCATTTGGCGGGGGGAGGCTGCTAATGCAGGGGCTGCAAATAATAAGACACTAAAAAGCATAAAAAATTCTACGAAAAAAAAACCACCTTTAAAAACCACGAACTAAAAAGTGTAAAATAATATTTTTAACCTTTAGCACTTCATACACATTTTTTAGCAGTTCGTGCTTTTTGAAGGCGGCTTTTTTTTTTTTTAAATACTAAATATACGAGTAATAGGTACAATTATAGTATTGATAACTATTCAATGACTGCCTCGGTAAAATAGTAGTATGGACTAAAGGAGTTGCCACACTGGCGGATTACGAGCGTTTTCAAAGTGTCGCCGGAAAGGGATTCTGCAGGACCGCCTCGGAAACCCGCACCCTGATGGTTGCAGGGTAAGGAGAGAAGTTTTCTTAAGCCTGTGTGTTCCGACTTCCGAAAATTCCGCCAGAAATCGGCCTGTGCGACCAGTTCCCCTGGATTGCGGAAGCAGCCGACGGGACGGGAAAATCAGGGTTTACAGGTCGTCATCACATCCCACTGGCTTGTGGGACATGAATCGACCCACGCGTTGACACAACGCCGGTGTGTCCTCCGAGCGGCCACTGAAGATAGGAAGATAGGAAGGCGGGCCATACAAGTAACAACACCCCTATCCTTCTCTTTCTCGACGGTCACAAAAGCCTCAAAAGGCTCCCAACTCTTAAGAGCCCCTCTAGAGAAGAGGGGCTGCCAGTTGCAGAGGTCCACGTCAAGTTTCATTAACATGTCTGGGTGTTAGCCCAGGTGAAGCCGGACAGGACCCCTTAGAGTTCCTCCAAGGTCAAATAGCGACAAGGTCCGCGGCGACTGCCCTATTGGAGTGGGTTACACTACATAACCGGTAAACGGGCCGAACCTCCGCGGAAATGCGGCGGACCTCGGGAACTCCTGATTTGGACTCAGAGAAAAAATTAGAGCGGTAGGTTTTCCACGTCCATCCGCAATATGATCCTGAGTGAGTTAGGTGACACCTGAGTTAGGTGAGTCTTCAGAACGACCCTAACCCGCCCACCATGCGTGTAGCTGTCAGCCGTCCGGTAGCAATATGGTGGCTACCAAATTACTACCCGCCGTTGCCCAAGGACACCAGGACCACTCGGTAGTAACTCCAAACAGAGTAAAAATACTAATCGAGGGCAGGGACCGGAAACGGTTACCCTTATTAGGGTTTTCGATAAGGTTTTTTGATAGGCTTTTTACGAAAGCCCTATCCATAATTTAAGCCTATCATTGGATTATGTCATGAATATGCTTACCCATTCATTACGGTAAGCGCTATCATCACGAAATACCCTATAATAGGCTTACCATATCAAGATAGGGTTTTACCAAGCTATTTTAATCTCTACGCGCAAAGCATTTGAATTAATATTGCACACCTCGCTAACGGCGGCAGCCGATTGGTCGGAATGAGTTCATTCGTTTGACAGGTTGTGGAAAAGACATAGACAATCAATAAGGTAACCCTTACTATGCGGTAAGCGGTTGTAACCCTATATTAGGGTTACCAATACAATAAGGTTACACAATCAATAGGTTATCCTTATTGATTTAATAAGCTAACAATAGGGTTGCCCTATCGATAGGCTTAACTTTGAAAAGGGGTTTTCCGGTCCCTGTCGAGGGGCGGCAAGAGGTCGCCGCACAGTAGCCCGTCGAAATTGTACATAAAATTTTCTGTAATGCCTAGTTTTTTAAGGTGTGTTTTTTGTGCAATAAACTATATCTATCTATCTATCTAGTCCCCTGATCTGATACTCTACAAAGTCTACTTAATACTTATCACTGTAGTTAGCGACTGGACTCGACAGTCGATTCCCTGAAGAATCGTTAAATAACATGTCTCGACGACACGGCTATCTGATATCGTTCTGAGGAGTTACGTAATTTAGCCTTGTCCCCCAACTTGGAGAAATGGGGGATATTTTTTGGGATTTCGGTAAGTGTAGAGAGCCCGTCAGACCGATGGTAGATCAGTGGATAAGAAACTCGCCTTTTGTACGGAGGTCGTGCTTCGAATCTCTGGATTTTTCAAATCGATGTGCCTATTAACTCGCCGGTAAAGAAAACATCGTGGGGAAATCTGAACAGTTCGAATAGTTGCTACGTGTAACTATGATTCAGTTGGTCTGCTTCTCCTATTAAAGGGTCGCGAAGGTCAGACGGCTATCATCATCATCATCATCAGCAAACCACACTCGTCCACTGCTGGACATAGGTCTCCCCTAACCGCCGAATCGCTTCTGGTAACAATCGTTTCCACTTTTTTTTATAGTCGGTTACTTATGGCAACGATTTTTTTTCGCCTCTAAACTTTATTGTCTAGCACTTAAAGTGCTTCTATAACGTTTTTAAACCAAAGACAACTAAATGTTCTACGATCTGAATACAAGTTTGCAACATAACGAAACCAATCTGTTTTAAAAATTTGCGAAGTCCGAAGTTTATAGACTTAACTGGGCGCCATTTTTTTCGATTTTGTGCAAGGAGTGATAATGTGTGAGGAGAAAAAATGCCGTAAGTATTTTAATTTATTGGTTTTTATTAAAGTTCAGGTACGAAATTAATCATGAGAACCTGTTCTATGCTATTACAATATTTAATTATATGATAGGTACAGGGAAAGGTGTGTAAATTTAAGGTTTCTTTTGACATCATTGTCGATGTTGTTTGTTTACGTATTTTAGAGTGGTAGATTATCGTAATTACATAAAACTAACGGTAACTATAAGTGGAATATTTAAGCTTAGATATCATTTAATCATAAAACGTGAATTATTTTCGGCCACTCTCATCCAGCCCACACCAGCCAGCCTTCGAATGTCATTATCCCATCTTGTCGCAGGGCGTCCAACACTACACTTACCGAGACGGCTATCGCTTCATTGTAATAACCAGACTCTCTAAATTCTGAATCATGGTCTAAGCGTACCCTGGGCTCCAAAGCGACAGCTTAAGACGCAACCGCGAACCACTCGCTAAGAGGAAGAGGTATTCTTAACCGCAGAACAATATTATAGAACAAAACCATCTTTAAAATAAATAAACGCTTTTATTTAGTCATAAATCAAAGGTAACCTTAGCGCCAGGTAGCGGTATCACCCGCTAGGGCCCAATGCAAGAACTCTGTCCGACCCGCTATAAATTCTAATCCCTTCGTGTTCCGGGTGCCGCATCCGTTGGAGCGTTTTCGCTGCTAGTGGTTTATTCTGAAAGTCCTCCGTAATTTTAGGAGCCGCATTTTTACTACTGACTCGAAAGCGATTGTGGAGTCACCCTGTTGTGAGTGTTTACTATGTCATCATAAGTACGTATATACAAAAGAAAATAAATAGGTAAACAAAAAAAATATTTCACAATATCACATACATTGATCTGACTCCGAGATATGTAGCTCAAGCACCTGTGTTACGGATATCAGAATCAACAGTGGGACTATATTATTATTATTATTTGTTAGAAATGGGGTGAGCCCTGCGTCTCATAGCCACTGCGACCAGTAGATGATCTATTGTGGCAGCCCCATAACCTATTACAGCACCTCATGTAGCTCCAGTTCCAGGATAAACCCGAGAATGGAGCTGATGGGGGAGCTTTTGATCTCGTCTGCTGAGATCATGTGTGCTCCTAGGTGCCGGCTTCTGCAGCGGTGCAGCGCTATGCACTCGCCGAGGACGTGGATAATCGTTTCCTCGTCCTCGCAACAGAACCTGCAGATTTTGGTATCTGAAAGGCCCATGTTGGTGCTTGTTTAATTTGCAGTGCCATGTGAGGGTCCGAGCGAGTGCCCTAACATGTCCTCTACTCAGTTTTATTATTTCTACAGCTCGTCTCTGATCGAACGCCTGTATCAAAGCCTTAGACTGTTCTAGTCGAGGTAGTCTTTTCCAATATTTAGTGCTTTGCTTATGCTCCCACTCTTTTAACTCGAACCTGACCATGCAGGCTGGAACGCCACTTATTGGTTCCGGTCCGAGTAGTGGGCTCTCTGCCCCGGCCTTTGCTAGCACGTCAGCGACTTCGTTGCCTCTGATATTGCAGTGTCCCAGTACCCAAATCAGATTTACGATGTTGGCATTGCGAAGCTGGTTTAGGAGCAGGACACACTCGCTAGTGAGTAAAAAATGTATATATTACTAATCCCATTGTTGATTCTGATATCAGTAACACAGATGATTGACATCAGTGAGGAATAACCGATGAGGGATCAGGCGCAGAACCATTTCGAGTCACGAGTGTACAAGACTGCCAACTTCCACTTTCTGTTTCTGTTAAGAAATTTTCCATGTTATCTCGGGATGACATTGATAATTTCTAAACAGAAAGAATAACAGGGTAATACAGGTAAATGGTTTAGTTCTTTTGACCTTGTATTATAATCATCATGGCCTCGATGGAGCAGTGGTTAGTGTGTCGCACTTTTAAGCTACAGCTGCGCAAGAGGTCCCGGTTTCGATCCCCGGGTCGGGCCAAAAATGTGTACCTATGTTTTCGGTAAGAAATTCTTAGTTCCAACCTGGAGTCTGGAAGTCGGTGGTCATGTTACTCTCTAATACGGTCGTGTCAATTCAATTCAATTCAAATAATTCTTTATTTGCATAGGCTTGTACACAGCACTTACAAATCGTCATACATTTGAATGACTTAAAACTATTTATAAGTACTTATGTATAGTTTACATGTTAATACATATATATGTTGATACATAAAATATACTATAGAAATAAATAAACATAATGCGATTCTACCACCGGCTCGGAAAGTTGTTTCTGGTCGAGAAGATCCGGCAAGAAACTCGCCAGTTACTCTTTTTAATCGCCAACTTTTTTACAATGGTTTATTATCCTCATACCAAGTCATACAGTCTAATGCAACACAAAATAGAATGAAGCAAATTAAAAGCTAAATATGAGGTAAACCGAAGCGGACCAGTCCCCAAAGGTGGCACCTGTTCACAAGTATGACGTATGTGTCAGCCATCATTTCACTCAACCATATTAGAGGGAATGTAATGACCCGCCGCATAACGCCACCACCTCAGAGACATTTGAGTGAGCATGACTACTTAGGTTCCCCTCATAGGTCACAGAGTACTTAATCCAATACTAATAAACTGCAGGACGAGGTGTACAATAGTAGGTGGTTAGCATCTTGTCAATTGTTTGATTAATCAATACTAATCAACTAACGTGTCACACTGGTGTCCCATCGATATATGAGGATAATGGAATAGAGAGTGCACTTGTGTCTGCGCAAATACTATAATATGTCCGGCGTCGATGGCTGATCGCTGAGATTGGCCAAACCATGACCACAGTAGATACGCAAGCAGTATGAACACTACGAACAAACGCTCGATTACGCACGCACACAGCCGCACACTTTACACGGATTCTAAGGTCCCATCGGAGTACAATCGTAGGAACTAAATTCAGGGTTGTCGGTTTTACTCGAGTGCCGCTTACTTTATTATGAGAGAGAAAATAAGTAGATACATTATTATGTATGTTATCAAAAAATGGTTTCGGATTTTATAGTGATATGATTGGGGCCCCCAATAGGGGCCAATACCTTAACGTGGTTTCCAAATAACGAAACAAAACGTTATAAAAAGTATGTCTAATTTTATGTACCTTTGCGTTGCTTTTTGTAACTTCATTAGTTCTAATTTAACACGCTCCAGATGATCCTTGCTGCACCTAGGACCCCACGATCACGGCCCGGTACTTAAGTCAGTAGTGCCAAGGTAAGATACCACGTCCTCACAGAAAACCGGCGTGAAGCAGTGCATGCGCTGTGTTTCGTTGCGTGAGTGAGGGTACCGGAGGCCCAATCCAGGGGAAGGGGGGTTAAAAGGTAAGCGCGCTGCTTGTGACTCCACTGGTGTTGCAGGCGTCCAAGGGCGGCGGTAATCGCTTACCATCAGGTGATCCGTCTGCTCGTCTGCCACCTATATCATAAAAAAAAGGTAAGAGGACAACCGTATACAGGTAACTTTCTGTCCAAAATGGCGGAGTTTCGATACTGCTTTAGCGTATTTATCTACTGTGCCTGTTGGAAGTGTAAACGAAACATGCTGCTCTATGCTTTAGTCTATGGACTGTTCTCCTGTTAGGCTGTCAATGTGACGTGGGTTTATGGCCATCGAAGAACTGAAATACAAATCTAAAACATAAACGCTTATTCTGCTGCAATCTCCGCACAAATCTGCTGCTGCCGCCACTCTGCCAACTGGTTATGGGTCCAGCACGCTTCCACTGCGCGAAATATCAGTTTGGAGGACATTATAACGTCAGTGAAGTTCTTACAACACGTAAGTCATTTTTGGCGGTTTTGACATTTTGATGCCTTTCGCTAGAGAATCGATAGACGCGTCATTTCGCCCAATTAGAATCGAGATACGACCAATAAAAACCTTTAAAATTACGAAACACGGAAGTCATAAAATGACCTACGCTTTGAGATGACCACGTAAGTCACAATTTTTTTGCTGTTGGCGGTTATGACATTTTGATGCCATTCGTTAGAGACTTTGACGGACGGTTTTTATCAATCAGAATTCATATTATGTAGCCAACAAAAACCTTTTATATGTTGAAAAGGTAACAGAACGGAAGTCATTGATTGAATTGTAATGCAAATAGCACGTAAGTCTCTGATCAGTTTTTAGGCTATCCTGAAAAGTTTCTTAAAATGACTTACGTGGTGTTAGAACTTCACTGACGATAAGTATAATACTATAGACTATTGTGCAATAAAGTGTATATCTCTCAAAACGTGGACTGTGCAGGCTCACTCGTGTTTTCCCACACCACAGAACTAGTGGGGAAAATGTTACTACCATCTATTTATAATCTTACTTCGGAGTTCCCGTGTTCCGGAACCCGGAATCCGGACGTCGCATCCGTTGGAACGTTATCGCTCGTAGCTTCGTGGTTTGCAAACGTTTTCGTTACTTATTTTAGGCTGTGAATTGAATTACCTTTTTAGGTGGCTAACAGTTTTTGCTAGACTCGTTTTGTAGCCTTTTAGGCTCGATTCAGCCATCTTGGAAGAATCTATGGTATAACGTTAGATTTTAATAGTATGACAGCGCTATTTTTTTTTATGTGATAAATAGGCAGACGAACAGACGGATCAACTGATGGTAAGCAATTGCCGCCGCCCATAGACACCCGCGCGACACCAGTGGAGTCACAAGTGCGCTGCCAACCTTTAACCCCCAATCAATTTTAATTTTTAACTATTAAACCGGATCTATTTTAAACAATTACGGGGTTACAACCTCTCGGCAATCACTTATACTATTTATTAAATAACCATACAAAAATGTTGGGACCAACGCGTACGCGAAAAATTTATTCACGCTAAAAGTGGCCGCTTTTGGCGGTAATCAATTTTTCGCGTACAAAAACAGACCCAACATTCGAGAATGGTTATGTAATCGATAGTATATGTGTTTGCTGAGAGGTTGTAGCCCCGAAATTGTTTAAAATAGATCCGGTTTAGTAACTAAAAATTAAAATCGATTGACGTCGCTAGTGTGCCCCACCCGTCACCTTAAAAAGGAGTACTCTTGAAGGTCCCTAAGTCGTAGCCGTCTGGAAAGACTCCAGCAGCCAATCGGAAGCCGTAATCGGTTGGATCCTCTAACCGATTACGGCTACGACGGCCAATCTTAACGATCCGCCACGTACGCAGGATATATTATAGTGCTCAAGTGTGTGCGCAAACACAAGTGCACTCTCTATTCCCTTACCCTCATATTCCGATGGGACACTACTGTGACACGAATTCTAAAACTTGCTGTAGTAATAAGCCGCAAACCAGGTAAATCAATCTGATATGATTCCCACGAGACAGGCTTCGCCTATTGTCTGAGTCAATGTATTACTGTAAGCTGTTTTAAACTTTTTTGGTAAATAAAGAATTTTTTTTTTTTATTCTTTATCCGCACAGGTAGTACATTATTATATTATTTCATCCCGTTCCAACACGAAATGTTAAAAGGGGCTCGCACGAGATTGTTCTGGGACTATCCTTAGTTAGCAATGTAATAAGGGGGTATAGGTTTATTGTTTATTGAACTTTTATTTCAGCCAATAGACGTCCACTGCTGGACATAGGCCTCCCCCACTGTTCTCCACACAGATCGGGCCTGTGCCGCCCGCATTTAATGGATTCCCGCGATCTTCACCAGATCGTCGGTCCACCTTGTGGGGGGCCTGCCACAGCTGCGACTTCCTGTACGTGGCCTCCACTCGAGGACCTTTCCGCCATCTATTGGCTATTGTCTATATTCTATTGGCTGAAATGATGAACTTTTATGAATAAAGACTAGTCTACATTCCATTCCTTTTACCAAACCTTCCAAGAACTATCCACGTAACTCATCTATGATTCATTCCGTGCTATAATTGCCGTAGCTTACATCGGAATCGAAAGGCGAAGTCACGGTCTAGTTAATTTTAAATAGTCTATATTCGGAAGCGATCGACACGTCGATATTGACGTTAGGGATTAGGGTTGTGTAGACGGTTAGGGAGCTGCCACACAGGCGGATTGCTAGCGATACCCCCATGGACACACCAGTGGTGTTTTAAAGGTTAGTAGCCCTTGAAACACCATTCCCTTTTTGCCTTCGCAACCTTCTGTGAGGAGGTGATGGCAGCGAAGGAAGCGCCAGAGCGCGCGCGGGAAAAACATCCTTCTGCCGACGCGCTCCGAAGAGCGAGGAGAGGTCGGAGACGCAAACAATATGCGCGTCTCCTTCCTCTCCTTGGACGCAGCGAACACGTTGCAGCTGCGTAGTGTTTGCTGCGTCGTCGCTCCGCTTTGAAAACGCTCGTAATCCGCCAGTGTGGCCACTGCGTTTTTGTGAAATATAGGGTCACTTAGTAAACCGTAAAGAAAACCTCGATGATAGTTTAAGCTATAGTAGTTCGTTAGTAAACCTCGATGGTAGTTCCAGTAGTCAGAATTATTTTCTTTTCAAAAGTAGTCAGAAAAAGAATGCGCGGCTTAGTAAAGAAAGGTGGTAAGTAGGTCGAATCCGAATA